>JAMAMT010000013.1:0-319132 GCA_023630325.1 Syncephalastrum sp. PYS2702
AGCAAAAGCGCACTCGCAGATAACCCCCGAGAAAGGGTGGTTAGGGCCGAAAGGCCCTTACAGTTTTAATACTTGTAAGAAAATACATAAATTTCATGTTGATACTTGAGCATCTTTCTTTCTACTTCTGGGATACTGCTGCGAGGGAGCTTAATAAGAACCTCAGAGTAAGCGCTTTTTACGGTGTGATATCATAAGGTCGTTACGGTATGTCTGTACGTACTACGAAACATGGTACGCCTGGTAGTCTAGAAAGTTCAACATTGTGGTGATAACAGCGTCACCGAAATGTCGAACTCGCATCCACCAGCGTGCGCTATCAGTTACTGCTTCCACATTACATGAAATCCGGGGTAAAGTTTGTTTTTATCAAAAAACGCGATGGGCCATGCGTGTTGACTATGGAACCTTTAAATAACGTCAAAACAAGTTGTCCATGTGATGCGATGTGGCAAGGACATATATGTTTCTAACAGATACAATACAATGCGGACGATCGTCTATGTAACTACCAACTGTGAATAAGCATAACTTGTAGCCCACTGACTCACACAAAACAGAAATACTGTACTATAATATCACAGTCGGTGTGTAGGTAATAACTGCAGGATTTATGTTGAGTTATAAAAGAGAGGCCAGTCCCGTGAGAGCTGTCAGAATCAAGCAGCAGAACAAAAGTCGCCTGTTTTCTTCCAGTTTTTTGTTTTTAATGCCATGACTTCACTGACGGACATAGACTTTCTGATCGAACGTCTCGGAGGCGATCATGAGGAGCCTTTATACGATGAAACAGACACCAATCTCCAACCGCTATGGTGTCCGCCGAAGCCTGATCAACCAGGATGGACCAAGACAAGACTGCCGCAGCATTTACTAGATTGCTATGCCCTTTGTTTCCCAGAAGAAGCTGCGCAGTACAATTACCCCGGTGCGACTCTTCACGATGGACATGCTCAGCTGGAGGACGAAACGAGTGAATCGGATCAAGAAGAACCGTGCGAAGAGTATAACTATGTCAAGGTGGCTCGCTACCGACGAAAGGCTCTTCGCAAGCGACGGCGGCACTATCAAGAGAAACCCCTCGTCCTCGACTTCCGCCAGTTTGGCAAACACAGACACAAGTTAGGGCGGTGGCCACATGCTAGGCGCAGGGAAATGAGGGATATTTTCGATCATGAGCAGGGTGCGGATGAATGGTGGCGTGCTTATAACAGCTTGATATATACATTGACCACGAAGGAGCAACCTCGCCGGATCCGTCTGCATCAGCGACCGCTCGACAAGGATGACCTCGCCCGTATTTTTAAGCCTGGTTTCAGCGTCCTTACGCAACATACTCAGCACGCTCTCGACTCCACTAGTGGTGCGCTTCCTCCCGAAACAGAAGAACATGATAGCGTGAAACAGGAAGAAGAGGACCCTCTTGACGACGGTGATCTGGAAGACGATGAAGGAAAAATGGTAGATCTCCTCGACTTCTGACTTGATTATCCAGCCAAATACTAAGTATACCCACACACACATTGCACAACTCCAATAAATACGCTATATCGCGACACAATGTCATACCGTCCCAAAATTATACTGACGCTGAGGAGATAAAGTGGGAATCCAACGTGATGTTTATATTCGAACCAGCGAAGAGAGAGAAAAAAGTCAAAGACATAAGCAAAAAAAAAAAAAAGGGAAGAAGGGGGTAGGAGATGTATAAACACAAAAGATATAATGTACTCTACGGGCGCGAGACGATCGTACCAACTGAGCTCGGTGAAGAGGGGTAATAATGAAGTGGTGGGGTGCGGAGGGAGGAGGACGAGGGAGGCGGCGTGAGTTGTGGTTTGAGTCCACCGACGATGGCTTCATATTGAGCCTTGTCACGCTCGACAGTATCCATGTGGCTGCTCTCTTTCCCTTCGAGAGCGTGCATGGCCTTCTGGCGTGCAGGAAATGCATACTCAATCGTCTTGTGGAGTAAGTCTTCACGCCAACTGTCATCGTTTAGGTGATGGGTGCTGTTATTGCGCGAATGGTGCGTGTATAAACTGCTACAGCGCGAATCACGGAGGGCGAGCGTGAGGCGTTCGTCATCTGGAATAGACAACGGGCTGCGTCGTCGGCGTCGTTCTTTGAGGGATGAATCGTCGTGAGTAGAAAAGGAAGAGGAGGTATTCGTGGTCTTTGTTGAGGCGGTAGTCGTCGTGGCAGTTGGAACAGGTGGCATCGGTGGTTTTTCTTCGTCAGGCGTCAGACGCAGGTTACCAAGAGTGCCGCTGCGGAAGGGCTTGATAGGTCGAAGGGATTCAGAGCCGTACTTATCAGGCGTAGCAGTACTCGCTGTGCTGGTAGAACTGGTCGTGGTATAACTGCTGGAGTGGCTGTTGGAGCTGCTCGTTTCTTCCGCATGATGGTCCACATCCATCGAGAGTCGTAAAGTCATGGATCTCTTTTCTCTCGGTGGTCTCCGTACCACGACGGGTGTTGGACGTTTTCTTTCCTCTTTGACTGGGAATAAAAGCGAGGCACGGTTCGTTGCTGAGCTCGAGGCATGGTGGCGTGGCGGAGGTGACAGCGCACAGGACGAGTTATTGTTCGTGTGATGGTGGTACGACGGCTTGACGATGGTTGAAGCCGACCGCTCCAGGCCGGCTGGAGAAGACGTCAGGTTGATTCCACCCGTTTTCGTATTAGGATGATATGGGCCGTTATGAGGGCTATCGATGGCATGTGGATGATGATGGCGTGCCAGCTCGTTGCTACTGTGTCGTCGTCGCACAGGCCCGTCTGCAGCGGGTGGACTGAGTGAAGGGCTTGCGGTGGATGGCAGCGAAACCGTAACAGGACCTTCATCTTCCTCCTCCTTCTTGTTGCTACGTTTCAGCCGGCTGACAAACGATAAGCACGCTTTCCACCTTCGAGACATGTTTCTTCCTCGTAAAGGCGCGTAGCCCGTGTCAGCTGCTGATTCAGCCGACATGCAAGAGGGGAATGCTGATGAGGGAGGAAAGAGAGGAAAAAGCTAAGGAAAAAGAGGGAAAAGCGAAAGAAAAAAACAGACAGCTGGAAAAAAAGAAGAGCGAAGAAAGAAGAGGGCAGGACGGACGCGAGCTTTGCCAGGTTGGGTGTGTTTGCCACAATAGGCCCATGGTTCTTGTGCCACAGTGCAAAACACGTTGTGAAATCCCTGAGCTTTATTTCTCTCACCATCCACAACAGCTGTCGTATCTTATCCAGCTTATGGCTGGTTCCTGTTAGTTGCCTCATGTACACCCAAACCCCTTATCACTCGGATGAAATGAAGATTATGACAAACCTACCGTTATAAGATGCTTTTCCTTGATACTGGAAACTTTGCCCCCCCCCCCCAATCATCCATATAAATGGAAATCGTCGGATGCTCTGCCGAGCTCAAAGAAGATTCCTTTTGTTGCAACATGCTCCTTTTGGAAAACGTACTCCCCGCCCCTCTCTCTACAATACAACCCACCACCTTACTCTGACCAATTACTTGCATAGAATGATTGGAGGCCAGATTATTTTTTGTTTTGTTTTTTTTTACAAATGCCTATAGTGTGACACGAGCAATTTCGTGCGTGCTTCTATCGGGGGATAAAACAAACAGTTACACTTCTTGAGGCCTTAGACCCATTCTTTCATACTCTTACGACTCGATTTCAAAGCTCTCCTCCCCTGTATGGTTAGCACAGGCTCGGTGAAATCTGTTACTGGATAATAAATCTACATAGCATGATTGATCATAAGCACTCAGCAGGTAGATCACAGCAAGGTGTGTTTAGCACATACCAATGTTGGTAAAGCTGATATACTAGCGAAGTATATGACTTTCCTGGACTTTCCCCCCTGTGCATATGATACTTCAAATCAGTGGTGAGGTGTCTATGCTATATACAGAAGTAGAGGAATAAGTTGGTCAATCATGGGCAGGAAATAGCACAAGCCGCCCTCTATGTACAGTGTATGCCCA
This sequence comes from Syncephalastrum sp. PYS2702, assembly GCA_023630325.1. NCBI lineage: Eukaryota > Fungi > Mucoromycota > Mucoromycetes > Mucorales > Syncephalastraceae > Syncephalastrum > Syncephalastrum sp. PYS2702. The sequence continues at coordinate 3,983 of JAMAMT010000013.1, forward strand.
AATCCGTTTTCTTCACGTCATTACCGTCATTCTGTAATATTTGCTCCCCCCCCCCCTTGCCGCCGCTTATTATTTCATTCACACGGGCCCTCGGTATCAAACAACATCGCTGCGTGGCCATGGCTACACAACAGACCAGGGCTATAGTACCCTGCAGGAAACACGTGGCTTTTCGTTTTTCTTTCCTGCCATGCTCGTTTTTATTCGCATGTGGAAGATTCCCCTTATCCCGGTACAAGGCACCAAAACCTTATCCCTTTCTAGCTTGATTCCTTGCCCAGATCGCCGAGCTGCGTCAAAAACTCGTGCGGCGATAGGATGTCCGTCGAGCCGTAGGTGATCTTCCTTTTTTGATTGTTTTGCTAAAGGAAAGATAAATGCATAAGTTCCAAGACACATATGATCCGGCTTCCATTTTTTTTTCTTTTTTTTTCTTCAATTGTTTTGACGCTTACAATAGCAATTTCCTGTAAATTCTGGTACTCCACATAGCTGCCACCGCCTACCACGAACACGATAGCCTCCTGGAATGTCACCTTGTGCTGCCTTGGCGACCGTGCGTTCTGCTTGCTCAGTTTGGGATCAAAATACAGGTAATCATCGGCTTTGGAAGGTTCATTTTGGGGCGGGGACATGATGTCGGCCACGATCTTGCTCACCACGAGCTCCTTGCGAACGGGCAGCAAATTTTTGACACCGGAGAGCAAATTTTCGAATCCGCCGCCGAGACCACCTTCTTTCAGGCGATCCGTCAACTAGACAAAGTATCCTATTCAGTCTAGACTCCTATATACCTTCGTCCTACATACCCTGTTGCCGATGCTGCTGAACCCCCGAAACAGATCGTTTTGGGAGAATCCCGACGACTGACCCGCAGTCGGTGATGAAATCATTGATGTCATGCGCATCATTTGCCGCACTCTACGTCTATCCGTCAGCCCGAGTTTCTCTAATAAACACAATGAATGACCTCTTGATATAATCCAGCGGCGCCATGTCGCATCCAGCCGCCGCCAACGCCTTTTCATAGGCTTCCATATCTTCCTTGGGCACCTCTTCTACGGTAGACAGATAATAGATCAGGAATAGACGCATCTTGTCTTCAGGATTCTTCTTTTCTTCATCGCGGATAACTTCGAGCATCAAGTTCTTGTTCTGAAAAAGAAATTAACAAATCTGCCTTTATCCATGCTACTATTTCCCGTGCCGATTTACCTGCCGCGTGATGTTCTCCTCTATTTGAAAGAAAGTATCCAGCTGCCGGTCTTTGATCTTGTTCAGCAGCGCTGTTGCGACATTCATGTGCATGTCCAGGGTTGCTTTACGTGCCGTAAGTTCCGGCAAGGCTGTAATAGCGGATTTCAGCGATTTGGTGTTACTTGACAGGTCCCTGTTGCGAGTTGCTTAGCGTGTGAGCAATTTTTCTTGTACGAACCTTCGGCATAGTTGTACTTACAGTTGTCCAACGTCCTCAAGGGAATTGACACCGCTGATACGCGTGATCTCGGCCGCGTCCGTCTTGTATCGATTCAGCTCAATATCAATGTCCTCTAGTACATTTGGGGTAAGCCATACTCATCCCACTGCAAATCCGTCAGTCTTACCGGCCACTTGAGGGAACGGGTTGGATGCATTCTTGTTCCAAAAGAAGTCCTTATTATCAATATCGTAGCTCTTGCGAGTCTGATTAATGCGCTCGTCGGCGTCAACTGTAATTCGGTTCAGCCTAAGCTCCAGGACATCATGGATAAGAGCCTGGTAAGTCCATGAATGGCTCAACATGGGTGTCAGGTCCATGCTTCGGTCCAGAATCAAAAGTACTATAATAGTGTATGACAGTATTAACAGAAGAAGAAAAGTTTCTTGTTCTTCTGCATACCTGGGCGTTGAAGGGTAGATGCCCTTTCATTTTCGGAAAACAGGTTTGTACGCGAGTTACTGATATGATCGCGTAGTTTGCTATCGAGTTTGGTCGCCACCATTTCGGCGGCATTGCCTCTCGGGCACCGGATAATAGGGATGACACCTTTATTTTAAAGATCATGTGAGGATATAAATATATGAGTTCCATACAGCGACTTACCCATGGTGACAATGACAGAAAATAGAGCATTGACCGTCTTATCGATGGTCTCATCAATCAAGCTGTCCGACGCATTAGGGTTGTTCAGGTTCACAAACGAGTGAGATTGGTTGAGCGAGAATACATCCGGGTTGGTGCAGATAAAGTTAAGGTATTGGTCGTACACCTTTGCAATGTTTCAGCATTCGATTCTTTTCTTCCCTTCTTGTACTTTTACTGCGTGTTTTCTTCTCATTACCTGATTAACTTGCTCAGCAGTATCATCGGCAATGGTCGTGGACGCGAACTCCTCAAGGATTTGGCGGGGGATGGTGGAGCAAAAGTTCACGTAGTAGTCATCGTACAAATTGCGTCTCAGGTCCTGCATAATGGCACTCCCAGTCAGCCAAACGAGTTCTTTTTGTCTCGCTGTGTCATACTTCGCAAATTTTCTTCACGTTGTCCGAAGTAGGCTCCACAAAGTAGACAGCAGGAACATCGGGCAGTGAAGTGCGGTCCTGCAACAGTTGCCTGGCAGAAATATTAAGTCGACGTACGCAACAAGGAACGTGTGCTATTACATGTGAACAGTGACGCCATTTTCGCGCAGATCGTTGACTCGCATGATGGAAGAGATCACGTCCTGTCCCAGCTTATCGAAAATGAGCACCTTCCACAGAATATTATCCGCACCACGCTGCGCAAGCTGGTCATTGGAACCTGATTCCAATCCTTCGTTGCTGTTGAGGTTGAGCATTTTCGCGATGGCCGCTATGGAGACACAACAGTCGCATTGTTGTCTTAGCATACAGTCGAATGAGAGATAGTGTTGTCTCACCGTATTGGGCATCGCGCAAGGATTCAGTGCCATCGGTCAGGGCGCTCATGGTTTAGAGTTGGAAAAGTGGCCGTGGAGGAAGGAGCGAGCGAGCAATCGACACGTTCATAAAACTCAGCTTCTTTCGCTTGAATTGGCAGCCATGATCTGACCAATCAGCGCTTGTTTCCTGTGCTAGGTGCCAAAGATGCAGTCAATCTTTTTGTCCAAGCGTAGGGTCTTCATGTACATGCAAGTGTCCCCGACCTACTACTACAGTGAAATAAAACCTTTTTCCTGATCCGTATCTGCCTATAACTTACACTGCTGTGACGTTACTAGCTGTACGTCAATTCATACACATGTATGATTTACGAGGCTAGTACAGCGCCGCTTGACACTCAACCAAAATCAGAGGGGCTTGAAGTAATAACTGGAGCTATCCCATTATATCGCGCTCTTATCTTGAAGAGAAAAAGTAGAGCATAAAGCGACGCACGGATTGAAATCATTCAGCTAGTCAATTTCGAATCCATATGCAGAAGCGGGCTTTGTTGTCATCCAAAATTTCAGTGCTGATGGCACCTGCTTTAAGAGAACCTGAAACATAATGAAAATCGGTAAGCATTCAGAAAGAATTACTTCCAACTGATCGCAAAGCTTTATTACGCGTGGTTACTTATCAAGTACAGCTTGCTGTCAATTGGCGTCCGTGCTCGGCGATAGAGAGGCCAACATTGCAACCGCCAATCGCCTCTTGGCAAGGTCCGTCGATCGCACCCCTCTTCAGTTGACCGCTCACGTTCCGTGTGTACAGTTACGGACCAGGTGATATTGACATTCTCGTCTTGCCCGAAATGGCTTTTACAGGCAAGTGGTATTCATCAGTATAGAGTAAACATCAAAAGTAACAGAAGAGCATCGAATAGGATACAAATTTGCCAGCCTTGACGAGATCAAACCTTTCCTCGAAGACACCCAGACAGGCCCTTCTGTCATGTGGGCAAAGGAGCAAGGTACATCAAATGAATGTACTCTCGGATAAAGATAGATGAACACAGATCCGTTGATCTTGTAGCTCTGCGTCTAAATGCATACGTTGTTGTCGGATACCCCGAAGTGACGACCGATGGACATCACTACAACAGTCTCTGCTTCGTCGATCGGCACGGTCAGCTAGTCACCACGTATCAAAAGACATTCTTATTTGAGACAGACGAAATCTGGGCAAGAGAAGGTCCCGGATTTCGAACCATCGATATCCCTGAGCTGGGTAGGGTGGGCCTGGGCATCTGCATGGACATTAATCCCTACAAGTTCAAAGCCGACTTTCATGCCTACGAATTTGCGACATACCACAGTGAACAAAAGACCCAGCTCATCATCTGTTGTATGGCCTGGTTGCGCAGCAGCGGTGGAGGCGGCGCGCTAGGCGTGAATCAATACTGGGTCCATCGACTTTTGCCTTTGTGCCATAAAAGACATACCAAGCAACATTTCTACTTTGTGGCATGTAATCGTAGTGGCCAGGAAAGAGGTGAGTCGACTGGTAATACGTCTTGAAGACGGCTCACATGAGCATCGTAGATGTCACTTATGCAGGTGGAAGCAGCGTGCTTGACCTGGCCGGACCACCCTTTCGGCTTTTAGATTACCTGGAAGAAACAGACGAAGGCGTCATGGTGGTTGAAATAAAACCATGAAGTGCCCTAACGTCTCATTTCTCGGGCACACATACAGATCCTGATAATGGGCCCCCAAAAATAGGCATGTGTATGTTAAGCCATCACTCATGGCTGCACAAAACGAAGGGACTATGGTACGCAGAACACATTTGACAATGACTATCGCTTTGGATGTTTCTAGAACAGTTGAAGAGTTACCTTCCTCGATGCGTCTGGACGTGGACCTCGGTATACACTATGGAGTGATCGTGCTACAGGCTTATTTATAGTTCAAAAGAGGTGCTTCGCAACATGTAACGGGAGTTTTTGAATACAGTATAGAGAATAATGGGAGATTTGTTCCAAGCGGAAACTTAGGATACAATACAATGTATTTTGCGCTTGGCGTTACTGCGCAGTCCTACTGCGCCGGTGATCCAATACTTATTCTGTGACACTAGGAATAATACTGCATTAGCATATGTCACGCCATTTTCGCTTGCGTCCCTCTATTTTTGTAATCATATCGGCAAAAAGAGAAGTGTTTGACGCGCAGGGAAAATAAACTCAGGCAGGAGCTTACCTAAACAATTGCATATGATTCCGTATCTTGCCGTTTGATCATATCCAAGATGTTTGCTGACATACTATACTTCTACCTCCTTTGGCGTTCAACATGACATGGCTAAAATATTGGAAAGAGCACTCTGTACTGTACAGTCTGTATAGGTGGGTCGATTGTTTCAACGAAAAGACTGACATCACGTCTTGCTGCTGTCAAACGACCCTGCGGAGCTGCAAGCTTGCCCCGCGATCTCGGGGAACGGAGGAAAGGCGGGAATGGAAAGCCGGAAAAGTCGGATAGCGTAATGATTCTCACCAGTGGAAGTGGTATATAGCACAACGTACGTCCTGAAGAGTGCAAGCTGACGTGAGAAGCGTGAGACATAAAGTTATAGTGTGAATAGACAAGGCGTGATAGTGCTCGCCTCGCTGCAGTGCTGTAATACGGGACTTCTCTCCCTGCTTCTTGAGTGTGAACACATTATTCGCGACCCGTTTTCTAGCGTTTTTACAATCGGAGAAAGAGAAGGGTCTGCCAACATATTCTCAGTGGAACGCCCACCCGCTTCGCCGTATTCGATCTAACCAGCCAAACTCATCCGTCTCTGTCATTCCTTCCTATGATTTCGTCCTGCATGTACATGGCGGTAATACTTATAAGAAGGAAGAACATAGTGTTAGGGTGTCCATGCTTCTTGTACAGATATGGCGGTGCACTCCACACACTTTTGTGGACAATTCTTTTTCCGGGGTCCCCACGTTTTTGTTCTCGGGCGGGGTAAAGACAGCTGATATGCGCGCACTTGTAATTTTTTGTCTGGGGTCTTCGGCTACTGAGAAAGGTCATGTACATGTAGAGTGAGCTATACCTAATATTACCAAAAGTAAGCGTATCATAGACCAAGCCATGTGTATGTAAGAAGACGCGGGTCTGGGTGAGCTTACATAACACTGCGTGAGAAAAAGGACTTTGACAATGTCGGAGTGAAAAGGGCCCTGCAAAAAGATGGAAAGGGACCTAGCTCGGGACCCTTTTTTCTCTTCTTTTCTTCATCACATTACTAAAAATGCTTACCGATATCAACAACGTACCCATTGATGAAGCCCTCAAGCGCGACGGCTATGTTATTGTCGATAATCTGATCCCTGAGGAGATGTTTGGTCGTCTCAAGGAGGCCTGTGATCGTGTTGTCGATCGTGCACGCAAGGGCGACTGGAAGTACCGGTAAGGCGATTCATTGATCCAACTTTTGTTGCTATGTAACTAAGCTCAAACGTAACCTTGCAGTCGCTTGGTGGGCACTCAGTTCCCCCCGTGGACCGAGGGCACTGACGTGAGTTGGCTTTTCCCGTGCAAGCAGTACGAGATGATTCTGATTATGTAAACGCATGTCTATGCAAATAGGTCTGGGGCGTGCAGCACCTTATTCACCCTGATTTACACGAACCTGTCTTCCTGGAATGGTACGGCTCCGAGGCTTTGCTGTCTGCTGTCTGCCAGCTCTTGCACACAAAACCTGAGGATCTCCAGCTCGGTAATGTTGCCTCCAACGTGAAAACGTCACTTCTTTACTCATTCCTTTTACAGAACTTTTCAATCTGCTCATTAACCCTCAGGACAGTGATTTCGACCTGACCTGGCACCGTGATGCCGTTCCTGCCGACACTCCTGCGGACCAGGAGGAAGAGAAGCTCAAGATCCCTCACTACGGGACTCAGTGGAACACGTGAGTTACGAGTTAAAATTTAGCACAGGCAAGCCTAACCATCTCCGCCTGCCGATTCCTGCTTCGATATGTATAGGGCTTTGTATGATGATGCGTGCCTCTTTGTTGTTCCCAACTCCCACCGTCGTGTGCGTACTCCCGAGGAGCGGGATATCACCATCAATGATCCCAAGAGCCACAAAATGCCTGGTCAGCTCCAGGTCAACCTCAAGCCTGGCCAGACCGTCTTTTATGACAACAACATCCTCCACCGTGCTGCTTACTTCTGCGCCAATAAGCGTGCCACCCTTCACGCTTCGATGGGCACTATTGAAGGCGGACACCATCGCGCAGCGACCATCTTCCAGCATGGCCTTGACTGGATGAACTCGAAGGAGTTCCAGGATAACCTGCCGGCCTCCTTGAAGAAGCCCTATGCTAACGTGCAGGCCATGGCTCAGCGTGCGGGTCTCGACAAGTTCGAGACGAAGCCTATTCATGACCACCAGTAATATATATATATATTTGTGCATTAACTGATAACATATACTCTATAGTAAAGCAAATAAAAAGAAAATACAATAAAAAGGAGAAAGTATTGTACAGAGAAAAGAAAAGGTGAGACATACAAACAACAGAAATAACAGAAAGGAAAGGTCCAGCAGAGAGTGTACATAAAATAGGCTTCAGAAGGAGTAATCCATCTCGCCCTCTGAGCTGTCTTCGTCCGGTCTAGAGTATCGGATATAAAAGAACGAATGAGCGGGCTTAGACCCAAATCAACGGATGAGAGGGAGTATACTTACACGTCCCCTAGGACAGTCTGTAGCTCCCGTACGCGTTCTCTGAGGAGATTTTTAGTGTCCACGAGCTGGCGAATATAGTCGGCCGCTATTACACAAAATGTTTACGATGAGCTTTGCGTTCAGGACACGTGGGTGTATGTACATTTTTGGAGGATCAACGACTCGCTGCGGTGACAATGGCTGAGTGTCGGAACAATATCCACCAGTTGGTCAAACCCAATACGTATGTTGGCTCGTCGTTTCTGCTCAGACGCAATATGGTTGGCTTTCTTTTGAGCATCAGTCAAGAGTTCATGAGGCGGCTTGCGGCCTCGCCCTGTTTTACTACTACTACTGCTGCTGCTGTTTGGTAGGTTGGGCGGGGGTGATTCGCGCGAAGCATCCTCATAGTCTTCGTCGGCGTCTGATTTGGATGGCGAGTCAGTAGAAGAGGGGAAATGGGATAAGGGTGAATAAGGGTGGTGGCGTTTAACACGTTTGCCCTCGCGTTTGGTCGCGTTGTCAGAGTAGCGGCGTTGGGAGGAGGTGGAAGAAGAGAGTGAAGGCGAGGGTTTATCAAGAACGGGTAAAGGATTGACCCCTGAAGCAAAGGTCTCGTTGCGTGAATAGGGCGAGGACAATAGAACAGGTGTTGGCGATGCTATAATAGACAGAAAGAATACGCATTAGTGTGCTTGGGTTAGACTGGGAAGGGCTGTTTCGCGATTTGTCACGTAAATCTTTCCGCACAAGGAATTAAAAATAACTTAAAAATCACATACATTGTGTTCGAGTGCGTGGCGACGACGGTGGTCTTGACGACGAAGACGTAGCCATCCCGTCCTGTTTGTCTAACCCATCGAGGAACGACTGAAGCTGACTCTGCTCGGCTGGAGAAAAGAGGGTATCTGAAATGTGTATCGAATGATGCCCGTCTGTATGCAAATATTGAAATGATTAGATAATGGTCATATATTATCTGTCATCGCAGTCAAGCAAATAAAAGACAGAACATAAAAGTCGATCGTGTAGAGAAGATTCGAGACTGACAGGGTACCTTGGTTACTATGGCTAGGATCGCCCGACATGGTACATTCGCGTCAAAGGATCGTCGAGATCAAGCAGGAGAAAGAAGGAAGGAACAGAAGGAGGAAAGACTGGGCTTTTGAGGAAGGAAGCACAAGAATGACTGAAGGGCGGGGAGGAAAGGCGTATACATGTGAAAGCTGCTCATGGTTACACTACACGTTAAGTGCGCCAAACTTCGCTTGTTCGATCTACTGCGCTTGGACTGTTTCACCCGGATTTACGGCTGGGAGTCTCATTCTATGCGATTCTGGGCCAGCCCACGAAACGGCTCAGCCGGAAATAACAAAGACGCTCCTGTCTTTTCGTCCACTCTATTATTATTGGTATACATACATCACAGGCTTGCGAAGGCACTGCACTTGGCATAGACATGGATATCTTGAAAGCCTTCCTTTTTCTTGTCCATCGTCGGGCTCCGCCATAGTTCAAGACACTTAACTCCTTACAAACCATCAAAGCCGAAAGGCACATAGGCATATAAGGTTAATTGGATGTGAACTGTGACCTCCTTCATGACAAACACGTTTTCTATTCGCTATCAAAGACAAGAAACTCTTGACTTTCTCTGCTCTTCCACATGAATTCTATAATACGTCCTTGTCGTGTGAACTGGAACAAACCGCCGGTTGTGAGTATTCCTCAAAATGGATCGAATACCAATGTCATGTACAATAGCCTTTATATATGAACTCGCTTGTTTTAATGAAGAAAGACAAAAAAGGGATCAAATAAGGACTAGTTGTTGCCATTGTTGCCGCCATTATTATTGCCAGCGGCGCCTCCTCCGCCACCCATGAATTGGCGAGCCCTAAGATGAACGCAAGAGTTAAACAACGCCGTAGAAAGAGTGTATCCCAAAACACTTACATTTCCATCATCTCCGGGTTCTGCATCATCTCGGCGAGGCCACCAGCACCACCACCGCCGCCGCCCATCATTTGCTGTGCCCTATGTTTTTGAGTGCGTTTAGTTCATGCAACGTCGGTCATGGAAAGACTTCACTTACATGCGAGCCATGTTGGGGTTATTCATGAATTGATCCAGAGCTCCGGACTGCATCATCTGCTGTGCCATGCTCATCAACTGCGGGTTGTTGAGGAGTGCACTCAGGTCAGGCATACCGCCGCCGCCCGCACCAGCACCAGGCATGCCACGCTCGCCAGCCGAAGGTGAGCCGGAGGCTGACACGCTGCCGAGCTTGCTCTTGGCCGTCGCGAGCGACTGCTTCATGGTGGCATTCTCAGGGTCCAGGGACAGGCCCTTCTCGTATGCTTCGATGGCCTCCTGGTACTTGGCCTGGCAGAACAAGGCGTGGCTAATGGAAGAACCCCAATAAGCGCTCGGGAGCCTACTTTGTTTCCTAACTTTTGCCTTACCCCATGCGGCTGAAACCTTTGCTGTAGTTAGGATCGATCTCGACGGCTTGCTTGGCATCGCTGACAGCCTTTTCATGATCGCCTTGCTGGCTATAGGCCGCAGCACTGAAAGACCAATTTGGTGAGCACACGTTGGTCATAGGACCAAGTCCATAGAACTGAGAGCCCTCTTACCGGTTGGCATAGTAGACAGCCTGGGTGCCGTTCAGGGCAATGGCCTCGGTGTACAGCTTGATTGCCTCGGGGTAATTACGCTCAGAGACTTTACGGTTACCAGCGGCCTTGAGTTCTTCGGCTTTCTGCTTGTCTTCGTCGGAAACCTGTAGCAGTGTCAACTGTTTCTGTTATTCTCCCATTCAGCAAGCTTTCCTTACAGCTGAACGAAACACGGGCATAAGTACTCTGATTTATCGCTTTAAGGAATTTCACGTCAGACTTACGTTGAGCAGTAGAAGCGGCAGGGGCAGGGGCAGCGGCAGCGGTGGAAGACGCGCCAGCATTCGAAGGCTTGTTGCAACATAACAATGAGGCCCGCTGACATTTCCAGAAGATTCTTCTAAGTTTACCTTGGCTTGCTTCGATTTGGTCTTCAGGTACACATCAAAAATACTCGTCAGACTGGCAGGCTTGGTGCTGTACTGAGCTTGCTGGGCAGCGTCGGTAGGATCCACGCCAAAGGCCTCGCCAATGCACTGCATTGCCACTAGTAGCAAGACAACATGAAAGGATTAACAAAAGGAATGGTAGACGCATCCCATCTTCTGGTCATACCCTCAATGCCTTCCGTGTCATCGGGCTTGATGGTGCCATCTTCGCAGGACTTTTGAAGAAACTCAATAATAGAGAATACCAGTGCCTTCTTGTTTTCGGTGGCCATTGTATGCAGCAGTGAAAGGTAGAGAAGCAGACTCGCGTTGTCTCGCAACTTGCGCTTTCAATTTCGGCCGCGCGCTTTTTTTTCGACAACGGCAGCCAATCAGATTCCTGTAAAAGGAAAATAGTAAAAGCATGAAGCATATCTACGCAGCTACAGTATTTGATCAGTCAAACAAGCTCGCCTTGCACTCTACCAGCGCGTAAGTTACTCTATAGCCCTAAGGCTCATCGCCCTCTTGCTACTCTGCTTCTACTGCTACTAAAGAGGAGGATTGATATACCGGTTTACTACCTCCCGAAAATGGTCACGATCATGAAACATTTGAAACGGTCGATAGTGAAGTTCGAAGCTAAAGGAGACTAGATGTGCGGCTATATCTTTTGTGTTATGCAGAGATCTACCGTCTTTTGATTTGTCGCTGGAAAAGCAGCAGCCCCCAATACCTATTATGAAGGGTGCCATGGTTTTCCAAGGTCCAACGCGGCCCAACCGGATGTTCTTTGTCGGTCTCGCGTGTGCCAACGGGGATGGCGTGTTGTGTTTAGTAGGCATTACATTACTTGATTTCTTTGCGTTACGCGATGGATGGCATATCTACCGGGTAGTATTGGTATTGAATATTCTGCCAAATAACATTTTCTGGATGGATCGACTTGATCTGGGAATTTTGGATTCCGGGCGTGTGTTGTATTGTTCTATTTTTTCCTTCTTATATGTGCACTTATTCTGTACATTATCTAAGAAAGAAAAAGTCGAGTTACATAATATGACTGAGGTTGACTGTGGCGTCGTGCTACCCATTCTGCAGAAACTGCTGGACGGTGTTCTGCAAAACACGATCGATACAGTACCCGCCACCGCCGATCCCCGCGACGATTCGCCTTTTGAGCGCACCTTATGCGCGGCATGGGACGTTTGCACGGTTCGAGAATACGCAACAACAGCCGAATCAACCACCGATCTTCACCGCCTTTTATTCAAAGTAAAGTCTCAAACGAAGTATTCGGCTTCTCAATCTCACCTGCTTGTAGATCGTGACAAGCACGCGAAGGCCACGCACGCGCGAACTCGCACTGGGCACGCTCGCTAACCTGGCATGTCACTGGCAAGACATCGGACAGGTGTTGATGGACGATATGGACACGTTTTATCTGTGTCGGTCCATCTTGTGGAACGAAAACGATGCGCGTGTGCTGCTCGAAACGACACGGTAAAAGAAAAGAAGAGAAGAGAAAAGAGGTTTGGGGGGGGGTCTTAAGGATCTGGCGACTGACCATCCGACGGATATGCATGAACTAGACTCCTCAACACATGCCTCGCCCATTCCATCGATGGGCAAACGGTCGTAGAGCATTCGCACCTTACACAGTTCCTCGAGCCTGTCCCGATGGCACCCAGCGTGGTTTGCCAATATGCAGCCATCATCTGCAACACCCTGCATGCCGAGCTGTTGCTCACTAGCCTCGAACTCCTCACACGTCTTATTGTCTACATTAGCGCGGTGCTACGCAGCCAGCATGGCTCTGTGGACGACTACATCAAAGTGCAGGATACCCAGCGCCTGGTCGCCTGGGGCGCAGAGCGGCTGGAAGAAGAAGGACGCGGAGTCGGCATCGGTATGGGATTTAACCGCGGCGTAGCGAAAAACGTGATGCATTTATTGTGGGCCTTGCTCGCGTATGACATTACGCGAGCGGAAGATTGCGGTAAGTGGCAAACAAAAAAATTGTGGGCTGACAGCAGCTGTCGCCCCTTCTCCCACCCCGCGCTTCCATTATTTGACAGTGATCGGCTCACGCTGGGATGTGTGTGTGTGTGTATGCGCATTTAGGGCCCGACATGCCTCAGCGGCTGGAAAAGAGCATGTCACGCATAGTAGCCTATATCCAGGACGACTACGAGGAAGACGAGGACGACTACGACGAGGACAGCTTGGGGCATTCTGACGACGCAGACATTGAAAACCTGGCAATGGCACTGAATAGCAAGCTATCGATGCGACATGATTGATCCAAACCCACTATTTTGACTATTTTTGTGTGAGGGTCTGAGATCGGATGAATCAAACGAAAAAGAGAGAAAAAAAAAAGGGAAAAATCTGGCGTCGGCCCTCTCGGCAGCACTTTCCATTTTCTGTCTCTATTTTACGACAACCCATCAACCGACTCACCCCGACAGAACCGTTTCTCTCTTCTCTCTCTCCCTCTTTTTTCTTAGCTTTTTCATTTTACCTTTTTTCCCCATTTTTTTCTTTTCCCTTGTACACCTACACTTACCAGACAACATAATTCAGAATGGCAGTGAAGGCTTATACCCAATCTCAGGTGGCCAAGCACACATCAAGCAAGTCGTGCTGGGTCACTTACAAAGGCAAAGTGTACGATGTCACCGAGTTCATCCAAGACCATCCCGGTGGCGACGACCTTATTCTAGACTACGCCGGCAAAGATGTCACCGCAATCATGGCCGATGTGCTTGAACACGACCACTCGGACGCCGCTTACGAGATCCTGGATGAGTACTGCATTGGCGTGCTCTCGGAGGGAGAAGGAGCAGGAGCAGGAGATTTAGCTGGAGATTCCGAGAACGACGATGAAGTTCGATGCACGAGCGAGGACTTCCATCCAAGCCTGACCGATCTCGCCCTCGATGCAAAGAAGAATCAGTTCTTGGATCTGCGCAAACCGCTCTTTACCCAGATGCTTTTTGGCGACTTTACCAAAGAGTTCTATCTGGAGCAGGTCCACAAGCCTCGCTACCTGCCTTACCCGGCCATCTTCTTTGGCCACTGGCTCCTGGAGCCGCTCTCCAAGACGGCATGGTGGGTCGTGCCCTTGATTTGGCTGCCTGTCGTCGGTTACCATATTGTGCAGTCCCTTGCGTCTCATATGCCGGTGGTGACCGCCCTCTGTTTCTGCCTTGGCATCTCCATCTGGTCTTTGCTTGAGTATGGTCTGCATCGCTTCCTCTTCCACGTCGACGAGTGGCTGCCTGACCACCAGCTGGCGCTGACTCTGCACTTTACCTTGCATGGGTTTCATCACTACCTTCCTATGGACAAGTACGTAACTTGATTTCTCTCTTTCTTTTTAATGGATATATGCTGACGGGGTGACGTTGTATTGATAGGTTGCGCTTGGTGATGCCGCCCGCGCTCAACGTTTTCATTTCTTACCCCCTGACTCGCCTCGGTCATGCTCTGTTCCCACCCGCCATGTCCAACGCCATCATCGCAGGTGGTTTCTTTGGCTACATTCTCTATGATTGCGTCCATTACTACCTGCACCACGCCCGTGTCTTTAAGATTCACTTCCAGGAGATGAAGAAGTACCACATGGCCCACCACTACAAGAACTTTGAGTCGGGTTACGGTATTACTTCCAAGGTCTGGGACTACGTCTTCGGCACCACCCTCGAGTACGACCAAAAGCTGAACTAGACTCACGGCGATGATCGATCTATTCTATCCTTTCTGCCCCACTCGTTTTACATTACCTGTACACCACATTCGCACATTTACACACACACACACACACATAATCTCTTCTGTTGCATTTTATTTACCATGCTACCCTTCTCTTCTGTTTTATTTCTTTTTGTTACACTACGATCTAATGGCCTAATACAAACTAATGCTATTTTGTAATCTGACCTACCTGTGTACATGATCTTTATATATTGTATGGCGATACCCTTCTGTATCATGTGGAAATGGGGTAGTTGACGGGCGGGGAATTATTTTTTATTATTATCTACACATCGCTTGGGGTAATGAATGAAAGGAGATTTCTCTAGAGATGAGCCTTCTGCTGCTGTTGTTGTTGTTGTTGCTTCTGGCGCTCCTTTGCGATCATGAGCGCAGAAGCGGCACGTGAGTTGGTGGGGCGGCCCAGGATATCCGAGATCCACTGGCCGGTCTCGAGGAGCTTGTCCATGTCCGTGCCTGTCTCGAAGCCCATGCCGTGGAGCATGTATACCACGTCCTCGGTCGCAACGTTGCCCTTGGCGCCAGGAGCATAGGGACATCCGCCCAGACCCGCAACCGAACTGTCCACGATGCGGATGCCATACTAAATAGATATGAGTCATCTGCAGAAACCACCCAACGGGATGCTCTCTCTCTCTCTATATATATATATGTAATGGCTTTACCTCGAGTGCCTTGAGAATGTTGGCCAGCGCCTGGCCATAAGTATCGTGGCAGTGCACCGAGACGATCTCAGCCGGGACGACCTTGAGCACTTCATCAAGCATGCGGGCCATCGAGCCCGGGGTGCCAATGCCAATGGTATCGCCCAGGCTTATTTCGTAGCAGCCCGCATCATAGCACTCCTTGGCCAGCTCGGCGACCTTGACCGGATCGACGGGACCTTCGTAAGGGCAGCCCAGCACGACAGACACGTAGCCGCGCACCTTGAGATTCTTGTCGAGCGCAGCACGTGCAACCTGGCGCAGACGCTCGACGGCCTCCGCGGTGGTGCAGTTGGTGTTTTTCTTGTTGAACGTCTCGGTCACGGCGGTAAACATGGCCACTTCCTTGGCACCCGCAGCCACGGCGCTCTCGACGCCCTTCACGTTCGGGGTCAGGACAGGGTAGCTCACGCCGGGCTTTTGCTTGATACCCATAAACACCTCGCGATTGTCACCCATCTTGTTTCTCCGTGAGTGTCATTGCGCTGTGATCGCTATGCATGCATCCTACCTGAGGGACCCACTTGGGGCTGACGAAGCTGGTGGATTCCACGATGGGCAGACCCGCATTCGCCAGTCGTTCAATAAGCTCGATTTTGACAGCAGCAGGAATCAACTGCTTTTCGTTCTGCAGGCCATCGCGGGGACCGACCTCGACAATCTTGACATAGTTGGAGGCCTTGGTTGCATAGTTCTGCCTGGCCTTGGGCGCCAGGGAGCGGCTGAGGAGGCGAGTCGTCGAGCGCAACATGGAAAGAAAACGAATCACTAACTTTCTCACGACCCATGGATATTTGTCGGCTGCATGTGTCACAAGAGCTGCCGCCTCACTGGAGATCATCTCTCGCTCTCTCCGATGACTGTATGCAATATACTAGTGTGTTGTATATGATTGATACGCTGTATACGTGTAGTATGGCGTATCGTGTATACGTAGTATATAAATATGTGTGTATGTATATGTATATGTATATTTCAGTAATGTGCTTTGGGCAAGCGCCTTTGGCAATTGGGATGAAGCAGTTAAATATAAACAAGCGATAGGGTGTAATGAGGGAGGAGTGAGGGATATCACACAGAGCAATACATGGGTAGAGGCAGATAGTGAGTAGATGGACAAAAGGATAACAGGAGGGGCTATGATCAGGAGAGGGAGGAGTATAAAGAATAAAGCTGAGTGTCAGCGTATGATAGCGAAAAATAAAAAAAAAGAAGAGAAACAAAGGGGTGAGGAGAGAACACTACGGGGCAAGCGAGGAGATGATGTAGGATGTGAAGCGAGCCTTCTTGTTTTTTTCTGCCTGATGAGGATGATAAATAGGATGATAATGCGACAAGAGCGCGGCGGATGCTGAAGGTGATGCGGCTCACTCAAGATAATTCTTTCTCGGCTGTGGCTCTTGTTACTCTTGTTGTTCTGCTTTAACGCCTGGAAAAGGAGCCAGATGAAACGTTCCGGCTGTCATGCCTTTGGTGTGGCTCATTGTGTGAGGCGTCGAGGTCATAGCCGGAGAAGAGAAAGAGGACGACGACGACGAGATTTCTTTATTATCGTTGGCGTTGACGTTGGCGTTGTTGATGAGTCGGAGATGAGCGCAGTACCGTTCAAGCAATTTGGCAAGCACCTGCTGGTCGAGTGGTTTCGGTAGTATATCTGTCATGCCGCTCATAATGTATTCACGCACGTCCTGGTCATTGGTGTTGGCTGTCATGGAAATGATCGGTGTCCATGTATCGTACCGTCGGATATTCCGAGTGGCCGAGATGCCATCCAGATTTGGCATGACAATGTCCTACAAACAATATACCGTATTAGTAAGGCAGCTCGTCTCCCTTCCCTCCCAGCGGCTTTCTTAAAACTTACCATGAGCACAATATCATACCGTTCTCCATTCAGCTTATTGATTGCTTCGAGACCATCCACAGCAACGTCAATGGTGCATCCTGCCATCTGGAGCAGCCGCGTCGAGACCTTGCGAAAAATCGAGTCATCGTCGACGAGGAGTACCCTGGGTGGCACGGACCACTTGATCGGAACCGTGTTCCGTCGGGCGATCCCCACCGTTGTCACAATGGGACCGTATTTGTCATTCGGTGCGGAGGATGGCACTGAGGCTCGACCGCTGGGAGTGAGTGTGAGCGTGCTGCTACTGCTACTGCTACTGCTGCTCTGTGGAGACGTAGGTGAAAGCGAAGAAGGCTGACTGTATGTCGTGGTGGCGACGGCCAACGCAGACACGCGTTCATCTGCCGCAGGTAAGGATGCTGCCAAGATGGAGGACTTGTCAATTATGCAGGCTCGTATCCTGTGCTTTTCTGGCTTACTGTGCTGTTGACGCAGATGATGCATGATCTGTGTCAAAAGACTCTCCTGTGCGCCTAAATTCTGCTTCAAACTATGCAGCAGGGTGTGGGTCGCTATAGACGAGCGTTCCATCTCATCCATGCGTGAATGCATCGTCGCCTGTTCAACCTCTACCTGCTGAATTTTGATCTGAAGTTGTTGGGCTAGTTCGCTTAGCCGGTTATAGTCAGGTGTCAGTAATGTTTTGGGCAAAGATGATGCGAGCGGGCGCGGTTGCTTGGCTGTGGTTTTGCGCTACCATAGATGTGTAAGACCTCTTTCTTTTTTATCCTTTTTCCGGTTTTCTTTTTTCGTGCGGGTAACCCGAAAAAAGGGAAAAAAAAAAAGGCTGCTTACTTTAATGCCGTCCAAAAGGTCCTCCCGACCATACGAAAAGTAAGGATGATGGAACTCCCACGCCTGATGTTTATATGTACATGCAACAGGATGAATTAGTAGGTTATGTTCATGTCATAAGGTGATTTACGCACGGACCTGGTCACCGTAAGGGCGTTGGCCATCGTCTGGGTTGCGTACCTTGTGAAAGTCATATTTGTTGAGTTGGCGCACGAAACTCGCGAAATTCGAATGTTTAAAATGCTTTGGCAGGACCAAACGCGCGAACTCATTTGGATCCTTCACCACAAAAGATTTTCCGTCGGCTCCCCATGTTAATATATCGGGCCGACTCGTGTCGCTCAACATCCTTTCAAAAGAGGTAAAAGGAGGGATATTGGGTTGATATACGCGTATCTTTATCATTTCTTTTCCATTTTGTCCATTTTATTACTTGAAGAGCTTCTTGACAAAGTCGGGGATGGTGGTCGTCGTGGGCGAAGGAGGGGAAGAGTTGAATGAGGATCCCGACGCCATCTCAGAAGATGGAGCGAGCATCGCAAAAGAGAAAACACAAAGAAAAAGAAAAGTAAAGGGAAAGATCAAAAGAGGGAAAGAAAAGTGAAGAAGGCGTAATATGTGTATCCCATCTGTATCTGTATCTGTATCTGTATCTGTAGCTGTAGCTGTAACGTATGTATGTATGTGTGTGTATCGTAAACTTTACTTCCTCTATAATGCCCCCCCCCCTTCCTCCATGCCCCAACCAAATCAACCAGGCCAAGAAGAGGTCGATTCTTCTTACTATCATGGCTCGTACTCTACTATACATACTGCATAAATCCTTATCATAATACTGCAGTGGAATACCCATCCTATAGATAAGATCTTTCAATGGGACAACTCTCAATTGGAGCAAGAAGTTCTTCGTATATGGTATATATATACATATATATTATCTACCTCCTTCCTTTTGACCATGTAATGCTGATCGGTGAAGTTTACCGCCGAATGCTATTTGATTAATACGTGTTATTTACTTGAATGAATCAATTGAACTTTGTATTTTATTTGTCGGTGTTGCTTTGTTCTGTTGCTTGTCCACTTGTCCTCCTCACCGTCCCCCGCCCCCCTCCCCACTTAAACCAACCGATCCAACTTCGAGATGCCCCGCCATTCCAAGAACAACACTGCTTCCAGTGTTTTCACATACCACGAATCTAAATCCCTCGATTATGGCACTAAAAAGGTATGTGCCGCAAGAAAGCTAAAAAAAAAGAGTAATCGAGGCTTATGATTGCATACTATTAGCAACGCCTCGGTCGCGATTCCTACAGAGAATACGATGCCTGTTTTCTCTGCTTACAAACTGCACGCGATCCAGTAGCGTGTACACAAGGACACCTTGCGTGCCGCGAATGCATTTACGAGTCTATATTGCTCCAGAAACAAAACATTCAGCGCGAACAGAAAGCTCAAGAGCAGAAGCTCAAGGCGCTGGAGGATCAGCGCCTGCGCGACGAAGAGGAGGCGAAGCAGACCTTCCTAGACGACTTTGAAAAGACACAGACCAGCATGCTCGGCAACCGCAAGAAATCCCTCAAAGAATCCTCGCCCGCTGAAAAAAGTAGGCGACCCATCCGACCAGGCACCTTCCTTGGCAGGCATACATGCTAACCTTTGTTATGTTTAGAACCCTCGTCCCCTTCTACGCCCAAGGCAGGCGTCAAGCGTTCCTTTGAAGAAAGTGCCAAGGAAGCAGCCCAGAAAGATCTGGAAGAGACCTCGGAACGCCTTGCCAATGAAAAGGCGGAGGCAGCCAAGTCAAAACTCGGTAGTTTCTGGCTGGTAAGCGACTAGGCAAGCTCTTTCCTTGGATGAATGTCTAATCTAGTAAATCCCGTGACAGCCCTCCTTGACACCTGAAGCAGCCAAGCAGTACAAGGACGAGATTAAGCCGATCAACACACAGACCATGTGTCTTGCTACCAAGGATCCGCATCCTGTCAGGTATACATTCAAACTAAATTGGAGAAAGAGAGTCCTTTATTCATCTTTTTTTTTCTCTCTTTTGCAATAGTATAAAGTCGCTGATCGACGTCAAATTCCAATACGAAAGCGAGTCGAAGAAAGCCCAATGCCCGTCGTGCCTGAAAACCTTCTCGAACGCGTCCAAGTTTTCCGTCATGCGCCACTGCGGACACGTCCTCTGCAACGCCTGTGCCGACATGTTTGTCAAGAAGTCTAAAAAGTGCTATGTTTGCGAAAAGAAGACCAAGTCCAAGGATATCATTGATATGAGCCCGGAAGGCACTGGTTTTGCCAGCGGGAGCAAGGCGGCCGTCGCACAAAAATGGGACATTGCGTTTCAATAATAAATGCAAGCAAAAAAAAAAAAAAAGAATACTGTATTATGATCATGCATGTGATTGTTTGGTCGCTAATGGATGTGGTAATTTTGTGTGAATTGTGCAAGTTAAAAGAGACAGGGTATTATATGTACAAAGATGCAAATAACGGGATCATTTGAAGCCTCGAAGACGCGGCTTTTTCTTGGACTTGGTTTTCTTGGGCTTGGGTCGCTCGGCAAACTTGCCCATGACAGGTTGGGTAGCAGGGACGTCATCGAGACTACTTGGCATCGAAAGTACATCCTGAGACAACGATTCCGTCGGCATACTCGCAGGTATGTTCTCCTGGGTATCCGTCGGAAAAGAGCTCGCCTCAGGCCGCGGCTGAGACGCGGGAATCTCGCCACGACGTTTGCGCTTCCCCGCAGTCTCGACTACGGCTGGGATCATCAGCTCTTCCTCACCTGTCTGAGCTATTGTTTCCGTTGCTGCTGGGTTTTGAGTTTCCTTTGCCACGTCCTCCACCGTCGGAAACAAGCCGGCAGGGCCTACCGTCATGTCGGGTTCGAACGACACTTCGTTTTCGGCAGGCAGTCCAGGTTGCCAGAACGAGGCCAACGCGCGTGCAGAAAGAGATACGTTGAGGGGTGTGTTGTTACCCAAGTATCTCGGTTGATCATCTGATTCCGGACTCAAGTCGGTACCGTAGGTGGTTGCGCTTAGCGTCAATGCTTCTCGTATCCAAGCAGCCCTTTGGTTTCCTGACCAATGTATGAGTTTAGCAGCACGAGAGCGATGTAATTCCTATTGTACCTGGTTTAAGCATAGGAGCCATATCCTGAATGTCAACCATGGCCACCCGGGAAAGATCAATTTCTTCATGGCCATCAAGCATGTCGTCGACCGACTGAAAAGGACCAAAAGAATCAAGACTAAAAAGGCAAAATGCATGGGATAAATGGCTTGATGATAACACCAGTATCGATAGATACGTACTGTGAGACGTAGGCGCAATCGCTGGTGTCCACATGGCTCTGTAAGGTACCCAGGAGATCTTTTTTGGATACACCGTATTTTGCATATTGGAGCACATCTATTGGGAGCAGACATGTCAGGAGGGATCATTGAGAGTAAAAGACTAAAATATGTCATACCATCACGGGCCTTGCGGAGGGCGTCCTGTCGCAGTAGATGAAAATCTTTGTCTTTTTTCGATTGGATGGCCGGGCGAAAGACATAAGGTACAGTGGGGAAAGGAGGTGATGTGGCAAGGTGGAGATCTGCAATATGGGCGGGCAGTTCCAATTGTGACAAGATGAGCTCGGACGGGCAATAACTGGGTGTGTATTTTATTGTGCGCGCATGCTGGATAGGAACGCCTTCGAGTGTAGATAGAGTGTACATGTCCAATTCGAGAGTGTCTTTGAGATGATACGTATCTTGATAGGTCAAGTGCAGCAGAAAAGACTGGTGGTGCGTCTTTACGACAACAACCGCGCTTTTCGCCCTGCAAAACAAATAGACATGCTCAACCGGGTACTGAACGTCCACCGACAAATGTTCTTTTACTGGAACAAATCCTGGATAGAAGTTCCTTTGGTAGTAGACGATTACTGCATAACCGAGATCAATAAGACGGGCGAAATAGAGTTTGAATGGACGTACAGAGGTAGTGCTCCAAAGGAAGAATGGTAACGTCGAGATCACCTAGTGGGATAGTTTCCGGTACATTGATCTATTTCAAGGCATGAGCTCGGTACGTGATCCTTACGGGGCGATGTCACTTGCCTTATCAAAACCTTTTTCCTCCATACAAAAAGGGTGGCTTCAACGGAAGAAGGCAACATGCAATTGCTGAGAACTCAGATAAAATCATTGCTTGGAATTGCCTAGCATGCTGCTCCGCAACAGCGACATTGGATCTGCTCGTGATGAATATTTCGTACAGTTTTATTGCGTGAATGTATATTATTATAGTGAGCGTTTGCTGTGTGTATATGTACATGAAACATCTGGAAAAGGAAGGTAAAATGTCAAGACTCGGCCGAGACGTGCTCATAACGCGGCGTATATTCTGGTAGATCGAGGTCGACCGCGACCGCATCATCACCAGGGATAACAGTTGCATTACTCGCAGAAGATTGCGATGGTATCGGATCGCTATTGCACGCAGCTGTGTTTGCATGATTATGATTGAAATTGGCAGGATAGTCGGTTATGATAATGGGAAACTCGAGTTGAAGAGGCGAATGACCCTGTGAGAAATGGATGGTCACACGCGTTTTGTGCGCTATTTCGAGGAAAGGGTCAAAGTGGTGGGTGCGGACCGTGGTAGGAATCAAGGTACGGACAAAGTGGGTTTCGGATGTGGTCGTGAAAGTAGGAGGATGATAGGTTGTCACGGGAAACGCAGTCGTGACCGGGGGTAAGTTATGGAGCCCTTGCTTGGTCGTGAACCGGTACGTCTCGATTTCGAGTAGACCAATGTCAACCCGGTCCACCTCGACGCGCTCCTTTTCAACGCTCCAGCGCAGTGCAATCACGACTTCGCCTGTCTCGAGCGCGACTGCTTTTGGCATCTCGGCATTCCATGCAAAGAACTCGCGCACGCCGTGATGCTCCGTGCTTGGAATCAGGGCAGAAGGGCCGGGCAGGTAGTGCCGCTTGAGTATCACCGTGCGCTGGATGCGGTACTTTTTAAAGAATGTCCCGGCCGAAAAGTTGGCCACGAGGGTGTACTCTACAAAAGCATGTGGCGTCTTGATCGTAGGCGGCAAGTGCGTTGGGAGGTGCAGTCCAAACTCGATCTCGTCTTGGCCGCCAAAGATAAGTTCCTTCTCAATGTCGCACACGCGTATTGTTGTCTGCAGCGTCGTCCTTCCGTTAGCATCCATCGCTCCTACAACTTCACGCGGGAGTGAGCTTGCAGGGGCTTGAATGGTAAGCCCAGCTCGACCCATCAGCTGCAGTGTGATACGGTTCCATTTGATCTTGCGGTCGTGGAAGAGCACCTTGCCCATCACCCGCGTTCGTACATGCCACATTGGATTGTCCCGCGTGGCTGGCCCGATGAAATAAACAGGTGCTTCATCGATCACCACATCAACGGGTGTACTCGTACTCACAAACCTTCTCATTCGAAAAAGTATGCACGAGAAAAAAAAGGTGGAGAAGAAGGGGACGCGGGCTGTGGGAAGGGACCGATTGATAAGAGATAATTGCGCATCCTCGCGTCACACCAATGATGTCTAATTTCTCTCAGCAGCACCCCATCTTATCATTACCTTTTATAGTCCATTATTGTCTGACGGCTGTCTGTGTACTATTTTGATACGAGTCCAATTCGACCTATGCTAATCATTAAGATGCAGGCTTTCATTATGATTTTATGATGATACATCTATAGTGATTTTCGGGATTTGTAAACGACGAGAGAAGCACTCAACTAGCCTTCTGCACAAATTTATCATGAATTTTCATATGCATCTTTTCTTCTTCTTATGCGCTTTACTTGCACTTGAAGGAAATGTAGACACATCCTTATGACGTGTCGAGTTGTAAAATACAGTCGTTCAGTAAATTAGTCATTCAGTGTGGCATGAGCCAGCTGAGAGAACATAAGACTGCTTGGTTGCCAGAAACACGCCTGTCAAGCCACGTGCCATCTGATTAAACAAAAAAGACCATAAACTCTCCTTGGGACGACCTCAAGAGGGCTTACCGAGTCTGTCTACCATACGTGATTCTGCATAGACTAAATGCCTACTTGATACCACGAAGACAGACACCGGACTCCTTCGACATCCACCACTTGACTGGCAGGGTGGCTCACTCGATTGACATGACTGGCGCGAAGTTGAGACCTTTTTTTAAAATACCGTGCTGCGCAGGATAAAGAAAAGAACAGCAAAGGCGAAAGCAGGACTGTCGCTGAGTAAAAGCGTACCCGTATCGTGTTCCATGTGTCAGTCTTCTTCGCGTAGAATGAATAACTTCGGACACAATGTTTCTCAAGCACTGCAACCTGGCCAAGGGCAACTGGAGAAATGCGGGCTATATCCGGAAGTCGTCATCTGCTGAATCAGGTGGAAACCTGCGCGCGACTTCTGGAGAATATGGTGAAGAAATTGCAGAGAAAGACGCAGTGTTCATGCATTTACACGTCTCCCTCGTGCGAGGCTGCTTCAGCAATAGTCTCAAGAGGCTCTAGAGCCAGTTCGCTGATGGGCAGGCTCCGATAAGCAATGGCAGCATGCAAGGTGGCAAAGAATAAAGCAAATATACTAAAGAAGAAGATCCATGATAATGCTGCTCGTACTAAGGAATAGAGCATTCTGATAAAGCTTGATGTTGGCGGAACGTGCAAAGCGACTCGTCCATCTGTACCTGGAATAACACTATACAGCCGTCTCTTATTTTTGAGCTGCGTCAGAGACATGGTGCAATATCAATGATATCATGCGTACAGGAAGGATATTAAGGATGTGACAATGATTGCAAAACGGCGGTGGGACCTAATTTTTGCAGGAACATTTCGAAAACGTAGCAACGATTTCTTTCCGTCCTACACTGTAATTATGGAGCCACATATCGAAGAAGGCCTGCGCAAAGGTGCCGATCACCGCGAGCAAGGCAACACGTTTTTCAAGAACGGTGAATTCGTACCAGGTAAATCACTTGCTGTCGCTTCTTTTCCTTTAACTCACAACCTCAATAGCACTGACCCAATACCACCACGCGTTACTCCACCTGCGTACGCTGGGCGGCATGCAGCCCCATGAGGATGTGAAGAAACGGACGAATGAAGAAATGGTCAAAGTTTATAATAACATGTCGGGTATGAATCTCGGTCAATGGCATTGACGGTTGCTGAGACACGACGTTACAGCTGTATTATCAAAGCAAGAGAAGTGGGGACGCGTTCTCGAATGTTCCAAGAAGGTGGGTCTCCAATATTTGGATACACATATATATTGATATGCAACAGGTGTTGGAGATGGATCCTGAGAACATGAAGGCCAAGTTCCGTCAGGGACAAGCCCACGCTCGGCTCGGCAATGTCGATGAAGCACGCGAACTGCTCAACGTCGTTGCTGCACGCAACCCTGATGGTAAGGAGACAGGGAGAAACCAGGATCAAAGCATGAAAGTCCAGGATGACAGGCTAACTGTGTGTCGTGTTAGATGCCCTTGTGAAGAGTGAGTTGCAGTACCTGAAGAAAGCAAGCAAACATCAGGACAAGGCCCTCCGAGATGCATACCGCAAGATGTTTGTCTGATGAATTCAGTGATACCAAAAGAATCAAAGCAAACAAGAAAAAAAAAGAGGAAAAAATGAAATATTTAGAACAAAAAGATGAGAGTGGGTATATTAGACTGCGATGGCAGCAGCCATGACGAATACAACAAAGAGGAGAATGCTCAGGACCATGGAGTAACCAGCCCAACCGTGGCCAACCACGATTTTCCTGGAAACGATGCGGCTCATGTTTCTAAAGTAAATGAAAAGCGAGACAACAATACTCAAAAGGCCGAGGCCCACAAAGATATAGGCGAGGATGTGGACTCGAAGCGAAGATGTATCGTCGTCGTCGGTAAAAGGAAATGACTGCGCAGGGGCAAAGACTCGCGTACGGATATCCAGCAATGTCATGAATCCTGTTTGATTTTCAGAAAAACTCGGTTTCTTCTCGCAAGCCCTGAACCTTACCAATAAGAGCAAGTACCATCCCTGTCCGTAACCATATCAAAGTATTGCGCTCATTTGCAAAGTGGTCTGCATAAGAATTGGTCAGTATATATAAGAAAGGAAAAAGGTAGAATATTTACCTCGAGGGTCAGGACCGTCGACAAAAGTGTGAATGGTGCCAAAATCGAGGAAATTGAATTTAGAGGAGCATTTGTCATTGTTGCAGAAGGTAAATGGGGCTCGTGCTTCAGCCTCCATTCTCAATCGAATATGTAGGTGCGGCTATAGAGAAGAGTGAGAAGAGGGATAAAGAGAAGAATAAAGGGAGCAATGGAAATCAGCCACGGAAATGTGTGTGGCAGGACGTGCAGGAAATCTTCGTCGAACCCCGGGGTAAAAAAAGAAACTCCTGGATCGCCAATCCCAAGCTCACAGAGTCGAGTAGTATGAATAATACTGTACATACAGTATTAGGTTTACATGACTCCTCATTTCCCTTCTTTGTATATCACTGCGACTCTCTCGCTCTCTGTCCCCTATCTTTTTTTTATACCTTCTTTCGTTTCGTTTTCATTTCCCTTCTCTCTCGCCTCTCATGGCCGTCATATCCTCCTTCTGTACACTACTTCTGTCCTCATGTCTGCTATTGCTTCATACACCCTCCATACATGCAGCTTTGTTTGGCTTATTCTCCAGTCCTGCGATCAATCAAGGTAACAGGTTCTTGTTTACTATGCAATCGAACATATGCTGACCCACATTCTGTCACGCTCCTCGCTTTATACGTCATCCTTATTTTATTGCCGCCTTGTTCATTTGCGCAATTTGCATCTATTTTAGATGTTGTATGGCTTGGTGCCAATTCATCCTCCATAGCGCATACCAGTGCAGATGTCCCTGCTGTCGTCTTTGACCAGAACGTTCAACCTGCTCCTAATCTAACTCAGCCCAACCACAATGGTTTACGGGCCATTTTGTACAACCGAAACCAGTCGTGTTCAGCTGTCGACCCACATCCCACTGACTTTTTCACCGAGGCTTACTATCACGCATTGCCACGCATTGCCCTCATCCAGGGCGGTGGTCCGTGCACCTTTGTGGACAAGATCCGCCTTGCTCAGCAAGACGGTGCGATTGGCGCTATTGTGTATGACCCCGATTTACCAACGAATGCCTCAGATTACACGAGTGGTACCATGGTAGGTCAAGCTGCAAAGTTGTAGAAAACTCTAAATCCGCCCTCGATGCCGCATCTCCCCCCCCAACCTTCCCATGCAGACCACTCACCTGTCATCCCTTTCTAAGTTAGTGCCACTCAACACGGGCATCACCATACCAGCGTTTTACGTGGACAAGGAAACTGGGGATAAGCTGCATCACCATGTCCTATCATTATCACAGCGACCTCCTGTGACCATATATGATCAGCCCAGGATGCAGGCTGTCCGTGTACTCATGCTTCCTGGTAACTCGAGAGGTCCTAACCCTTGGGAGCTCACTCTTATCATTGTTGTTGTCTTGCTTGCCACTGGGTTCATCACTTCAAGTAAGAAATGGATCATTTCTACTACACCTTCCATGCTTATGCGTCATGCTACACAAATCCATAGTTTTTATGCATTGGCATTTGGTACGCAAAAACCGTCGCCTCAGAGAACAAGTCGAGCAAGGTCTGATCCCACCGCCCCCGGACATGCTGCCGATGGGAAAACAACTGCTTACGACTGCCCAACTGGAAGTGTTTCCACTACGCACTGTTCCTAAAAAACCATCTGCGCTTCCGCCCGCTTCGAAGCGTAACTCCATCATCACCAGTGATGGTCAGGTCCTTGATGAAGATTGCTGCGTCATTTGCCTGGAGAAGGTGGAGGAAGGGGACATTGTCCGAGAGCTGCCATGCAAACATGAATATCATCAGGGCTGTATAGGTATATCAGTGAATATGCACGTCCATGAAGGTGGCGTAACTCAGACTTACAGCCTTTATTAGATCCTTGGCTGACAACCAAGTGCGCAGAATGTCCATTATGCAAAGCTGATTTCTCTACCCCGTCACCGCACGATAATGACAAGTCCGGCGAAGCAAGGCATGAAGGGGTGACTCCGTCTCTGCCTTTAGAAACGGATTCCACGGCTGTTTCCAATTCAAGGCGCTACCGGGATCGGTTGTTGGATATATTGCTACAGAGACAAAAGCGTCGCCAAAGACAAACGGTGAATGGATCGACAGCAGAAGATCAAGATGTTGAGCTTGCAAATATTGCCACGAGTCATGCTCAACCTCCTGCCCCCACGCCGCAAGGACAGCTTCACCATCATAATAGCTCGTGAACTACATACATTGCATGTCTCAAAACTGATGTACGACTAAGCGCACACTCACTGTATGGAGTATACATATTTAACTCTATGAGATCTTTCTCGGTAGTTTGATATAGCTAATTTGTGTGAAGCGGCAGTGAAGTAGTAAGCTTGTCTCCAGCTGCAATGTAAATCTCGATTGCTGGCAACTATATGACTCTTGATTTGCTATTAAGCAGGATTGAAGCGGCACACAGAAAAATACTGCCTAAGTGTCAAGTCATGGGATCATAACGTTTACGTAAATCCATCCAGAAAAATGTGCGTGCATACGAAATATGATTTTGCTGTGAGTGACAATGCATCTTGGCATGAATTGCCGCTCCCATGACCACTAACTTTATTCGTCGCATGGTTGTCCCATCCGCATGGCATTTTAAGCCGACGGGACGACGGGGCCAATATTACGCTCGCCTAAAGCAGACATGATTGTGGTTATATAGGATTTGCGGCGGGGTAAACGTAATAATTCTATTGTGCAAGTACATTGCATCTTGATTTATGTATCATCTCTGAAAATATTCTACCGAAACTGCAACATGCTATCCGTGCTCATATGTGGAGAGCACGGTCGGGAGCAGTTCTCCGTTTCTGCACCAATGTATTACAGAGCGACGGGCTGAGGCAGGCTCACTATTTTACTTATAGGTTAGCAGATTGTTATTTATGAAGTCAGCCCATTGAGAATTTGCAGATATGCTCAGATCTGACAACGCAGTAATGAAAAAGAGACATTTGCGATGAAAGAACATGAAGAATAATACGACGTTATCAAATGTCGCAGATATTCCGCGTTCACTGATACCCGTCCGCCGTACACAGCTATTTGGATCGCCTTTGGTTACGTATAAGAGAAAGTCTTGGCTCTTAGGAACAACGCTTGTGACAGGTAGTGTACAACAGATAACCACGTCGGGTATACATGCTGGGCGTACATGGCGGGTATCCTTGTGGGCGATGCACAGCTTGGGCAAGACTCCCTTTCTCCTGCTCGGGCCTTCTTTTTACAAGCTTCTGGACCAAGTGATATGGGTGAAACGCGTCCGGAACAGAAAAAAAACGATACATAATAAAATTGCAAAGAGGGAAAAAAAAGGACGTCTTAAATTTATTAGTGTGGGCGCAACTGGAAAAGCTTGTGCGACGCACCAAAAATGAGACCATTCTTAATGAAAATCGTTTGTGCAACAAAGAAGGGAGACCGGTTCCAGAACAATAAGCAGTGGAGAAGTAGCAACCGCACTTTTTCTTTCTCTTTTTTTTTTATTATATAAACCACTTCCTTTCCTTCATGCGTGCGAGAGTCTTTTGGCTTGCGTTCTTTCGATTTATCCTTCTTGTGGTCAGTCTGGCCACCATCGCTTGTCACATCGGTAGTCCATACAGAACGAAATATTTCATGCCACGGATACTAAGAAATAAATGCGATATCACAATGAAAAACAGCCCAGGTGGTGATGCTCAAGAACTATGCTGGCCAGAAGGACATCAACCCTTGGTTTCCGACGAGCTATGTGCCTGTGAGTGTGAAGAGTAACGCGATCGGCCTCATCACAAAAACTAAGCAGTCTTCAGTATATTTTATATTTCGTGGGACCTGGTGTCTCGACCTTGTCAGCCATTGCTCTCAACATTGTCAGCTTATCCAGCGTAAAGTCGATCCGCGGTGATCGTGCCATCTCTGTTATCAATCTGGCTCTGATGATTGCCGTCATTGTATATAATACTCTTAAATCGGGTGTCATTCCCTGGACGGATGGTAAAGAGAGCACCAGTGCGGATATCAACCAGGGCTTTGCTACTTACTGTCCTACGTACTCGGACAAGTTGACTTTCTATCGCTGCTGTAAGTAAAAAGAAAATGAAATGGGGAAGCTGCATGATTATTGCTCGTTACTGCATCCATTAACACTTAAAATGTATAACTTTTTAAGGGTTGACAAACGGTGCCTGGCTGGGATCTCTTATTGTGGCTGTCTTTTGGCTCTTCCTAGTTATATTTGTCTTCCTTCAAAAAGCCTCGGATATCTACGATGATGATTACGATATGTACGACTTCAAAGACGATGTGCCGATGGCGGTGACCTCGTCTCCTCAGCCGCCCCCCAAGGAAGCCACCTACCACGCATCGTCACCCACCCAGGTACAGCAGCCTCAGCAAGCAAATTACTATCAAGGTACTGGCTACCAGGAGTACGACAGCTACTACGATTACCCCCCGCAGTCTCCTTATGCTGGCTATAAGCAGCCTACGGCGGATCCTTCGGCTCATGGCAGCGCCTACGGCTACGGCTATGGTAACGAGGGCGGTAACAGTCAGTACGCTGCCCGCCAGGATGATACTGTGCATATGCTCTCTGACATGGGCGGACAGCAGCATCCGCAGTACTACTCACCCCATCTCAGCATGGGCCCGGTCGCACACCCTCAACACTCGTCATCTACCACACCTGCAGCGCAGACTCCCAACTCGTACAATTAAACCTTTTCTCTTACAATGTAGATTCTTCTCTTTGTACTTATCAGTTTTCTGTTTCCTTTCTTGTGTAACGCGTCCATTTCCTCATTCGCCATTTTTTATCGGTTGTAAGGTTCTGTCTTTTTAAGGGTCATTTGATATCGGGTTGGCCAAGAGGATAAATGGTGGCAAACGTAGATAATGAAATGCGTGATTCAAGGAAGCGGGGCATTTCAGTTAGTCCTATAGATTGTGGGAACACAATCAGGGCGGCAAAAGAAAAACTGGCTGTTTTTGGCAGCATCAATGGTGAATGGACTGGACTTGATATCTCCATTGGGCCCAAAGGATGGTACAAGGAGACCGAGGCAAAGGTACATATGGGAATTGTAGCCGGGTAAACAAGGCGGGATGTGGCTCGGCACACCACCTCAGAGCACGGGCGAAGGAGCGCGCACTTGTGAATCCGCTGCAATAAAAAAAGAAGCAAGGGCGCCACGTACATATTGCACATTAAACAGTAGATTAGCACAAGGTAGCAAATGTGCTGATACGTGACGAATGGAGGTGTTTGAGTACATTGCGCCGCCCCCTCCTTCCCCGTACACAGCAAAACATTACACCCGACCGTCCGTGTGTCTATGTCTATGTCTCAAAGATAAAACTCGCACAACTCAATTCTTCACCTTTTCTTTTTCTTCTTTTTTCTCTTTATCCAATTCTGCATGTCTTTCACTGAACACTTGACCGTCGGCTGGAACCAAGCCTCGAGCTTCGTGTCCACGCACGCCCCTTCATTCATTCGTGATCGTCGAATGGACAGCAAGCTGGTGATCGGCATCAGCGCCAGTATCGCTGCTGTTATCACTGCCAGCGCATTGCACCGTTTCATCCAAATCCAGGTACGACATGCCGTATGTCGTTATCATGCAGGGTTTAGAATCAACTCACACCGTTTTCTGTCAGAGAGCACAGAGCGACGGTACGCCCATGGTCTCTTACAAGTTTCCTATCATCGGCTCGACGCGCGAGTACCGCAAGGACCCTCGTGCATTCCTCGAAAAGTACGAGGCCAAGTACGGTCCTGTCTATAGGGCTCACTTGTTTGGACGGGTAAGAAAGAAAACAATCAAACCGCCTGTAGCTGCCCTGAAATTTGGCGCTAAACTCAAGACAGATCTGCACAGTCGTCTCGGATCAATATGTGCGCGAAGTGTTCCTGAATAACAACTTCAGTTTTGAAAAGGCCTTCAATGGTGTGAGTCCTCGTTTTCTTTGATTTCTGTGGGTTCCTGTCTCACCCTGTCTTCAGACTTTCGATGTGCACCTTGTCGCAGATATCTCAGATGACCACTTCTCCATGGACGCGGGTCGCAACATTGTGCAGAAGTACTTGACAACCGAGATGAAGGGATACACGCCTCGCGCCGTAGAAAATGTAAGTGAGCCCACATCGATCGAATTTCTGTCATCTCACATGTACCCTATCAGCTGAAGTTGGGCGCTGAAGAGCACCTCGGATCCCTCGATGGTAAAAACCAGAAATACGATCACGATGGGCTGAGCCGGATGCTGATGTGTCACATGATCCCGTTATTTTCCTTTTAGAGCCCAAGACACTCCCGCATCTGTACCCGCTTGTGCAACACGCGGTCGCCACCGCCAGCGCCTCCATTTTTGTGGGCGAGAAACTCGCCAAGGACAAGGACCTGATCGAAACGTTCAAGAACCTGACCTTGGATGTTGGTAGCGAAATTTATACCACTCACCCCATCTTGGAAGCATTTTCTTGGATGAACCGCCTGCGCATGTGGTACGTAACGGGTTGAGGAGCAGCACACACAAGGGGGTCAACTGATCGATACGTGTCACGCACAGGATTATCGGCAAGAATTCCTTCACGGTTCAGAAACACAAGCGTGTTATTGAGAAAGCCGTGGGTCCTGAAGTAGCTTACCGTCTCGAGCAGATGCGCAAATATCCTGATACCTGGGAACGTCCTGTAAGGGTTCAATCGTTTATAGTGAATACAGACAGGGACTCATACACGTTATGAACAGAACGACATGATGCAGAACATCATTGAGAACTATCTTCCTCCGCCACCAGGCTACACCGCGACGCAGTATGTGACCGACTGGCTCGTGGGTCTCATCTTTGCATCGGTGCATACGACGAGCGAAAACGGCACGGTCGTGCTTTATCGCGTTTTGCAGCACCCCGAGGTGATTCCTGAGATTGTCGAGGAAGTCAACCAGGTTATGGCCGGCAAGAATCATGTGATGGATGGCGAGGACATCAAGAGCATGGTCAAGCTTGACAGTCTGTGTCGTGAGACGATGCGCCTCAAGAACATTTATCTCTCCCTACCCCACCGAAACGTGGGCAACGGGCCTATCACGCTCAGCAACGGCTCCGTCGTAAAGCCAGGCCATGATGTGATCATCAACTATTGGAACAACCACTCTCTCAACCGCATGACGGGCCCGCTCGATAACTCATTCAAACCTTTCCGTTTCGTGGACCAAGACAAGCAGGCCAGCAAGGTGGGCAACGACTTTCTTCCTTTCGGTCTCGGCAAGCATGCCTGCCCCGGTCGCTGGTTTGCACTCCAGGAGATCAAGACCTTGGTCGCGCAACTGCTCCAAGACTACCATTTCGAAGCGGTTGATGAGCCCTATTTCCCCACCGGCGAGGGTAGTGTCATACCTTTTGGTCAAGTGAAGGTGTCTAAAAAACTATAAAATGCCCTGTCGAATATATATCCTATCTATAATTATTGCTACATATATGTGTTTCTTGATAAGACAAGTTATGAAATAGCTCCACGAATGCGTTGATTCCTACAGTGTATATGTGATGTATTGCAACACTCAACGTGCGTGATCAAGGATGCCAGGAGAGAAAAAAAAATAGGGGTTGCGATAGTCAGGGTATATAAAAGAGTAAAAAGCTGAATAATGTACGATGATACATGCCTCGAGAAAAAAGGCAGTGTGTATGGTTTGTGCATGTGTATGAGCATTTGTTGCTTACGGAGACAACAAACACGAAACACGCGTCTTTTTGAGATCGAGCGAGAAAGGGCTGGCCATGGATTGAGATAAATGAAGCGGAGTTGGTGATGCAGGCTTTTTGCAACTCACGCTCGACCGGTCGTCTTGAGGATTACCAGGCTTCAATCCCCTCCTCAGCTGATGATTGCAAACATGTCTGCCACACAGACGGACGCAAATAAACAGACTACACCACGCGGCGGACGGCTGTCGCTCAAGAAGTCGAAAAAAGACGATCGAAATCCGCTCGATGATGCCGTCGGTAAGATGGTTTCACAAATCAATGACAGCACTCACACCGGAGCAGTGACAAACTTGCCTCAAGAGACACAGCCCCAGACGAAAAAGCGACGCATGGACGCAGAAGAGGGTCAGCGGAAACGCAAGCGACCAGACAACACACCTCTGCCTGAATCTGTATCACCTCTCCAAGCACCGCAACAGCAACCACCACAACAGCACAAAAACACGCCTAAATCACAAAGGGACCCCGACGACGACGACGACAATGATTCAAACCGACCGCGCAATGTGGACAAGGTGTTTTACGGCAAAAGCATGCTCGAGGCATGGTATTATGCACCACTGCCAGCCGAATTTGGTGAATTTATTGAACGGTTGTACGTGTGCGATCGCTGCTTAAAGTATATGCACGATCAACGACAAATGGCGCACCACAAGGTAAAGATCATCTATCACGTATTATAACTCATCCTATGCTTCTTGCTGATGAAATGTACCAGATGCGGTGCCGATCCACCAAATTTCCGGGACGATTGATTTACGAAAAAGACGACATCAAGATATTTGAAGTCGATGGTCGGGACCACAAGGTGAAAGAGGAAAACGGGGAGCTGGTCCGCAGTTTGACTAACTTTTATGCCAAAGCTTTTCTGCCAGAACCTTTGCCTCATTTCAAAAATGTTTCTGGAAACCAAGACCTTGTATTATGATGTTGAGGGCTTTGTATTCTACATTCTCGCCGAAAAGGATGGCGGACGGGATCGCATGGTCGGCTTTTTCTCCAAGGTAAATTTGTAAGAGACTGAGAAAGAGACAATGGTTTACATTGTATGCAGGAAAAGCTCTCGTATGATAATTACAATCTCGCTTGCATCATGGTCTTACCTACACACCAGCGGAAAGGCTATGGACGTCTTCTCATTGAACTCAGTAAGTGCCTATTAAAACAGAGTAAGGTCCCAAAACTAAAATTGCTAGGCTACGAAATATCCAAGCATGAACGCAAGGTTGGCTCCCCGGAAAAACCCTTGTCAGCGCTGGGTGCGGCCGGATACCGCTCCTTCTGGGCAGCCACCATCGCCAACGATATCAAGGCGCATCCCGATCAGCTACGCATACGCGATATAAGCCTCCGCACCGCCATTCACCCAGATGATGTTTTGAGCACCCTCGAATGGCTAGGTCTCCTCCGCTACTGGAAAATAAGCCCAGGTTCGCCGCCAGCACGTCATGCCTACTTTTCGACAGCCATGCTCGATACTGCCATTCAAAACCATCGGCTCAAGCTCGGGAAAAGGATAGACCCCTCTCGCATACGGTGGGATTAGACCTTTTAACCCTTTATTTTATTTACTCGTCTATAATGATACCGGTTCTGTCTTATTGCATTTGTTTTATGTCTATAGTTTTTATACATTCATTTCCCAAAAATAGTTCTCATCTGCACATTGCATTCTATACATAGTGTATTTGTCCTGAGCGCTGTTTGTAAAGCTTAAATATGTGGAATGACGCTGCATGGCTGCGTATACGTAAGGGTGGCGCTAGGGTCGTTTTCTGTATTTTTTAAGCATCTTAGCGCTAAAATGGAAGTAACCAGATTTGTCGCTAATTTGGCGAAGTTGCCTGGCGTTCAACAAAAAGACATCATTTCGACATGCATCAAGTACCAGAACACAGACCAGCCTTCCGCATTTGTCAACTCGACAGATGACAACCAGCAGTAGTGAATATTACAGGCGAACAATGGCTCTTTTTTCCCCCGTTCAATGATATCATGACCTTGAGGCTTGACCCATTCCAATGTGTAGGCGTCTCCATCCCTCTACATAAATGTATTGACATCATCGTAGCTTCACAAAGGCATACCAATGAAAAGGAAAACCTCCATGTGTTTTAATCATGACATTACCCGGTGTATCAAGTTGAAGAGGAAAAATTCTTGTACGACATACCCGTACCTCAAGAGAAGGCAAAATGAAAATCCCCTAAGCAATGAGGGCAGCGCTCACCACCGACAGAGCCAAAATGACGACAGTAGTCAAAATAGGATGAGTAACATCCGCTGCATTGCGGTGGTCCTCATAACTGCTCACGCCGTTCGATGAAGAAGGGTGGCCACCAGGCATCACAATAACATGGCTGGTGTGGGTGGCGAAGACTAAGATGAGAGAAATATTAGTATCTTTTTCTTCTATTAAACGACACCTTTTACCTCTCACCGTGACGGTCTCAGGGGAGGCCTCCATCCTATCAGGATCGGAAGAACTGGTGGGGAAGAAGTGGTCTTCTGCAGCAGGCTCCTTCCTGCTTGACTCGTCGCCATAGCGTGGATCGCTGTATGAGATCTTGACCTTCTCGGGTCCGCTCTGCTGTTGCTCATCTTCGACGTCGACAGCAAACATGGAGCCCTGAAGCTCCTTGTCACTTCTGCCTGATATATTCTCCGTTTCCATATAATCATCCTCAATATCTGCGACCTGTCCTCCGATAAGGAATTCGTCGTTGTTCATCATCTTAAATGAGCTGTCCTCCTCACGAAAACGGGCACCAGGAACTAAGGTTTCTTGCATGTACTCATGACGGTCGTCAGCAACGCGAATCTCCGGCCAGTGCTCGTCCATGCAGCGACTGCGGCATACCGCGATATCAGTATTGGACGTGCAATGCTCCAAGCACGAGCGAGCTTTACTGACTGCGATCACGCGTAGTAATGATAATAACGAATCATCAGTCTCATAAATCTGGATAATTTTGCCCTTCCAATCGCAAGTGCTGTGTTACATACTGCAGTGATCGAGGCACAAATTGTCATCGTTGCAGACACAGCGCGCCCAGGCCAAGGAGATTAAAAGCTTGATAGTGGTGCAAAGAATGAAAAGAGCCTTCATTGTTGCTGTTTGTTCGCTAATTAAGTTAGATGGTGTGGAGAACTCCGGGACACGCCATTCGAACAGTTATATACTTGCTGATCCCTGGTCGTTTTGAGCCAGAGAATGATATAAAAGACGCAGAGGTGTTATTGATTGCGGTGCATTTCACCACGAATTATTATTGTATTTCGAATCCAGCGCTTTGGATTTTTCATAGTGTGTTGGCGTTCCCCGAAGAGAGACACACACGACATGTCGCACAGGTGAAATTGCACTTGTAGCACAAGCGTATGAAATGCTGCTGGAAAATAAATCGAAACATAAAGGTACCCAAATAGCTTTTTTCTTTTTTTCTTCCACCTCTTCCTCTTCACTTCACCTTTACCCCTTCCCTTCCCTTTATTTATCTCATCAAAATGATGAAACCGTCTTTCCTTTTTGCTTGGATCGCCACGTTGCAATTGGCCCTGGCTGCCTCGGTCACCATCACGAGCCCTCAACCCAATGACGTTCTTACGGCCGGCAAAACACTCGATATTAAATGGTAGTTTGAATCGAAACAGTGGCCATCTACGCTCCCGTATTGACATCTCGACTCTCTGATTTTTTCCGCTAACAGGACGGCCGAAGGTGTTTCCGCAGACAAGGTCTCGATCGCCTTGGCGTCTGGCCCGGCTCAGGCCCTGATTATCGACCGTGTGATTGCTGCTGGTGTTGATGCCAAGAAGGGTACTTACAGCTGGAAGGTCCCTGCTGATCTCGACTCGTCCAAGAAGTAGTGCGTATCATCTTAAATTTTATTTCGATCATGCCCTTTCGTTCTCGGAGCTGATTTTTCATTTCTTATTTTTATATATAACAGCGTCCTCGAGGTCGGCCCTCATTCTGGGGACATTGCCTTTGCAGGTAAAGTGTGCGCGACGAGAAACTAACCGCAGTTATGTACCTTACTCAATAATTGATGTCTGTAGGTTTCCTCCCGTACAAGGGTGCCCAGGCCAGTAGCTCAGCTCCTCACGCCTCGTCGTCTGCCCACCACTCTGCTTCTGCCCACCATTCCGCCTCTGCCTCTGGTTCCCACGTGCACGGCCACACGAAGCCGACCGCCACTCTTCCTGCCTCGGTTGCGCCCTCCAAACCCACTGCTGCTCCCTCCTCGTCTTCCGCTGTGAAGTCCAAGAAGCACGGTACCCATAAGCGCAAGGAGAAGCCCAACACTTCCTCTGCTCCCAAGGCCAGCCACACCCCGAAGGCGCACAAGAAGGAAGAGCCCGCCTCTACATCGGCTGCTCCAGTTCCCCCTGCCAAGGGTTTGGCCCAGCCCCTCTAGTTCGATTACAATTCCTCGTTAGTCGCTCTGGTTTTCTCTTCCTCTTTCTCTCTTGTCATTATTCGTCTATATTTTAAACCAAACTCCATTGGCGAGCTACCGTAAAAGACAGCATTGCTACTAGCCCTAAACAGCCTAGAATCCAGTAGAAACACACCAGCGAATCGTAATCACGTCCTGGTACCTTAACGTTCACACCTGTGGCGTACACACTTTATCAGTATTCTTTTTGTTCTGTGTGCTTCTTTTTCAGGGCAAGTAAATGTATTACCCCACAAGCCTGTCACGAGATTCATTGGGAGCAACACCGTCGCAAAGATCGTCAAACGGCTCATGACATGACTGGTCTTGTTGGAGGCCTGCGTGAGCTCAATGGAGATCTGTCCGAGATAATTAGCATGTGTTCGAGCCAGCACAATCTCGCAGTGGTTCAGGTGTTGTAAGAACGAGTTGGTGCGTGCTGATTGAACCCGAATGGGTTGAGAAGGGCGAGGGGTCAGGATAAGCTTTTTGAGGTGCAGAAAATGGTTGTGTTACCTTGAAGATCTTCGAAATATATTTGGATATCCGTTTGCGTTTTAAGCAACACTTTGAGCACGTCTTGCTTGACGCTCAAATGATGTACCAAGTGCGTGACGCGCTTGCGGCAGGATGCGATGTGTACCAATGTGTTGTCAGGCAATTCAGTAGCTCCCATGACACCGTCGTCGAGACGCTCGACTTCGCCGGCGAGGTGCTGCGTTACTCTGTCAAACTCGAGCACCACATCGTCGAGAATAGCGTACCCTATCCAGGTCGGCGTGATCTGGACTGTATAAGGCTGTATTTCGCCGATACGGTCCCGTACCCGATCGAAGCGGACTGGGTCAAAATGGAACTATCCATTTGTTATCCAAAAATGGATCAGTATACAGACCAGGAACGCGAAAGAAGCAATGATAAAAAAACGACGCTTTACTGTGAGAATGCAGTGTTCAGAGATGATGCAGTACAGCATTGCGTGGTGGAGGGTCTGACAGCTAACAAAAAGATAGCTGCTAAACAGATCGCATTTCTCGCGCGTGGTCCGGCTGGTCAAGTCGTTCAATGTCAAAGGGTGTATGGCGAACATCTGAGTCTGTTTAGTCCAGCAGTCCGTCAAGTACAATGAATTCCACACATGGCTTACATTTGCAAGGGACTGCAGCTCATCATGGCTGGGCTGGTACACGTTGATCCATTGAGCATATAAGGGCGTCTGATCAAGCGAATGGACAGTGCTGTAGCCTGTCGACCCTTCGTATAAAGTAAAACGGGCAGAGTCTGTCTTGCAACCCATCACACGGCGAGCTGTGATAGAGAGGGGATTGAGAGGAAACAGAAAAAAAAAAGACATCGATGGCTGCCAGGAGCACAGGGTCAACATGTATACCGCGGCATGAATTTCATCTTATTAGGGGTCCATGACAGTGTTTATGCAGATTTGAGAGAAAGACTCTGTAAAAGAGAGGACAAAGACGAAGAGGAGCAGTCGAAGTTGTTATGTGCCCACTCAGCTTACTATGTGAAGCCTCGTGGGTCACAGTAGCTGCTATCCATGGGCCTTCTTGTTTTTTAGCGAGCATATATTTAGCATAAGTTTGTGCTGCAGATGACATGACCGGTTTGCATGATATGGTGTACTAACGAGCAAACCCTGAGCATACGATGTGCTGCATCTAGTACGTTCGCGTCTTGCGAAAGTGTCACCTTCTGTACTGTCGGTTGTTTCAAAAAAAAGCTTATCCGGCCGGTAGATAAAGTCAACTTTCGCTGTTCTTGAGCTGTGGAGCGATCCCGAGCGGGACTCGGACGGTGGGGGCCCGGCA
Source organism: Syncephalastrum sp. PYS2702 (assembly GCA_023630325.1). Taxonomy (NCBI): domain Eukaryota; kingdom Fungi; phylum Mucoromycota; class Mucoromycetes; order Mucorales; family Syncephalastraceae; genus Syncephalastrum; species Syncephalastrum sp. PYS2702. The sequence goes on from JAMAMT010000013.1 coordinate 44,002, forward strand.
GTGAAGACTTGCTTGTGTAACAAAATCTAGCTCTCTTTAAATTTGAAAGGCATCTCTTTTTTTGTTTTCTTTTCCTCCCCTTTTTCTACACTAACCCCCCACTCTAAACTTTCTTACCATGTCTTCGACCGAGACGCCTCAACCCGTTTTCGTCCAGCCCAAGCCTTACAAGGTCGACCTCGAGCCTGGCAAGGTAATGAAAGCGCGATAAGACAAAAGCAGAGAATCTTACACGTGTTGCTTTTGATAGGAATACTACTGGTGAGCTTTTATAACGCACACACGCTCTAATGGCTATACTGATGAATGGTTAAAGGTGCGCGTGCGGTGAGTCCAAGACCCAGCCTTTCTGTGATGGCTCGGTAAGTAATGCAGGCCGAGAGAACAGAGCATAGGATTCATATTATCCTCTCTCTTGAAGCACCGCGGCGGTCCCTTCAAGCCCAAGAAGATTGTCGTCGATGAGGCCAAGACGTTCTACCTGTGCGGCTGCAAATATACCCACGACCAAAATGGTATGGAAAAGGAAAATAAAAGGGGATCTGGCCGGAAGCAGCTGATGTTTATGACTGGGTAGGTTTCTGCGACGGTACTCATCGCAAGGAAGAGGGTATCAAAAAGTACAATGAGTTCCTGTTGAAGGCCAATGGTGCCCTCAAGCAGGAGAAGGAAAATGCTCAGATCGAGAAGGAGCGCCTCGAGGTAAAGCAAATGGGAACTTTGTTATTTACTGTTCTTTTGGAACGTAGGAGCTGAAACTTTTTTGAATTGTAAACTTTGGTGCAGGCTCAGCTCAAGTCCGCTAAACTTGTGCAGACCATCTCGGTGAGCACGGCGCTTTCTGTCGCTATTGCCGCTGGTGCTGTCGCCTTGAAGTACGCCGGCTTCTTTGACAAGCACTAAGTTGGAAGATGCTCTTTGTACCTTTTTATTCTCTGCAATTTTCTTTATGGGATGATTGTCAAGCCTTTGTTACATTGCTACTGTAAAATCTAGAATAAGATTTCATTCTATACATGATAATTATATGCCTAAAGTGATGTCTGGAGGAAGGTGTCCAGTGTGTTGATTGGCACGGATAAAATGGAGCTATTGGCGCCATGTCTGCGTGCATGAACCTCAACAATACCTTCCGTCAACGCCTTTTGGCCCACCACAATCGTAAACGGATAGCCAATGAGCTCGGCGTCCTTCATCTTGCGCCCAAACCCGCCCTTGCGGTCGTCGATTATGATTTCGTCCGTCATAGAATTAACGTTATTCAAGGTATCATAAATTGTATGCGTCAGGCTAGCAAACTCTGCTTGCTTGTCGTTGGTCGGGATAATGCATACACGGTAGGGTGCAATGGATACTGGCCATACGATACCCTTTTGATCATGACGCACTTCGGCAACAGCAGCCAGCAGACGCGAGATACCAATTCCGTAGCAGCCCATTTCGGCTGCCTTGCGCAGGGGACCATACCTGCAGCCCAGCGCATCCGAATACTTGGTGCCGAGATAGAACGTGTGGGCGGCTTCAATGGCTCGGACCTGTTTTAACTCCGCACCGCATGCGTGGCAACCATCACCTTCGACGGTATTGCGGAAAGAACCTCTCACATGGGTGTCTCGGCCTTCCATAGCAGACGCAGGAACGGCATCGTCACAAAACACGGTTATATTGTCGTGCACTGTCTGGGTCGCCTTCAGGTCGAGTATGTCGTGGGCATCGAGCTCAAGATACTTGGATAGCTCTGAAGTGACCTTGGTCATGTTGGCTGAACGGCCAGCCGGAACAACGGCAGCGACGGTACCCTGCCGCGTGGTTTCTCCGTTCATGTTATGTACCACAAACGAAAACAGAGATGGACTCAGTGGGCCAGAAAGGTTCAATATCTGGCTCATTTTCTGATCGTTTTCGCTGGGCGATACCGTGTTTGCCACGTCAGAGTCAATCGTACCAACAGCCAGCTCTTGGTTCGCAGCATAGTCGCACTTGGAACACGTCAGAAGTGTGTCCTCACCCGCTGAAACAGTGTTAGACTTTCAAATGGGTATCACCTAGGCAGCATTGCTTACCTGACGACAGAATATGATACTCGTGTGATCGTGAACCACCCATGTTGCCGCTGTCCGCCTCGGCCTAAGAGTGTCTCTTCATGAATAAAACTAAAGATAGAATGGAGTATAAAGTCAAGTACTTACAACGACGAAACGAACACCCAAGCGTTCAAAGATACGCCGATAGGCTCCGCTTACGCTATCGTAGGAGACAAAGGCGTCGTCTGCAGTGGCATCAAAGGTATATAGATCTTTCATGACAAACTCGCGGCCTCGTAAGAGACCAGCTCGCGGCCGAAGCTCGTCGCGGTATTTGCGCCCGATTTGATAGAGACGGATAGGCAACTGTTTGTCGGTCTTGAGTTCGGCCGCCACCAGCTGTGTGATTTCTTCCTCGTGGGTGGGCGCCAGGAGCATGTCTGTCTCCCGCCGATCCTGTAAGCGAAAGAACTAGAGATGACTAGGTGAGCCTCACATATATACTGCACTGTAGGTATCTCAGTCACCAGCGTACTTACTTCGCCTTTCGCATCATTCCAGCGACCTGTCTTTTTCCAATTGGAAGCCGAAAGAAGCGATGGTAGCGCTAGCTTTTGCGCACCTGCGTAATATCGTCGGGTGAGCGGATTCGTGTCGGATAATTGTAGTTATACTCGTAGTTGTCGTGGTTATCGTTGTTTCTTTGTTTACCTATGGCATGCATTTCTTCGTCAATAACAGCCTCGATTTTTTGAATGGTCCGCAGGCCAAGCGGCAACAATGAGTAGATCCCGGACGAAGACTATCTTGATGATCAGCTAGCGCTCAAATCGATCAGACAATATACAATGTACCTGTCGCACAAAGCCGCTTTTGACAAGGTGGGCATGGCTCAGGGGAACATCGGCACTCAGGTCATTGCCTTTCGTGGTGGGCAAAAACAGGTTCGACCACTGGTTTCTCGGCTATAGGATGGTCAGAATCCGAATTTAGAACAGGAATGGTAGTTACTACTTTTGTGGTCAAGGATCGAAAAGGAGTGCAAGCTGCATTGAGGCGAGAGCGTGCAGCCTGGCGTTTGACAGCAAACATCCGTGCGGCGGGAGGAAAGGAACAACCCAGCGAAAATCGATGTCAAACTTTATTTATTATCTTCCCTTTTCTTCCTGTATTGACCCAAAAAAAGAAACATACGTAACGTGCTCTATTCTTTCTTAGACCAACGCCAGCTTCTCTTAGCAGAGGTGCCGCCACTCTGCTTGTGCTGCGGCGATAAGTATGCTTCCTATTGCAGTAACAATGGATACACCATGTAACACGGGAGCACCTATGTAGTATATTATGTCATCGACGGCTGCATTCGTTATTCTTGACAGTTTGATTCAGTTAGAAGAGGCGTATCAGTCAATCGTCTAATTTGAATGCTATACTGTTTAGTATCAAAGAGTAGGCTGTTTGATGGACAGAGATTGATTAGTGCCAAAGATCGAGTTGGAGCATTAATGCAACTCTGATAGTTTCGAATTGTGGGGTTAAATGGGAAGTGGGTTGGGCTGAGCGTCAAACGAAAAAGTGGATAGCCCTTTTCCGTACTGTCTGTTGTCACCGAATGCCGATCGCGAGTCCCTCAGGTGAAAGCGAGCGTTGCATGCCAGAAGAGGCCAATCCGCTTATTCCAACTTAGGCTTCTACAATGCGTCCATTACCAAGTTCTTGATGCTTTTCGTCGGTGCATCCTCCCTCCTCGCCGCGATCTTTAACCAGAAGCCTTACTTCCACCTCCAACTCCATCCCCACATCACAATCCACCACCAGGTACCCTCTGCTATGCTCTTTGCCACAGCGTCAGCACTCACACCTGTCTCCGTCTTGTAGTTTTGGCGCCTGCTGACCTCGCACTGCGCGTTCACCAACTCGGGCGAGCTCTTTTTTGGCCTTCTGCTTCTCTACACGATGCGCGTGATCGAGCGCCAATACGGATACGCCAAATATGCCGTACGTTCAATGCTCGACAACTCGATAATGGCTCGATAATGGCTCGTCGTCTGATCATTCTCAATTGTTCTCGCTCTAGGCCTTCGTGTTTCTTTCTGTTGTCATGTCGACCCTTCTAGAACTCGGCGCGTTGGTGTCTGGCGCGCGTCTCGGATTGAGGAGCATCCCAGGTGGGCCGTAGGTACTCTACTGGATCCAATCACTCCTTCGGCTTACATTCCTCCTCTCGATAGCTATGCCCTCCTCTTTTCCATGATGTACCAATACCATCGCCTGATACCAGTCACCTATCGATTTCGTATCTTTGGCTTCACCATGTCCAGCAAGATGTTTACTTACGCATTGGCGCTTCAGGTAAGAAAGAACGTGAAGATACGCTATTGCGTATATTCACCACCTCCGTTCAGATATTTGCATCACAGGGTTTTGCAACCATCACACCATGTGTGTGCGGCCTCTTGGCAGGCGCATTGTACCGTTCCGATATCATGGGCATCAAGCAGTGGCGATTCCCTCGCCTGATGCGCTCCGCCGCCCGCCAGTATATCGCGCCTTCCTTGGCATCGGCACCCATCGCACGGTCCACCAATACGTTGCCAAACGAAACATCAGGGCTCTCGAACGCACTCGATACACTCGCCATAACTGGCTTACGGAATCGTCGACAATCTGCGGCCACCACCGCAAGAGCGAATACGTCCACCGTACGAGTAAGTGCTAAGCATATGAACATCGCACAGCTTGCTCATGTCATGTTGGTTTGTTCTTAGGAATACATTGATACGTTCACCTCGGAAGGAAGCGACCTGGAGCCGCCCTCAGAGGAGGACACCATGATCCTGCGAACCATGTTTCCTGACCACCCACCCGAATCCATCACGAGGGCGCTCTCTTCAGCACACAACAATCTCAATCGAGCTGTTGAGATCATGCTCAGCACACCTGCTCCAAGCAGTAGTAGCGCGAGTAGTACGCGGCGATAGGAAAACAAACCAACCGAGAAAGCTAGGAAAGCTGGGAAAGCGGCAAAAGCTGGCTATTCTATTTTCTTTATTTACCCTTAGGCACGCTTGTATGTAATAAACTTTGAGAAATCCACCTTGCGCAACAGCAGCCAGAAGCGTGTTACTGTGCTCGACCAAATGGCTGTCACCTAAGTTGCAATGTACATGTGAGAAGAGCGCATATAGACGTCAATTCACCCAAAATTCTTACATCGCCGTCCTCGTTCAGGTACCACGAGTTGCAGCCGCCCTTCCACACCGTGTTCTCGAAGGCTTTTTTCAGATCCTTCACGAATTCGTCTTGAGCACGTTTCTCGGGTTCAAACGCAGCCAGGTTGTGCTTCACAGCATATTTCATGCAGCGAATCGAATAATCCACTTGGCTGTACATACGCCGACCGTAGTGAGCATACATACACATATATATAGGCTGTTTCTTACCATTCACCCATAATAATAACACTGTTGTGGCCCAAAATCTATGAAACAGGTAATACCTAGTGAGAGGGTGCCTTCCTTACTATCGTCCACCTACACTGGAGGCACCGAGGATCATGAAAAGGTTGGGGTAGCCATTGATCGTCACAGTCTTGTAGGTATCCGGGAAGCCTTTCTGCCACTGCTCGTTGAGGGACACTTTTTCGTCCTTGCCATAGATCTTAAGGTTGCCGAGATAGCCCTGCACGTCAAAGCCAGTAGCCAGCACCAAGATATCAAACTCGGCTTCCTTGCCATCCTGGGTGGTAATCGTGCGGCCTTCGACAGACTGGATCGGTGTACGTTCCACCACGACGTTGTCTTTACAAAGCGCCTCGTAATAAAATTCAGACTGTAAGATGCGCTTGCAGCCGGGCGGGTAGTTGGGAATCAGGGCGGAAACCAAGTCAGGGCGGCCATTTTTCTCAAGGCGGCTCCGGATCTGCTCTTCAATTTTGCGACGACGCAAACGACCCAAATAGGAGCTGTAGTAGCCAAAGTTGATATAATTGAGCTCATACTATAGAAGAATGTTTAGCAAAGAAAACGCTGGTGTGTGCTCGCATGATATGAAACTCACTAGCAAAAAAAGATAAAGACGGTAGATACGTGCCACCAATGGCACATACTTGAGGAAGAACTTGAACAAGGCAGAATAATGGTATTGCTTGCGGACAATACACCAAGCGGGTGTTCGTTGGTAGCTGTATAGCACAGAAGCAGCATTGGCCAAGGTTGGAATGGCCTGGATTGCGCTCGAGCCACTACCAACAATAGCCACTCGCTTGTCTGTAAAGTCGACTGTTGGATCCCAGTGAGTAGTGTGGACAATCGTGCCCTGGAAGCCCTTGAACTCCTCGGGAATATGAGCCACACGCAACGAGCCGACACCGACATAGCTAATAAGATAGATAGGCCGAGTGAGTTAAGAAAAAATCTGTCCACGCTGCATACTACATACATGTAGTCAAAGAACGATGATTGGACAGATGTATCTCCTTGATGACGCCAGTCAAGACGCCATTTACGTTCGCCTTCGATCCACAGGGCTTGAGTGACTTCGGTGTTAAACATTGTCTGCTTTTTGAGCTGATGTTTGTTGGCTACGTTGGCCAGATACGCATGAATCTCAGGCTGAGGGCTAAATCGCTGCGACCATTCTAATGGATAGATGCAAAAAAAAAAAAAATATCTCGTTGGTATACACACACCTCGCGAAGCTTGGATTGCTTGCCGCGCGTACCTGGGTTGAGATCAAAGCTCAAGGAGTACAAGTGGGACGGTACGTCGCAGGCACAGCCTGGATACGTATTCTGATACCACGTGCCACCAAAATTGTCTGAGGCCTCGAATATTTGGGCTTCAATGCCCATCTTTTTCTGGAGCTGGACGGCGGCGGTGATACCGCTAATGCTGTAATACGATATTCGCGTCAAGACGTGTCCTGTGCTCGTTTTCTGTACATACCCTCCACCAATAATACCGACCGTGGGAAGAGCCATAAGGAAGAACAGGGGTCGAACTAATATCGTTAAGGCGAAGGAAGACAAAGAGAAAACATTGTATTTTTATATAAGCAATAGGAGTTTTACTGTTTCACAGTTTTGACACCCAAGTTGGTCCGGCAAAACTGCTTTAGCGCCTATTCTGTATGGTCTGCTATCTGAAATTGGTTACCTAATGTTGCATATAAAAAGTATAAGGAGGGCGCTAGTCAGTATTCGGTCTGAGTCATTCGTATTCCCATGACAACAGTGCTTGTAGCAGTGCAAAAATATGGGTCATAGTGGTAAAAAGAACAACCCAATTGGGCATTTAATTTGTCGAAGCAAAATGAGGATAACTCAGTAGCTTCAAGCCCGCCTCCTATAATGCGAATCAACCCCATCCCCACAAAAAGTCCCAGGCACCGCTTAATGTCTCATATAAGTGACTTCTGTTAATTATAATCAGCCCATTCGAACTTGCAGCTTCAGCTTTGATCCCTATTTCAAAGATGATATAATAAACGCCTTTAGGTTTAAGCTGGAAGTAGTGACATTGTATTTCTGATTCGCTAGAAAAGTTTCGGACCTTGCATCCCGTACCCCGATGGTTTTCCCGCTTACGCTTCTAAAATACTTTTTTCACCATTTTTGTCCATGCACCCTTCTCGGGCAACGCATCCGTCTGATCTGCTAATGCCGCTTGTCCAGCTGCTCCGTACCTCTAGTATATACAGGAAAGGCAGTACATCCGTGTAATCGATCTTCTCGGTGATTCGGGAACGACCGGCTGATTACCAGTACATCAGATATATATATGCTTCCCTCAGGTAACTGATAGAGGTACCTTAACAGTTTAGAGGATACGAGAAACTCACTGACTCACAAAGGATCAATTTTATTGAGTAGTCATTGTATATTTAATCATTTCAGCCGATATACGAGTTCATTTAACCCTGACCTACTCAACAGGAAAGGAAATGCATCAGGCCCAAAATTATGAGACACGCAGGATCTGATCCTTAATCTCATTTAACATTCAGCAGGATATGGTCAGTGAAGAAAATGCTATGTTTCATTACTTGTGTGCAATGAAGTGACTAAAATCTGGGCGACGCAGAGCACGCCAATAGGATGTGACATTACCGCTCCATAAGCCAAAAACCTGACAATTAGACACTATTAGCATGTCTATTTATACGATCGCAAAGCACATCATACCTCTCCTTCATCGTTTTGGTACCATGATTGACAACCACCTAGAGCGCAAAATATGAGACCATTCATCCTGATACAACACTTCTAAACAATTTTGCTAACCTGCTCCCCACACAGTGGTCTTGAGGTTCTCGCGCAGTGTGGACACCCATTCATTAGCAGCAGACTCCTTGGGCTCAAGTGACTTGATCTTCTTTTTGACGATGTGCTTCAAACACTGAACAGCGTATTCTACCTGACTGCGTACACAAAAATCACATATAAGCACATCCTTATATTTGAGAGTATGACATTCACAACGTACCATTCCACAATCACGATGACTGAGTTGTGGCCCAGACCGGATGAGGGACCGAGAAGGTAGAAAAAGTTGGGGTATCCAGGTGTAGTCACAGACTATGTACCTATCTATGAGCCACGCTTACGAGGTATACGGTGTCATTTTTACCTTGTAAGTCTGAGGATAGGCCGCATGCCATTTCTCATCTAAAGTCTGGCCTCCTCTACCGATCACCTTGAGGTTTCCCGTGAAGCTTTGAGTCTTAAATCCGGTGGCAAGCACCAAAATATCCACTTCGACTTCATTGCCGTGGTTGTCCGTGATTGTACGACCCTCTACTTTGGCTATACCGCTGCGCACGACGGTCACGTTTGGTTTGGCAAGTGCTTCTATGAAGGTCTCGCTCTTGGCAAGACGTTTGCACCCAGGTGCGTACTCTGATACGTATGAGTGTAGCTCATGAACGAATAATGTAGTACTGAGATACTGAAAGCAGCATAGGACGTACCTGGCGTGAGAGCAGGAACTAAGTCAAGACGTCCCACCTTTTTGAGGCGCTGTACAATGCTCCCTTCCAGCTGGCTGCGCACCCTGCGGCTGATCCTTGACTGGTGATTTCTGAATATGCCAAATCCCACCTCATGCTTCAGATAAAGGAACCATCGATACAATCGCATCGCAAAGGGGACATAGCGAAATATAAACTTGACCAGGGACGAGTAGTTAAACTGATCTGCTCCCACGACGCACCTGTGAGTCATGCGCCTGGTTCGTTGTTATTTTTGTGCATGATATTCGCATACCTCGAGGAACAACCCATATAGGCGTTCTCATATAATTGTAGAGATGTGACACCTGCTTCGTCAGTTCAGGTACCACTTGAACGGCGCTATATTGCACAATAAGCGAAAAAGAGTTAATGGAGACTAAGCGTGGGGAAACCATTGCTAAAAGAAATCCCACCTTGTACCACTACCAATGACAGCCACACGCTTGTTGGTAAAGTCAATGTTCTTGTCCCAAAACGTGGTATGCACAATCGGACCCTCGAATCCGCTGAATTCCTTGGGCACATTCGGGATACGCAGAGGTCCAAGGCCAGCGATCCTATGTTAGATACAAACGCGTTAAATTCCAGTTCGTGAAAAACAGAGTAATAACTATGCCTACACAGAATCAAAATAGCCTTCAGAAATTATATCTGCCTTCTCATCTTGGGTGGAACGCCACTTGACATGCCATTTTTGCTTCTGGTCGAGCCACTCCGTGCTGAGCACTTCGGTGTTGAAAAGGATCTGCTTGTAGACATTGTATTTCTTGGCAACATGCTGCAAATACGCGTGGATCTCACGTTGGCCGCTGTAGTGCTTCGGCCAGTCTGGCGAGAATGATACATGAGCTTTTCTGTGTGATCCTTTGTTATCCATACCACGTACTTGGATTCAGTTCGAAGCTCAGGGAATAGAGATGCGACGGGATATCACACTCAGCACCAGGATAAATGTTCTGACGCCAGGTACCGCCCACCTCACTGCTCATTTCAAACACAGTGGCATCCACGCCCAGCTCCTGCCTGAGTCTTATGGCTGCACATATGCCGCTAAACCTGTCATCATGTCAGGACTGGCTTTGTATATATAATTTTGTACTTACCCTGTGCCAATGACTGCGACAGATAACATATCACTCTATTTAAGAAATAGTTGAACAGCAAGATGAATGAAAAATGTGGGGTATTTAAGGGATAAGATCCCGTGTGAACCCCAAAGGGTTGCTTACAGTAATCATTTATACCGGATGGGGAAAAAATTGGGGCCATGAATCGAGTCTTTCTTCGATGATTATCCGTGCGCACTTTGTATTGTGCTGCACATCTGTCACCGACAAAAACTAACTCTGGCCTCCGAAAGTAAGAAAGCGGTAGCACATATAGACGTGTACTATGTATAGAAAAGCTCCATTCTACAATACGTATTGTAACGTGTGTAGATTTTGCACAGCTTTGTAGACTTTTTTGCTTTTCGCATTGATTTACTGTGGAGCATATGGATTATGTCATTGATTCCCACTGCGGTATATCTTTCGATTTAAAAAAGGCCCAGAACCATGTCTCTTCGTGGTGTCATGTTGACGCGGCTTTGTTTCAGGCAGTGATTTCTAGACTGTATTATGACTGACAATCTTGGTGGCTAGGCAAAAAATCCCCAACCAACTACCAAAACAAGTAATGATGATCGACGGCCCGGTCGATTGTTCCAAGTGGCGAAGCACCTTGACTTAAAACACAGGAAAACGCATTATCCAGGCATTATCTTCTTTCTTGTTGCTACACAACCGTTTATGGGAGTCAAAATCTCCAAGGTCGTTGACTGGGATACGTTTGATCCCGACGAAGCATGTGCAAGCCATTACGGCTATGATCACAAGGTAGCACGCAAGTTTATCCGTCAGGGCCGCCTCGCCCCGCTTTACAAAGGTACGTGTGTGCATGTTCTGAATGACGAGCCATTGCAAATAACACCGGTTTACAGGTCTGTTGTCTTCGCCAGATAGCAGCAGCAGCATTCACAACACCCCGAGCGAACCTGAGAGACGGCCGATCTTTGGCGAAATTGAAGCCATTGCTTTGAAGTTTTCGCAGCGTAATCGCCTGACCCAGTTCTCGCTTTTCGACCGCACCTTGGAATGCCCCATTTGTTTCTTAGTAAGCCAAAAAGAATGCGTCTGTTTCTGACAGCTAACAGACAGATCAGTGCTATCCCGTCTATATTAACTACACGCGCTGCTGTGATAAACCGATCTGCACAAAGTGCTTTTTGCGCTTCAAACGCTCCCCTTCGAATCCTTTGGCGTCGCCTGTATGCCCGTTTTGCGTTCAACCTGATTTCGGTGTGATTTACATACCCCATCCGCTTGCTGACACATATCAAGTACGTGGGTCGATATGTATGTATCTGGATCATTGGGCTTATCAGTGAAATATAGGCATTCGTCAACCGCAGAAATTCGCTCGAACGCACACAAGATGGACGACCAAGGCGAAAATTGGGCCTGGATGACCCTGACATCGTGCTTGTTGGTAAATCTTCTTCTTTCGCGTAGCACTTATGGAATGAAAAGGCTCATTTGATTTGTACGACTCTGCAGATCAAGTAAGGCCCGACTGGGAGAAAATGGCGGTCACCGTGACCCCCTCGGCAAGAAGACGCCAAGAACGCAGAAGCGCAGAAGGCAGTCTGTCTGGAAGTGGCACGACGCGCCGCACGGTTGTACGGCCCAATAGCCAGCAGTTCTCCGCACCTGTAAGACATGTCCGTGCCTCCGATTCGCCCTATTATATCAGCAACTACAGTGAACGTAGCTGGCAGTCGGAGGAAGCTACGGTCATGGATGCTATACGCATGAATGTATCCCAACACCAGATGACAACTGCTCAGTAGTACTGCTTGATTTTATGATCCTTTCGCTCCCTTTCTGTCCTCTTTATCCTCTTTATCCTCTTTATTTCCTTGTTCTCTTTACTCCCTTTACTCTTTTACTTCCTTATTCTTTTACTTGTTCCTTGATCTTTCGTATTGTATTCTTATATTTAGCGTAATGTTAATAACTACCTTTGAATTGCATTTTCAGCCGGACTCTCTAATTTGCAGAATTGTGTGAATTGGCGCTCCCAGATTCCTAAACTGAATAAAAAAAATGCACGCTGCTCGTTAGCTCTCCATCCTTATCACCATAAATAATTAAACAAACACGCCATGCCTGCAAACGACGACGTGTTTACACGCTTCAAAGAACGCCAGCGCGGCTCAGCGTAAGCTTCCAACATTCGTAACTGAATCATGTGACTGACTCGTCATTTCAGGCCCTTTGATCCTTCTCAGGGACCCAATTTCATTATTCAACCTTCAGACATTTACTGTACGCCATTGTCGTTATTATTGCTGCTTGTTGCTCAATCTATGAATGTATTACAGTGGAACAACAGCGTCAACGTGTTCCTGGTAACAGTCCTCTCAGCCGCAAGCGAAAAGAGTTCGACGATAGCGTATTCGATACACCTCCTGACGGTTTGCGCATTCCTCTTTCAGACCATGACAACAGTCTACCACGAAGGCGACTTTCAATCCAAAGCAGCTCTTCTTATCAAAGTATAAAATCAAAAACACAGTCTCCTCACAGGACTACGGCACCTATCCAGTCACCCTCGGCACGACGCGATAATATCTCGTCACCACGCGTCCCCTCGCCTTCCTCCTACGAACCAGAACACAACAAACCAGAACCTTCGAAAGCAGATACATATACCACAGTGTCACGTGCTTCATTCCAACCGAGTCTAAAGCAGACCCAAGCTAAAGAGGCCGAGCAGACCGAGCAGACCGAGCAGACCGAGCAGACCGTACAGACTGAACCGACTGAACCGACTGAACCAATAGAAGCAATTAAACCAATTGGACCGACTGAACAGACTGAACAGAATGAACAGAATGAACCCCAAGAAAGTGAAGCGGGCGACTCTCAACTCGACCCACGCGAATCAACTCCAACCAGAACCATCAACAACACTGCGAGTCAACGGGGCAGTCCGATCCCAGGCCGTCAGCTTTCAACCGCCCCGACATACCCGAACGTATCATTTGATGACGACTTTGGTGCTTATGATGACGCTGAAATCTTTGACGAGCGAGAGGCGAACCCTACCATGGATAAAATCGGGGATGAAACTGGATCGCAGGAACTGGAAGAGGCCTTTGGCACGCATAGTCCATCGGCTGAAAGCCTGGACCCAAAGGCGCAGCAAGCACAGGAAAGAGACATGGCCATTCAAAGAGTCCGCGCAGGATTCAACAAAGCGCTTTTGAATGAAAAACCAGAGGATCTGAATCCGAACTATTTCTCGAGACAACTGGGTGATATCGATGAACTTATTCGAACCATCAGTCGGAATACGTCAGGGGGAACGTAAGTGCGTGTCTGCCTGGCTAGCTCGCCCATTAACACTACAAAACAGGGCAAACTTTGATCCCGCCGTCGTACAATCAACTGAGGAGCTTGAATCGAATATTATGGAGCAGATGAACGCCCTGGTAAGTTGAATTGGTCTGCGACTAGCAGAAGTATAAAGTAGTAACCGTGCAATTCTAGAGGAGAAACCGGCAGCGTTACTGTGAACTTGAATTATATCTCCGCACAATGGAGTTGCTCCGTGGGATGAGGCGCAAAGAGTCGGTCGGGCTCCTCAAGAAGTGCAGTGACCTCAAGACGCGGGATGCAGCTGCACGAAAAGAATACCAAGAATTGAAACAAAAGTGGAAGGTAAATGTCAAACAAGGATTAGACACAGACACAGCCGGTTACTCAAACAACTTGATATATTATTATAGGCCATGGAACCACTGGGGACGTTAATCGAGGCTATGCGAAAGATTTCGAGCGGCGAATAAGAAACAAGTCACACTGTAGACGCGGATTCATGGCGCTGAGGGCAACACCCCTCCGGTCTCTTTTTTCCCTTTCGAAAAAAAAAAAAAGAAAAGAAAAAACCACCATCTTCTTGAATTTTTTTTCCATCCCCTATTCCCCCCCACCCAGCCCCCCCACCTTCTTTTTATTATTATTTCTGTCCGCACACGTCTCTTCTTTCGCATATAGCATGATGGACCACCATAAAAAAGAACAACCTATACTGCGTCTGTCGACAGAGCTGCTGCTCCAGGTGGCTATGTATCTCGACATAAAGTCCGTATTTGCACTTGCAAGCACGTGTCGAGAACTGTCGAACCTGGCAACCAACGAGCTTGTTTTTCGACGACTCCTAGAACGTGATTATGGCATCAACTATATTGACAACGACAACCAGACGTGGCGTGCCTTCTACAAGGACCTTTACACCAAGGCCGCCGCACCGTGCTGTCGCCACCTGTCCCTTATACCGTCCCCACCCAGCGAGGCGAAACGCGTGATCTACACCACGGCAACCAAAGGTCCGCTGCCCATGCGCTGCGACCGTTGCCGGACAGAGATTGCGGCTTACCTTAACCTCGACACGACCTCAGACAGGACAAGTAAGGATCCCTAAAAGGGGCAACACGCCCGTACAATAACGTTCATCATCGCAGACCAGACCGCTGAGACAACCTCATTGTATAGCTTGCCGCGCATGCACAAAGAAAGAAGACGGCGCACAGCTCGAGATCAGCTCAGGTGACCTCTATTGCTTTGATTGCGATCGAAAGGTAAGGCGCAAGGGACAGTGAACGGAACCCCGCCGGGGCTACTTGGCACATCTGCACGCGATGCCTGCGCCAGTGTGCTGATCTCTCTCTCTCTTTGGTCTTCTTCTTAGCTGGGTACCGACGACACAAACAAAAACGAGCAGTTTAAAGCCAACAGCATCTCGAGCGAATTTAAAGCGACCGACCAGGACGACGAAACGACGTCTCTAGACCGTCGACGAAGAGCAGAACACCAACTCTACGTACAGGAGCTGCGACGCGAAGACATGTCGCTGAAACACTACCTGGTCGAAAAGCAATGGGGACGTACATGGATGCTTTTCCGGACGCGTAAGTAGAAGGGAGACAAAAAGTAGGATGGACAGGCAGGCTAAGAAAAAAGGAATTCAGGCGAAGGATCACCGTTGCCCGGACGTATCACGAATAATAAGCTGGCACGTAACAATGGCTCACTGGATCCGAGCATAAGACTGCCCATGGACAAGTACCGGCCATCCCCAGAGACACATGCCGATATTGTGAGCGAAAAGCTGTGGTTTTATCTCGAGAAGGTATACGGCGTCCAGGGCAAGGCCTATAGTGAAGGTAAACGAGGAAAGATAGAGGGTGAGAGATACAGAGATTCTGATACAGGTTTGCCATGTGTAGATGATCTACAGTTCCCTGAATATGCACGCTTGCGTGCCTACATTGACGACTATAAAAACAGCATCCTGAACTACCCATGAAGACATACAACAAACAAAGCTTATATTCCATTTGTAAAGAAACGCATCTATCTCTTGCCAATGGTTATGTTTATTGAAGATTCGCTTTTTCTTGATGTTATCTGGGCGGGGATCAGGGTTTTACTCGTACAGGGAGAGATCCCAATGACCGCGTTTTAGAGTTTGTTTTCGTCCAATGATGACCCGGCCTTCGCCTTCAAACTGGAGAAACACAGATAGGCCGCACGGGCCTTGTTCTTCCCGGAGCGACAGCACCTGCTTAGCAAAGCGGTAGCGCAAGAGCGTGTCATGGATGACCAGGTCAGGATGCTCAAGGCACCGCTTGAGGTATTCCAGCGGGAGGCGCGAGTAAATGCGCGCGAGGTCCATCATGCCGGCGAGCGAGGCACCTCCCGCATTGTCATTGGAGGAGGTCGTGGAACCAAAGGAGACGGACATGTTGGCCATGGATCCATTCGCAAACTGTTGCGGGAGGGTACGCGTCAGGAAGCGGACGAGGAGAGCATCGAGCTCGTCGATCCAACGCGCGGGCGGGTGGTGCGCATAGGTACGCAGCATCAAAATCCAGCC
This sequence comes from Syncephalastrum sp. PYS2702, assembly GCA_023630325.1. NCBI lineage: Eukaryota > Fungi > Mucoromycota > Mucoromycetes > Mucorales > Syncephalastraceae > Syncephalastrum > Syncephalastrum sp. PYS2702. The sequence continues at coordinate 60,018 of JAMAMT010000013.1, forward strand.
AAAGAAGTTATTCTGAGACAAGGTTTGGCCAATGACGTGCAGAAAATGACTCTGCAGCACGTCAAGCTCAAGACTCTCCGCGGCGTCCAGCAGCTCTGTGCATAGATGGGGCTTCTCGGTGACAAGGGAGGTGATATCTTGGTGTGAGAGCGGGCGGTAGAGGTGGCTGAGGATGATGCAGAATGACTCGGACGAGATGGCGAGATCGAGACGGAGGAGACGATGGTTCGGGTCGAGGTTCCTCAGGTGACGGAAGAGGACAGGAGAACGCGCGAGGATAAGCGTGTGCGACGCGTATGTTTCTTGCAGTCCGCTGACCGCGATGGAGACGTCAGAGAAGAGACCTACAAAATGCGTTGAGTGTATGGATCAAAGGAGTCATAACGTGAGTTTACCTTGCATAAACCCAACGTGGTATAGGTAATCAAAGTAGGCACTTTGGTGTGTATCGTACAGAGTGGTGGGAGTACATGGGGCGATTGAAGGCGGCGGAGGAGGTGGCGGTGGTGGATGTGCCATGGCTGGAGGAAGAGGCTGGAAGAAAGTCTGCTGATGATGGTGATGGTGGTGGTGGTGATGGTGGTGTCCTGGCGGCAAGGCAGGGACAGGCATCGCTAAGGGTATGTGAGGCGGAGGGGAGCCGTTCGACGGGTGGTTGTAGTGGTGGTGTGAGTACGGAGACGGCTGATGGTATGGCATGCAATCTGGTGGCACACTGCTGGCGGTGGTGCTGGTGCTGCCGATGCTACTGCTACTGCTATGGGTGCCGGTGTTGAACTGAGCCGTGGCTGCATCGGCAGTAGCAGCAGCAGTTACAGCAGCAGTGGCAATAGCGGTAGTGGTAGCAGTAGCAGTAGTAGTTGTTGTTGTTACAGTAGTAGCGCCAGTAGTAGTAGTAGTAGTAGTAGGAGGAGGAGGAGGAGGAGGAGTAGGGAAGACAACACTGGGTTGGGTCATGCCATTCATGTATGCTTTGAAGGGATCGGCAGCAGGAATAGTGACGGGTGTCGGCATGTCTTGGACCATTACTTCTTCTTCTTCTTCTTCTTTATATGTGGATATATGTTACAAGGTGTAGGAATTCTGTACACGGCAATAGGCCCGGCGATGGTAGACTTTTAAACACGGATGGGATAGTAATTGGAGCGGAGGGTTTGAGACAGCTTTTTAAAGTGAATCGGATCTATGGCGAATCGACGCGTCAGAAAGATTGGTAAGGGTAGGTATGAAAGGTACTTGGCTTACATTGATCAAGGGATGGCGTGTTATGTATTTACAAGTGAAGAAAAAAGAGAAAGAAGTAACTGACAGGGTCAGAAGGTGGAGAGACAAGGACGAAGCAAAGTGGACGACAACAAAGGGCAACGACCCTCAGAAAGAGGCAACATCGATTGGAAGAAGCGTTTTTGCCTCTGAACGTCGGCGGTTCAAAATGATCAACCCAGACGCGTGCACCTGTTTTCTACTTTTGATTCTTTTTTGTTCTTCAACTCTTTGCTTTATGGCCATACAGCCCCCACGCCTTTATGGCGATCCTGAATTCCTGGGCGAGCATTTTGACTTTTTGCCTGCCTCTCTTATGAATGAACTCTATGACAAATACAACCTCATCTTTTACAAAATGCTCGACGCTCTCTCTAAATACGTCCAGGACATGCCTTCGCTCACAGACGATCAAATCCAACGGGTGCGCCATGGCTCCTCATTCGTTCCTCATCGCCAGCGTTGTTCTAATGTCTTTTCTATCTAGCTCATTTCTACCATGGGAAACGACCTCTGCAAGATTCTCGATACGACTTACAGCGACTTTGAGCGCTACGTCTACGATCATATCCTGCACCTGCCCCCTAAGCTGAATATGCAACTCGAGCATTACAAGGTATGCATTAGATCAGCTCAAACCAGCACAGCTGACTCTCTACAGGGATTGGATCTGGAAAGCACAGAAGAGATGGAGCAGTTCATGGATGATCAACTGGAGGCTATGCGAAAGAAGATCATAGCGGTAAGTCGCAAATTAAAGTAATGAACATAATGAATGAATTGGCGTTGTATTGTTCATAGAAACGAGCACTCCAGACGATGCTACGTCAGAGTCATACTGACATAGACCAAGAGATCAAGTCCATAGAAGAGAACAAGGATGTATTATACGCGCTAGGAGAAGCAACCAGAAAAGAGGGTGGTATGTCTCAGACCTAGCACATGTGGTTCATGCTTGTTAACAACCAAACGATTTGCGTGTGTTCATTATGTATAGTCTATCCGCTAAGCAGATCCATGCAGTCCTTGTCCGAGCATGGCCAAGCATTACGGAAGAGTGTTGTCGATGCTCTGGATCGTATTCACCAAAATGACCGCGTATTGGAGCAACTCGGCAACAGGCAACGCTTAAAATATCATGCTCAAATGGTGCGAGAAGCACTCGACAACTTCAGACAGACCTATGCCTAGTGACACTTCTGCTTTCTGCTTTTACATATACCAACCAATTTTTCTAAATGTGCATTGTAATATATCACCCGCATTTACTTCTTACTTTGTCATCATTATCTTTTTCTTGTCTCTTTTAGAACAATAAGACACTGACTGAGCGTATGTAAAATCCCGACGCTGGCGCGGTGCCTGATAGAATAGACCTTGTCTTTATTCATCTCATGTCACGGTTAATTCTCGTCGTTTTTGCTCTATTGTTCACAGTATGTCATGCTGCTGATCCCGTGTTCTTCTGCAAATGCTTCTGCGGCTCCAATTCCACCATCTTTGAACTCTCGCCTCTGGAGACCAAACCTTGCTCCAACTGCACAAAGCAATTCTGCCTCGACAACGTCCAAGACGGCATCTGTGACGGCATTGCAGACGAAACATGCCCCAGCAACGACTTTCGTACCACATGCTTCGGTAGGTTTACAGGCTCTTTTGCGACACGCACAGAGGCATCTTCTACAGAAAAACCCATGCCTTATGCACTTTCTGTTATACAATAGCACGCGACTCATACAAGGACGAGTCCATTGTGTGGTTGTTTCTCGCCCTGACCGCAGGACTCCTGTTTTCTGCGGCAGTCAAGCCATATTATGAGCGGTGGCAGGTGGTACGTGGTTTCAGTACACACAGCATATTTATAGTGTGCTGATATGAATGATGACATGTATAGGACCGTCAGCAACGAAACGAATACAATCGTGTGCCCAACAATGACATGTAGATATACCCTATAGTGTTTATATAAGAATGGTCCTGGAGACCCACCTGTTTATTACACTTGTCACTTTTTTTCATGTATTTTTAAATATGCTTTCATGGGATGGGATGGGATGGGATGGGAAGTGTGCGGGCGGGAGCTGAATTTCAGTTGGCTGTGCGAGTTAAGCACTATGGCGGGCCCGTCCAATGATGAAGCCCTCTCTTCTCAAACATCGATAAAGGATGGTACGTTTCGATATCCAAACGGGGCAGCAAACGCATCACGGACGGACGGATGGGACAATGGATGGATGGATAGAGTGGATAGCGCGGCCACCCGCGAGATGACGACCGTGGAATGAAGCGAATGGGCCCATGGCTGAAATTCCACACATGCTCACCTGAATCGTTTCTTCCCTACACAGACCAAGGGTACGACTTCCTTCGGTAAGCGCCAGACCAAGACGCACACCCTCTGCCGTCGCTGCGGTAAGCGCTCTCTCCACAAGCAGAAGAAGACCTGCGCCAGCTGTGGATACCCCGCCGCTAAGATCCGCAAGTGTAAGTTGACACGCCTTGCCACCACCACACCTCCATTGACCTCTTCTTTCTATAGACAACTGGTCGGAGAAGGCCAAGCGTAGAAAGACCACCGGTACTGGCCGCATGTCCTACCTTAAGCAGGTCCACCGCCGCTTCTTGAACGGTTTCCGTGAGGGTAAGCCAATGCTGCCGTACTTGGCATCAACCTCTCTGGTATTGACCATCCTATCTCTTTCTAGGCACCCAGGCCAAGAAGGCTGTTGCTGCCACCGCCTAAGCATATCAAAAACCTCGACCAATGGAATAAAAAACCCGTTCACCGAAAAAGAAAAAGTGATGTCCTCTGAGAGCACGGGGAGGCGCAACTGCCTTTTTCTGCACATGTATTTGGGGGAGGGGGTGCCGCATCGGTTGCGATTCATGTCATGCTCGTTTGTTCACCTGGTACTCCGTGGGTGCAGCAACACGCACGATTGTATCCTGATTACCAGCACGCTCCTTGTATCGGCATAGCGGTTAATAGCTCCAGGAAGCTATTCCGCATATCGTGAGAGAAGATACTCTCGACAGGAATCAGACTATCCCTTACAAAAGTTTCAGCTCCATACAGAGATAAAATGGATGGACGTTGGTGTCAGCGCTTACCGAACATTCGGAACGTGTTGTTACTAATCTTGCTATTAGCCCAAGCGGGTCGGGACGCTCCTGCAAGTCTGATAGCGAATGTAGAGAGCTGCTGACTTTCTAAGATATATATGACGTATCAGAACCGGCGGATGGGTACTTGTCATTTCCATGGTGTGGTGGGCTCTGTATCTTCGCTGTCTTGGCCTTCTCGCCCCCGGCTTTGCTGTCCTTTGTAGCTGGCAGGGCACTGAAAATGAATTTGCATATCTTGACATGTGGGGTGCTCGTTGCTCGATGCGGCTGCCGTTCGTCGCACACAGAAGTGGCGTATTGTCTAGCCAGTCTGGCGTCCGTTAGCCTTAGGTTGGCGTTCAGACCTGCCAGATCGATTGCGCACCTGCGGTGGTGCCCTGACGTGATCTTTTTTCACGCGGGGCGGCATTCGTCTCGATAACCTTCTTGATATGCCTGCATTTTGTTGAATGTTCGGGTGCGGCTTTCGGTCAACCCCACTGATAGAGTGATGAGTAACCCAAGGCATGAAGTCCACCCGCGATCGATGGCTTCGGAAGGCATTACACGCATAGCTAGAAGTAACAGGCGGATAAATCTTAAAATCTCTGGACCCTTATTCTTCTTGACTGAGCTCGCTAGGACCTGTTCTTCCGCTCCGTGCACAAGTTGCGTTTCGTTTTCTTTCACCTCGCCCTCCAGGGACGATTGTCTTGAGCATCTCTTCTGGCCACGGGTTTACGTTCCGGTCACTTCTTCGTTTTTTTTTCCTGCGGCATGCGGGCTTCTACAAAGACTAGACCCGGTTACTTGTTCTGCGGGTGACCACCGGCGATGGCGAGCGGCTGGACCTTATCTCGTAAACTTTCGTCTCGTTTCTGACACTGCAAAATGCGGCATGCTGCTTTTTCTGCGTAATTGTTAAGGGAAGTGCGTAGGTCTTTACGCTGTCGCTAAGGGCTTCCTTGTTAAAGCAGCAGTATGTACTTATGTAATCAGCTACAGCGCAGGGTACATGTGCTGTAGTGATGATGACCGAACGGACGACGAGAGCAGCTAACAAGGGTCAGGCAGTCAACTCTCTTTTAGTGTGGTAATAAGTCGTCTATATATATATGTATAGTGGTGTGTAATGATTGTGTATGTGTAAACGTGAATATGCTTCCGGATTTTTCTAGTTCCCGTTGATGGTATGTAGGACAGAAAAGAGCAGAGCCCAGGGCAGTGTCATAATGCGGCGGGCAAAACCGGGTCTGTGAACCAACACAAAGGGTGATGGGGACGACACAACCATGGCAATAGCCCAAGGTCAAAAATACGGTTCGAAGCCGAATTACCCCACACTTGCAAGACGATACGAAGGGAAAAAGAAATGAAAACCAGACGAGAAAATAGGGTGAGGGAATTCATTTGAGTGGGGCACCCCATCAATATGAATTTTGTCGGTGTTGGAGGAGCATTGAGTATAAGATCAACGCAAAAGTCAGGTCCTCCCCCCTCTCTTTTCTGCATTCCCCACCTTCTTTTTGCCGCCTCCCATGACAAACAGCAAAACTGAGGACCGCCTCAAGGCCTTGGTCGAGGAATACAAAAAAGCGGGCTTGAGCCCCGAAGCCCATCAATCGGGCGATCGAGGTGTTGACGACTTCGACAGTGTCAGCGATGGCGAGCATCGCAACTTGACGTAGGCTGCCTTCCTTGCCCTCTTGCCTACTTTTGCTAATATGTTCCGAACTAGGGAGAGAGAACCTCGCCGTATGCGCGAAGATCCTGTTGCATTCATGCTCAACTTAAGCTTGCATTATCGGGGCACGGTAACTATGACAATACCGAAAGAGGACAAGACAATAATAATAATCCATGGTACGCACGTTGACAGGGATGGCGCGGCTACAAGAACTATATTGGCAATAAGATTCTGTACCCAGGCTTCTCGGACAATATGAAGAACCTGGTGCTCAATAGCAGAAGTGGTATGCTGACAGACGATTGTCACTTTTTATGGTTGTATTGATTTGGTATCAATAGTTCAGGGTGTGATCCATGACTTGGCCGACAGTCAGGCCGCCCAGTTGCAGGCAGTCCAGAAGATCAACAATAACAAGAATTTATCGGATGAGGAACGTGCAAAGCGCATAGCCAAGCAGAAAAAAATGCTGCGCAAGGAACTCGAGGTAGTGGCCAGAGGTATCACGGACAAGTGTGTCGCCGCAATGGACGATCCACGTCTTGTCAGGTAAGAAGAGAGCTATATTAGTACCATCAGCATGGGGGGGGGGCTTTTTCTTTCGTGGGAACTCACATTGAACCGCCAAAAGATTTTTTGCATTTACCGTTAACAACATCCTCGTGCGACTGTATCACCAAGGCATCCACATCAAAGAAAGCCAATGGGTTGAGGTATAATGGTTTCCAATTATTCTGTTGAAGATGACTAACAAAAATCATGTATAGTTGAAACGCGTTGCCTTGATGGCCCAGCAGAAGAAAGAATCCCTCATCCTCTTGCCGTGCCACAAATCACACATTGATTACCTCGTTGTGTCCTACATTTTCTTCCGACTGGGTCTGTGTGTCATCCGAAATGTGCCGTTAATTTAGGCTAACTTTTTCGATTTTCTTCCACTAGGCATCCAAATTCCACATATCGTCGCAGGTGACAACCTGGATATGCCCATCGTTGGAAAGATCCTCAAGGGATGTGGTGCATTCTTTATAAAACGCGAATGGGGTGGCAACGGGCTGTACAAGGCTATCATGGAAGAATACGTCGCTACTCTTCTGTCCGAAGGCAGTACGTCAAGGAGTTTGAAATTTGAGAAAACGCGTTTATTCATCTTTTTCTCGTTGTCCAGTGAATTTTGAATGCTTCGTGGAAGGCACCCGGTCCCGTTTGGGTAAATCAGCACGTATGCGATGATCAACATGGAACTGACGCATCTTCTATCACTTGCTGAATACTCTAGGTAAATTGCTGACGCCTCGGTTGGGTATTATCAAAATTATTTTGGATGCCTTTGTCGACAACCGTTTCACCGACGCGCACATTGTTCCCATCTCCTTGGGATACGATAAAATTATCGAGACATCTACGTAAGTAAGCCTGAAAAGAATAACCTGGGTGACTCATCTTTTCTGTATCTCGTTTAGCTATGCCAATGAGCTACTTGGCAATCCTAAAGAGAAAGAGAGCTTGTGGTATGTAATAAGGCGGGTGTGTGGCACGAAAACTAATGTTTTCCGTTCAGGGGCCTCATCACGAATACGCGCCTCTTGCAACTCAAGTGGGGACGTGTAGATGGTATGTGAACACAGGCTACAATGGAAAATCATTCGCTAACGCCATGCAGTGCGTGTGGGCAAGCCATACTCTTTGAAGGGCTGGCTCGAAGATCAGTTAAGGCTGAGAGGGTAAGGAGGGACGAACGCAGCGATCCATAGTACGATACTCATAGCCCATATTAGACCTATGGACCTGACAGACACAAATCAAAAGTCCATTCTCCTCAAGTCGCTTGGTTACCGGTAAGTTGTTGTGCATGTGATTTACCTATGATGCTAACTCCAGATTGTATTGCAAAGTGTATTATCCGATATCGTAAGTTGACAATACGCGTGGTGGTGGAAGCTTAGCTACAACCTGACACATCTCAAATGTTTAGAACGCACTCTCGGTGGTGATGCCGTCTGCTCTGGTGGGCACTGTGATCCTTACACTACGTGGTCGTGGTGTCGGTCGCAGTGAGCTGATCCGTCGTGTGGATTGGCTTACACGTGTTATCAACAAGAAAGGCGGCCAAGTCGCCGAGTTTCACGGCATGTCGACAGGCGTTGTCGTGGACAGGTATGTGGATCTAGTAGAAGTAAAATGGGATAAGGCTCTGACATGCAGGTTAGAACTGTCCAAATTCACAAGGACCTTATTGGCGAGCACAAAATCAAGGACATGCTTGAGCCAACCTTCTACGGTATCAACCCGTTCGAGCTCTCCTATTACCGCAACCAAGTCATCCATCTCTTTTTGGAGGAAGGTGAGTTGTCAGATGATGAGTGCCCCTTGCACGTAGGGGTTGCTTCGAGATGTTCCCGCGATAAAAAAAAGAAGTTAGCTGATCTAATGCATATAACTTATTTTTACTTACTCCAGCGATCGTATGTGTTGCGCTTTACACTGCTGTCAAACTGGGCGGCAGCAAGACTGACCAGCGCATGCTGTATACCGACCTTTTGGAAGAAATCTCGTTTTTGTCGAGTCTCCTGAAACTTGACATGATTTACAAGCCCGGAGGTGTGGAGAACAATACGAAGCGCACTGTCAGCTGGTTGGCCGAGAACCAGGTGATTGAGCTAAGTGAAGATGGCTGGGTCGGTCTATCCGACACTGAACGCGAATGTGGCCGAGAAAATTATGGTAAATCTATCTCCCAACTTGCATATTAATCACGCAGAACCACAAGGCATATGCTCACTGTGATGCTAGACTTCCTCTGTTTCCTGATATGGCCTTTTGTTGAGTCCTACTGGCTTGCGGCTGTGAGCCTGTTTTCCCTCACTCCGTCGCGTCGCTCAACTGACTTGGCTGGATCCTTTTGGGTGGAGAGCAAGTTGTTTGCCAACCGAACACAGGCCTTGGGCAAGACTCTTTATTATCAAGGCGATCTGGTATTATACATAAGATATAGCGCGAGTATTTCAACTCATACTTCATTGACAGAGCTACCTCGAGGCAGTGAACAAGGAGACGCTCAGTAACGCGTTCACCCGTTATCAGGAGCAAGGTATCATGATGTCGCGCCGTCACGCAACGCCCAAGCCTTGGTCTGAAGTCGCGCTAAGCCCGGATTATGTTCCGGAACGTATCGATGGCGTCTTATCTCCCCATGGTCGCCTCTGGGCTCTGATGGAGCGCATCGGCAAGTTCCGCATGGAGGGCAAGAACCGACGTGATAGCGCCACAGGTAAGCGATCATGATGGAAATCTGCTCAAAAGCAAAAGATGCTTACTGATTTTACCCCTCCCTCAATCTGTAGTGAGCACTCGTGTCCTTCGCTTGGCCGAACTCCTTTCTGAAGAGAACGCTGTTCCATCAAACAACCAAAAGACGCTCCTCAAAAAGGTGTCACAGGATAAATCTAAACTCTAAAAGCTTATTCATTATTTTATTTTCTCTCTTCCTTATATCATCCATTCATCACGATAAATCCTAATACCCTGTATGTTTGGGTGCTACTTTGTATATATGTGTGTTGATGTTTATGCGTCAGAAACATTGTCGGTACATCTTACAAGGTTGTGCGTATAAGAGACTACAAGTGATCGGGCTGCATGCGCTTTCCTTCTTAGGCCCAAAGGCTATCCCTGAATGAAAGAGTGTCCAATTATCAGGCAGGAAAATAGAAATAGTCAAATCGCTATCGCGATTGGGTAAGGGTATACAGTGTATAGATAGAATCCAGAGCCTCATTTACCGTATCCGTCCGCTTGCAGGCGCGTTCCCACTAATCCCGTCACTTTGTGTGACATATCACAGTTGACATGTAGGCATTGTACTAGTAGCTTTTCTCACGTACTGGCAGTAAGTGTCAGATTTGTTAAATACTTGGATTCCGTACAACGCATACCTCGTACAGAACAACTTTTTTGTGCGTCAGTTTACTGTCTATATGCATGCATACTGTTTCGATTACTTTCAGCTGAGCAAAACTTAAGCTGGTGTGCCACATCCGTGAAAAATATTCTTTGCTCCAAAACACCGCATCTTCTGCAGCAGCTCTAGGTGGAATTTCTTAATAGGGACGTATAGAATTCTACGCTACTATATCCAGTAAGTGGAAGCTGCCTAAAGTAGGAGAAGGCCTGCGTAGGGGGCTGCCTAGAATCCATGCACACTAAGAGCAAGTGATAACTGATATATGAAGGCTATGTATTTACCGCTTCCATATATGTACTTTCGGACTAAAAACAAGGAAGGGCACTGGTGCGATGATCGCAGCGTTATGTCCTCTTGATGCAAGAAAGCATAACGAATAAGACAGGTTGTTGGGCGCCCCTAAAGGATGTGTAACGCTACTTGTCCTATAAAGACACGTATTTCAGTTTCGTTACGATAAACAATGACGGACCCGCCTTGCAGCAGTGATAAGCGCTCTTTCATCCAGTGCTCGTTGTGTAGTTGCACACGTACATTCAACATGGGGCAAGTAGAATCGGTATTGTAAGCGTAGGTACAAGGTATGTTCACCACAGGAATAATCTTTTCTCTAATCAAACTGAGTGAAAGCGTGTAGATCGTAACAAATTTAAGTATATCACTGGAAAACAATGAATGCATGCCTGTTTGCTTTACTGCTTGGTCCGACCTCTCCACATTAACTTATTCTCCACTAAACTAGGCAATCACAATGCACTCACGGATACGCACATACTGGGGGAATATGCCCGTGTCCACGCGTTTCGCAACATTACCTCCTTCGCACGGCTCAATTTCTTATTTTGTTTTCTTCTCTGTAACTACACACCTAAATTGTTCGAATTGACAATTAGGATGAGTTTTATGTACGTGACTCAATTCTTTTATTTCCTTCTGTTTCTTTGTCTCTCTTCCCTCTTCATTTGACTTTCCTCTTCGCGACATGTTCAATAATCCTTATCCGGCAAACTTCAACACATCCACCACAGTATTGTGTGATAACGACGAAGACTCAACCGAAGCGATCCTGTATCAATATCTTCAACCTCACTTCCTGGCCAATGAAGATGTCCCAACTACCACGACAGAAGACTCACCCGACTTCTTGTCATATCCTGAAAAGACAGGGACTCTCCTGGAGAGCGTCCTTAACATAGGAAATTTGGAGAACAGTCTAGTACAGCTCCAATTGAGCTCGTTTACAGATCTTCAGCAGGCCCTGAATGATATTGGCATGAGTCCATCCGCGACAACCTCCGTGCAACGCAAAATGTCCCTACCTCACGTAGTAACGTCACTCAATGCCAGCGCATATCACAACCGCAACTCAGCACAAAACGACACTGAAAACGAGAACCCCAAGGAGCGACGATGGTCCCCAGAGGGAGAACTCGCCTATCTGCGCAGCACCGAGACTTTGCCCCTGTCGGTCCATCTCAATGCCGAGAGCTCATGCATGCTCGAAAGCTTGATGGAACGCGCCATATCACATTGGTGCTGCATTGGATTCAAAGTGGCACCGATTACACTTGATGTGATCCGCGACTGGCGCAGAGCACCTCCCGCTATTGTCTACAGTGTTGCCTCCATCAGCCTCGTGACTTTTATGGATCATAAAGCTGGGCAGCCCTTCATCAAGGAAGCTGCTATGGTGTTTTATCAGCAAGCACGACGCAAGATGGACGATGTCTTTCTCGACGATATGCAGCCTCTCATCATTCAAGCTTATTTCTGCCTCAGCTATACCTCGAACCTCTTGCGGCTATATGAGCAGCAACGTACATGGGGATCATTAGCATCGATCGCCCTTCAGCAGAGAGTGCGGGATCGCCGACGACCAATGGATATATCCACCATGATGTGTTGGTTTCGGTGGTACTATGTTGATGCTTGGATGTGTCTGACGTTGAACCGCGAATGCCTATTGCCAGACGACATGCTGCAGCCTGAGACGATGGATACGCTACAGCCTGATGCAACTCAAACGATGCTTAGTAATCACCCGTACCGCGAGCAGTACCACTTTGCTGTGCTAACGCAGTACATGCGACAATATATTCGGGCGATGCAGTCGGGGCACCTCTTTTCACCGTCTTCTGGGAGCTCCGTACAGCCTTCGCCGCTCTATCAAAGCATTACCGAACGATTGAAGACATGGTATCACGCACAACAAAGGAACATGGTACCCATGATGCCGACAGAGCATACATCTGCGGGCAGCACCGACATCGTGCATCTTCGTCTCTGCTATAACGCAGTGCGGCTGGTGGTGATGTTCCAGTTTTTACAGCCACAGCAACGGCCACCACATGATATTCTCGTCGACTGTCTCGAAACCAATCTGGTGCTTCTGCAAGCCCTCCAGCACCTCCGCGACGTAGGGTGTGACCAGAGCACCTACCACCACATGTTCTTTGCCATCCACAATACGGCTAAACGCATCTATGCGTACGAGCATGTTCCAGAGCTCAAGCCTTATGCACGTGAGCAGCTCTGGATAAATCTGAGTCTGCTCAAGGGAACACAGGCGTACATCAACGACGTTTTCAAGGTGCGCATCTATGCCGAAAAAATCGAGCAACAGTTTAAAGAAGAGCTCCGCCTGCCTCTCGACGGCTTAATGGTCGCGAACGGGGGGCTACGGTTTTTACATGCCATCCCCAGCGCGCAGCAAGAGGGAGCTATCCAGCGGCCCGCCCAATTCGTTTTCCGGTCGAAAGAGATCGACAGTTTACGACGACAACGGCAGCCGGCAAAGAAGAGCAAGGCGCTGGCTGAGATCCGGGTTTAGTTTAGTTTAGGCTGCCTCCGCTGACGTTGGTTTAATTCTTCTATTTTTGCGCTTTTCTGCTGTTCTATGCTATCGTATCACTCACGTCCTTTTATTTACATACAACAATAATCAATTAGATAATGATACTCGTATGAAATACCATGAAATAGCCCAAGCGGTTTTAATAAGGAAGGCGGCTGTGTGCAGGTTCAGGGGTTATGCCTAAACTATGGGAGCTAGTAAAGCAGTACAAAAATGAACAGGGGCAATGAAGTGTGTAGTACATAAACCTAGGTGCAGCACTTACACTAGGTAGAGTGATACGGATGCAGCAACACTTTACGCTCGATGGACAAAGAAACAGAGAAACAAAGGACACTCCTACTGGGTTGATAGCCAGAACTCCAACCGAGACTGTGTAAATGGATGAAACAATCCCCTTAATTCTTTATAGGATGCAATACAGAAAGGCGTATTAATATTATAAGGAGAGATGGAGCGAGGGGGTATGAATGGTTTAGTGCGAGGACTTCTTGCACTGGCAGATGCCATCGTCTCCACAGACACCGAGGATGTAACCGCTGTCGACCTCGCTGCAGAATTTCTTGCAGACGGCGTTGGCGTGGGGATCCGTGTCCTTGTGGCATTTCAGCTGGCGAACAGCACCCGACGACGGCGCGACCGAGACCGAAGCAGAAGGAGCATCTGCGGCGGGAGCAGCGACGGCCGAGAGCGCAAAGGCAGCGCAGGCAAGCGTGAGAGAGAGGAAGGACTTCATGACGGTAGTGAGGAGAACTTGAGAAAGAGTGGAAGAAAAGAGTTATAGGAATGAACAGGAAAGGGATTGAGCAATAAATAGTGGCATTATTTATGAAAGACAGGGTGCGGTGAAATATTGGTTGTCAATGCCACTACGATCCTTTGAGCGTGGAGTGTTGCCCGATGCGGAAACAAGTCCGCACTAGCGTTGTTGCTATTACTTTTTTTACACACTTTTTTTTTCTCCATAGTTAACTCTCAACGGCTTATGGAACCCGGTCGCGACGAGAGCGACAAGCGGGCCGGGAATGGTCTACCCAGCGAACCCTACGAGTCGAGACGTACTGCGCTTCATTTAAATGCGACACCTTCACGCGACATGTTTTGGCGGCGGTCCGGAAACATGAAGCGATCGGCGATTGTGGCGACGCCTCCCTCGGCGTCGTCGCAACAGCAGCTCCAGGAAGACACGTTCAACCAGACGCTCGAGATTCGGTTGCACCACTCGGTCGGTAGCATGAGTATCAGCCCCACCTGCCGTGACGTGGTCCTCGCCGGGTAATTTATACCTTCCTACACACATAGATATATTATCTATTATCGTCGTATGATAATGGATGCAACCCGGCATAGACTCATCTCGCGTGTTCGTTCTATCTAGTCGACAGGGACTCTTGATTATTGACTTAGAGGACCCGTGGCTACTGCCGCGTATTTTGCCTCATATGAGCAAATGGGAAGTCGCGGACGTGCAGTGGAGCCCCTATGTTTCGCGCGAATCGTGGGTCGCTTCGACTTCGAACCAGCGCCTGCTTGTCTGGAACCTCAACTACGCCGGCTCACAGGCCATCGAACACGTCCTTCATGCCCACGACCGCGCCATCTCCGATATCAACTGGTCGCCACATCATCCCGACATGCTCGCCACCTGCTCCGTCGACACTTACGTTCACATCTGGGATCTGCGCTGTGCCAAGCAGACTCAGGACCGCATGCAACCCGCCAATTCTTTCACGTCATGGAATGGTAAATCTGTAACCCATGGAAACACGCAGACTCTTGATGTGACTATTGCTCTCCTTTGACAGCGGCATCAACCCAGGTCAAATTTAATCGCCGGAGCGAGTTCCTGCTTGCATCGGCTCACGACAAGGACGTCAAAATTTGGGACCTTCGGGTATGCAGCATATTTCATCGTCTCGCAGCCCGGTATATTCACATACATACATTTATATATATTAGAAAGGCGCGGTTCCCCTGACAACCATCGAAGCTCACACGAAAAAGATTTATGGCATTGATTGGAGTCGCCATAATGACCACGACATTGTGACCTGCAGTCTCGACCAACTCGTCAAGGTAAAATTAGATTATTATCGGAAGCAGCCACAGACCACTCACATTTTTTTCTTGTTGCTTCATACAGTACTGGAATATCCATACTCCCGAGGTCGAGGAAGAAGTCATCATGACCAATACGCCCGTGTGGCGAGCGCGAAACACACCCTTCGGTAACGGCGTCCTCACCATGCCGCAGCGCACCGAGAGCACCTTGTACCTATATAGCCGAAGCGCGCCGGATGCTCCTGTACACGCCTTCAACGGTCATACTGACACAGTCAAGGAGTTTGTCTGGCGCTGGAAGGGTGGTAACAGCAATGATGGTGGTAAGAGAGGAGAGCTTCAAAAAAAGACACACACTTGCTCATCTTTTTAAATAACCTAGACGACCGCGAGTTCCAGCTTGTCACCTGGTCCAAGGACCAGAACCTTCGTCTCTGGCCCATCACAGACGATATCATGAAATCCGTTGGCCATCAGAGAAGTCACAAGAAATCGCCATGCCCGGTACCCGCCACGGCGATGCGTCCCGACGGTACCTACCGCACGCGCTCCTTCCAAGAGGAACCCGACGACAGTGAGCCCGAGAGCGGCATGACCACGCCTCTCCGCCTCGGCCCCGGCGACGCAGCTTCGGCCATGACACCGTTCCGATCTGCAGCGCCGCTCACGACATCCAGCGGGTACGATACGCTGGCCAGCGGCGTGCGCGAGCACAAATACTTTATCAGCCCTCTCCTCTGGATGCAGAACGTCAAGACAGTCGGACCGCCAAGCGAACTGCGCCGCGCGGCCACCACCGAAAACACCTATCAGACCGTCGCGGAGGAAATGTCGACTGTGCTCAACAAGTATACCAGCGCCGGCGTCAAGACGGAAAAGATCATTCCGGCGTCGCGCACGTGCACCATCTCGCTTCACGGACCTTGGTCAGACACAGGTGTCGCCTTTGTCCGTATCACGATTCGATTCAGCGCCCAATACCCGGATAACAGCTCACCCGAGTTCGATATCCAAAAGAACAGCATGATGTCGATCTATTACCGCGCTCGTATGCTGCAAGACCTGAATGCCCTTGCTACGACCCTCACCGCGCAAAAGCGGTGGTGCCTCGAGGCCTGCCTACGCTATCTCCTTGGCGAGACGCGCCAAGAAGACCAGGGCGAAGCCGTCGACACCTCGCCCTTTGGCTCGCTCAACGGCAACAACTGGGGGACAGCGACAGCGGCCGCGGCTGTGGTGGACAATGGCGAGTCGGATGATGAGATTTTTGCTGGCCCCCCTTTCTTGGGCACCAACGGCAAGCGGTCGAGTATGCAAGGCGATCGCGGGATTGTCGTCGACATGTCCTCGAAGCAAACGGCGGACGAAAAGGTGCCGTTCCCGCGCCTCTGTGGCGGTGTATTTTCTGGGAACGGACAGCTGGTCTGTTTCTTTTCGACCCTGCGCATGCGCGACTCACAGCGGCCCAACAATAAGACGGTGTCGTCGCCGCCGGACGAGAACAATGCCGAATACTTTGAAAACACATACAGCGATTTTTACAAGCATCCGCGGACCTACGTCCAGTTTGAGGAGTACAAAGAGATCGCGGCCATGTCTCGACAGGGTCGCAACGCAACCGTGCTCGTAGGTGGTTCGGGAGGCGCGTTCGGCGAGTACGCCTACGACGATGATCCGGATGACTTTGATGACGGTGTGACCAACATGACCTCCCTTTATTTTAAGCCAGAGGTAAGTCAAAACAGAAAAAAAAAAAGGTCAAAAATATTTGGGGGATCGCGGCCGCCGTGTGTGTTTGGGGTGGGGGCAGAACGGGTAGAAAGGGTTCGTTGCCAATTTGACACCACAATGAAATTGAGAAGAAAAAAAACACACAAAAAAAACGGGATCGTCTTGTTTGTATTGCGTAACCCACACTATCGGAACAGAGCCTCGCACTTGGAAACTCGGTCAACGGAGACAACTTGTTGTATCGTAGCAACAAAGCGGATCGGGTAACGCATAATGTTGTGCTAGCCGATTTAAGAGATATGATACTGTACAGTCCCGCATTGGCCACCGACTACATGTACGTATTTCTTTATAACTTGCTATAATAAGCATATTGACCGTGTTGCACAGGCTTCCATCGTCGAATGACCCCGTGGCCGCATGCAAGCACAACGCAGCCGTCTGTCGGAGACACAAACGCTTCGATCTTGCCAAGGTCTGGTTGCTGGCAGTCGAAATCATGCGCGAATGCGTGCCAAAGGAGGACGCGTTTTTGCCCATCAAATCCATATCGGTACAAACACGCAAACGACGACGTGTCAAATGGGGTCTTCACCCATTGGGACGGAAACTCGTGGACAACATGTAAGTTTCATGAAATTAACGGAAAGAAAAGGGGGGGGGTGCTATCGAGTGACAGGTCGTTCTAATTTTTCTTTTGTTTTTTTTCTGCACATCAGGCTGCAGCACTTTGTGAGCTTAGGTGATCTGCAGACGGCTGCCATGCTATCGTGTGTTTTCCGGGATACGGAAAAACCGAAGCGCGTTAAACCTCCTTCCACGCTGAAATCACACGCTCTGGTGCGTTCTGGCTCGGGCCCAATATCGACAACTACGTCGACGACAACACCACCCCCATTAAGTTCCTCCTTTGGCGCACGCGGTATCGGTGCTGGGGCAGCAGGAGTAAACAGTGGTGGTGGCAATAGCAGTGGTGGCGGAGGAGGCGGAGGCGGAGGCGGCGGGGGAGTCAATTTCTTATCCTACTTTTGGGATAATGCGACGCCTCAGCAGCATGACGCGACGCGGAAAACATTGCCGGCCCCACCCCAGCCCCAGCCTCAGCCGGCGGTGGCCGCAGGCCCAGTCGTGCAAGGAGACGAGATGACGATCGAATTTACGAATCTGTCGAGCTTTGACGGCGAAAAGGCGTGGCAGTACAATGCAGATGTGCCGCTCCTCGATCCGCAGGAGGCGGCTCAGTGGGATGTGCTGCGGCTGAACTATGCAGACATGCTGTATCGATGGGGACTGCTCGACCAGCGCGCCGAAATGCTCAAGTTCTTGTCGCGACCTATCCAGGCACCAGCAGAAGAAGCGTCGCTGGTGGTGCAGTTGCGGTGCTACGTCTGCGGGGCCGAGATGGCAAGCCGTGACCGATTGTGCTATAGCTGCCGTAAGCTGCGGTCCCAGATTCGCTGCAGCATGTGCCACGTCCTGGTGAAGGGCACCGTCAACTTTTGCATCAAATGCGGGCACGGCGGACACAGTCATCATATCCAGGAATGGTATGCGTCTAATCCCATGTGTCCGACTGGATGCGGCTGCACTTGTCTTGTGGAGACCACGACTTGATCCCGATAGATTAGGAAAAGCAGACATTATGTACATTCTATTGACTCTTTGTAAATATGCAACCCAGTATACTATAATTAAGTAAAGCAGACTCGTATAATTTAATCAAGACGTGTTGCGATCCAATCGATTCGTGCCAGCATGCCATCGACGACAGGTGACGGGAGCGCGTGAAAGACTTGACGCACGTGAGGGATCCACCGATCTTGAATGTGCAGCATACGTCGGATCGGCGATTTCCAGTCTTCCGGGAGCGGGACGCGCTCCGTGGTGGTGATCACCTCTGGACCTTCGTCATCGCTATCGCTATCCGAATCCGAGTCCGAGCCTGAATCCGAATCCGAATCCGAATGGGTGGACTTGGGTGGCGGCTTGTTGCGGGGCAGGGTATGATACACCGTCTTCTGGGTGCCATCCTCCACGGCGTTGGCAACGCGCGCAAGGACAGACCAGGCTGCGAAGAAGGCGGGCATGGGATTGGCAGGCCAGATGCAGGTGTCGAGGAAATGGAGGTAAGCGAGCGCTTCGTTCAGACCTGACAGCGTCATGCCAAAGCGCGCGGCCAGGCCCTTGCCAAAGCACTGGCCAAAGAGATCGAGATGATAGGCAGCGAGTACGCTTTGAGCAGTGGCGCGTGCCCATGCCGGTGGGGCGTCGCCTTGCTCGAGCACATCATTGCAGTAAGGCTCCATCATGCCGAGTTTCTCTTCGTCGACGGCATTGTCGCGTATCGCGGTCGCCAGGGCCAACAAGCCCTTGTACTGCTGATCCTTGTCTGTCGGGTGCGTCTCTTCTTCCTTTCTGCAGCGTGCGCAGGCACAGATGAAGAACTTGGACTGGTCGAGCTTGGCGCGGCGTGATGCGACGGATCCGCAGACAAGGCCGCCGAGCGAGACGGCATCCTCGGGCAAGTAGGAGAAGGCCAGGACCTCGTTGGCTTGGATGGCGCGCGCGGCACGGAAGACCATGGCGTTGCGGGAGGTCTCATACTGCAGAAAGAGATTGGGTGCACAGGCGTGGGCAAACTTGCTGCCCCAGGGCTGCAGGCAGATGCGCTGGCGAGGCTGGCGTGGGTCGATGGGCTCGTCTGCGCGCTGCCGGCGAGCCTTGCGATGGGTGTGTGTCTGCGTGCGGGAGGAGGCATAGGCGACGGTGTGTGCGTTGGCGTAGATGGCGAGGACAAAGGCACGCATATCCTCGAGATCGACGTCCTTGAAGGCCGGCAGCTGTTCGCAGGCGGTGGCGGTAGTGGCCCGTATGGCATGGACTGTCGGGTGGTCGAGGCCGGTGGGGGCGTAGAAGTCCTCCGCACGGAAGACATCCTTGTGTTTCAGGTAGGCAAGCATGGCAGCAGGCACGCCTGGCACGAGTGTTTCTTCGGCCAGACCAGTGAGGTCCTGCCACAGGGCTGGCGTGTAATGGGGTGCGATCGAGGAACGGCACGAGGGCAGGAGATCGTACTGCAGCACCGGCTTCTCGACCAAGATCACCTCGCCTACCTCGATCGGTCGTCTCGCTACAAGGGATCGTCCTTCGACGGGGCATTCGCGCAGCTCAGCCAGGGCCTCGAAGGTGTCGCGATTGACGACGGTGTCATAGGTGAGCATGTCAAACAATACAAAAAAATAGAGCGAGCTAATTCTTACCTCTCTGCCAGACACAGACGGTCGAATAAAAAAAAGTCCGTTTCTCCCCTCCCACCACGCCTCACCGCTCTCTCGTCATGATCATGGCCCTCGGACTCGGCCAGCTCTTCTATGCCATCCTCCTCTTCATTAACGCCATCGCCGTCCTTAGCGAAGAACGCTTCCTTGCAAGGAGTATGTCTGTTACTGTCTAAGAATGGACTCATATTCACGCGTTTTTCCCTCTAGTCGGATGGACCGCGCAGGTCGAACCCGGCTTCGGCATGGAGCAGTCGCAGTCAGTGAAATACAAGATGGTCAACCTGATCTCTGCCGTACGGACACTCATGCGAAGTAAATACGACACTCGCCAGTATCTCTTTCTTCTTTTGCTAACCTTGGCATACCTAGTTCCGCTTATTGGCATCAACATTGTCGTCATCATTTACGAACTGCTGCTCGGCTAGAAACATACCCACCGAATATTCTAATGACCCTCCCCCCCCACCCCCACCCTGGATGGAACGTTCTCTCTCCCTCGCGTTCCCTCTCTCTTATCTCTCTAACTCTCTCTATTGCTCGCTCGCTCTTTCTATATTCGCCTCTATCGAAAGAAGGGAAAAATGGAAAAGGACCCTGCGTCGTTCTTTCTCAATTTATACATATAAAAAACTTTGTATACTACTTTGCCACATTCATGCCAACCCCCTCCCCACACACACCCACACCACATGAAACTAGTGTGCCTGGTCTTCAACGTTGCCGAGGCCGATCAGGCACCAGAACGAATAGCTTTTGATCCCGTCATCGTCGAGTCGCATGGACGAGTTTGCCTTTTTAGATCCATCGTCGGTGTCCATATCGTCAATGTCGTCTGTATCAATGTCACCAGAGGAGACGTCCATCCGGCCGTCGTCGTCTGACTTGTACGTGTACGTGATCAGCAAAGGGAACTAGACAAAAACAAGCACGATTATTCTACTATGCACTGTCCAGATCCACTATTTATACTAGCACTAGCATAGCATGTCTAGACCAGCATAGCATGGAGGGTATCTCCTTTGATTGAATGGCCCAGTTTGCAACCAAGCGAGCAAAGGAACCCTAACTCTAAAGCTTACCTTGAACTCGCCTGTCTTTTCGGGAATGACCTCGACAATGATGCTCGTGTAATTATTCCGTTTTTCGTAGACCCCGTCTGCCCAGGACGAGGTCAGCCCCTTGGGGTTCCGACGCGTCGGATACATTTCGTCGTCGTACTCGATCGTTTCGTTGTAGGCCCCCACAGTGAAATGGGGCGAGAGCAAGGTGACCTTGCCCCGCATCCTGGTATCGGTGGGTTTCGGCTTCTCTTCGCCAGGCTTGCGTCGGATCTGGGGCGTCGCTAACCGGATACTCATCTCTTCGTAGAGCGGATTCGTGAATTTGAGGACAAACTGGGTTGGAATGCCGAGTTGAAGTGGCCACGTCTTGCGTGGAAGCTTGACGATGCTCACGGTCGGGATGTAGTTCATGGCCACCAGTTTGATCTTGAACCGCGTTGCTTGCGCCTTTTGTTCGGGCTTGATCAGGATATGACGGCATGTCCTGCATCGCTTGGATCGCTTGATGCAGAGATGGATCCGCTGCGGGTGAATTTGGCTATTAAGTCGCCGCAAAGATGGATTAAACGATAGAAGGATAGAAGGATAGGGAGGTGATTTGAGCGTCGGATCAGATCGCACGGATGAAAGACAGATAAGCTTACTTGAGCTGGTAGGGCTGGTTGTGGAGTTGTGTGAAACGCTGTGGCAAGGTAGAGATAGGATCGACATCGCGCAGGCTTATCAGGGTATCGACTGTCTTGAGATCATCGTCCGGGATATGAACGCTGGGTTCATACGACCCGACATCATCAAGCTTGTTTTGCTGGGCTGCATCGTGGTGGTGGAACTGATTCATCTTGCTGAAACTCGCGCTCGAGAACGATAGAAAGCTGGAGGGTAACGTGGGCGGTGCATTCAGCCGAAGATGTTTCTCAAAGTGCTCCTTGAGATGATCGAATTCTTTTGCATCGGGCAGAGCCTCCTCCGACTTTTGCAGCTGAACTTTTTTTAGAGAGAAAAAAAAAGAAGGTAGATCAGAACCCCTCGACCATCTTTCGAGATAAAACGTGCGGCTGTGCCCATTACTACTTACGGGCAAGACTGGTTGGCTTTTCAAAGGTCATGTTGATCTCCTTTGAGTTCCAGCGGCATACGTTACAGGACAAGAAATAGGGCCCTCCGCTTCCGGGTCCTGCGGAACCTGCATTACCCGGTACCTGCTGTCGCTGCTGTTCCTGAGCAGCCACGACTGTCAATGTGTTTTGGCATATCGGGCACTGGAAGCAGTTGCGCGCGCACCGGTTCTTTTCGCTCTTGACGCTCGCTGTGGGTACCTCGAACAAACAGTTCGGGCAGTAGTACGACACAATCTCATCTTGGACGCAGGACGGACACCGGATCTGGTGGCAATCTTCGCAAAAATAAAGTCGTGACAACGGATAAAGGTAGTTGGCGGCCTGTTCCGACAGGACATGGCTGCCTGTGTCCACGTCAATGTCTGCACGTCGTGCATCGCCTTCGAGATTAGCGTTGTCTGGGCATGCGCAGTAGTAGTGCACAAACGGAGCCGGATCTTCAGTCACCATCGCACTACTCGACCTTCAAAAGCGGATGTAGCACTCGGCTTAATCCAACGCTTCGCGGGGGCGGTTCTCCAATTGTTTCAAGCTCAGTTGCAGAATCCCAGCAACCACTTGCTTCAGGTAAGTAAAAAAAGAAAAAAAAATCAAATCTATATTTTGATGGTGCTGCATGGCATCATCCAGTTCGGAAGCCAATACTATTTTTCTAAAGGGGAGAATGCAAAGGGAGCATATCAGTCGCATGGCCTGCGTTAGGATCATCGTTCATCGCAATGAGTAGGAATATCCAAATGAATTGGGATGCAGGGAGTCGTATAAAATAATAAAGTAGAGAACGGACCAACAAGTCCGAGCACGCTCACACTAAGTTTACACACACACTTACACAAAGAAAATAGACGGCAAAAAGGTTTATGACAGAACGTGTGATCCTGTAAATGAATAGGAGTCAGCTTGTCAAAGTGAGTTTTAAAAAAGGTAAAAAAGAAAAAAAACTTGTTTGTTTGTCACGGATCAGATTCCGTTATGGATTGCCTTTGTGGAGCATGAGTCGGATGCGTGTGTGTGGGTGTGTGAGTGGGTGGACGGGTGCTGGTGCTGGTGCTGGCAGTAGATGGGATGCATGACGCATGTACATGTGCTCGCCAGCGATGAAAGCTGGCTTGCAGCCTGATTGGCCCAAGCTTCTCACGGTAGCATTTCATTATCTGTAAAGGAAAGAAAGTGATTCTGGAACGGTCTCAACAGAATGCACACCACTTTTTCGTCTTCATCCACATACACAGTATTCTCATATTTGATGAATTCGCTTGATTTGGATATCCCCAATTCTTTATGTTTGAATCTTGCTGACAATATAAAGAAACGCTCTCGAAGTATGCATGGAGGTCCCCACTGCTCTGGAATGAATCCAGAAAGCAAATGGCCTCACCATCGTCTCTTTTCTGGGGTATACTCAAAAATAACAAAGAAATAGTGAGGCAAAAACGCAGAGAAACAAAATAAAGATGTCCATCCCCCAAGAAAGGGGTTGACATGCTCCCCCCAATAACTTGCCTTTTTTCGTGCATCCTCCTTCATTCCCCCTTATCTGAAGCAAAATCGAAGCAAAAAAAAAAAGTTTCTTCGTCTATATATAGTGGTGCGTGGTGAATGAAGCACATATAAACGCACTATTTCTTTCTCTTTTTTTACACTTTTCTCATATCCGCATACGTAGCATTATTAAATAATAATGGTTCGCTCCAAAAAGTGTCCAGCTTCAGGTATTAAACTTGCACCACCCGTTCAGCACGCGACGGTCATGACCGTCGAGCGGCGGGAGAACGATCCGAAGCTCTGGTATAGCATCAAGGTTGTACCTATGCAAACCGACATCCGACTTGTCAACGGCTGTCCGGGCAAAAAGCCTATGGCTCGCCAACCCTACACGATTTCGCGTCGATATGAAGACTTTGCACACTTTTCACAACAACTCCACGAAGCCTTCCCCACTCCCAACGTCCGGTCGGCTGGTCCGCGGATCCCGAAACTCGCTCACAAGCGTCTGCAGCTCCTGCCCAACCAGCAAAAGAAGCATCGCGTCGACGAGCTCAACGGATTTCTGCGTGACCTCTTTGTCCTCCCACCTGCCATTGCCCAGTCCTTACCCGTGCTCGAATTTTTTGGATTGCAGCGCGAAGATCGCCTGAGGAAATCGATCCTGCTGCAGGACAGCACTATCTCCACCACCTCCAGCATCCACCCGCTCGCGATTTCGCCCACGACGTCAAGCACGCTCAGCACGCTCAGCATCCAGAGCAGCACGAGCCAATACCAGCCCATGTCACCGCCTCTCACGCCTTCCTCCCCGCCACTCATGCCCACGCCGTCCCCCTCCACGTCGACCATCTCGTCCCTCTGCAGCCATGCCCAGAGCATGATGCGCTGGCGTCGCAACCCCCACCCTTCGTCTTCGCCACCTTTGCCACCTATGCCGGTCACAAGCGCGAGCATGATCAGCTCCACCTCGTCCTCCAGCCATGAAAGCCAAAGCACCTGCGCCACCAGCGTGTTCCTCCCCAGTCCCTCGACGTCGCCTACCCTGCGTCTGATCAAGATCAAGGTCATCTACGACAGAGACAATATCATTGTCATCCAGGTGCCCCGCAATGCTACTCTGGCTGACTTGCGCGCGCGCATCCTCCAAAAGTTTTGCGACCTCGACCTGCCCAAGGACTTTACGCTCCTGTTCAACGATACCCGTTCGTCGGCTTCCTCCAACACCAGTGCTGAATCCTCCTTTTCCGTGGACACGTCCACCGCGACGCTCATCACGCGTGAAGCCGACCTCGCCCGTGCCCAAAGCTCTCTCTGGGTTCGCTTGGATAAGGTCACGCTGCGCTGCATTGCTTAGGCGTTTTCCAGTCTTTCTGTTTTTGATTCGCCCGTGGCGAAAACGTACAAACCCTTATTCTATGTGTACATACTCCCCCTCTCATTTTTGTCACTCACTATCCTCCACCCTCCTTCTGACCTGTTCGTGCCAACGGGAAACACTATTCGCACGCCCCACACCAGTCATTTCGTTCTTTTTGTAAATACCTCTCACCAAATATGGCCCCTCCCTTTTATTTTCCTGTCTAAAAAAAAGCATACCCCGAACCACCCCCCCCCAAGGCATTCATTCCATCATTCATTCATTCATTCATTTCATTCATTGACCCATTCATTCATTCCCCTCTTCACTTTCGTTTAGCATTACAACCCGTCATTCGTTTTAGGTTCATGTCGAATATATATATTGTATCATATTACACTCACTCTCTTGCATTCACCTTCATGTTATACAAGCGCTCAAAGTCCTTCTTACGCAGACCCATGCGTTTGCGCATCGTCTTTGCATACTCTTCACGTCGTTTCGTGACGCGAACACCGCTCATTCCGGGCGTCACCTCGTCTTCATCCACGTGACCGAACCAGCCGATGCCATTGTGGATTTCATATCCGTTCTTGAAATCGCGTGCACTCACTACGGACTTGTCTGCCACCTTGACGTGGGGCACGGCGATCACGTTGCCGTCGGCACACACGATATGGAGGTCCTTGCCCCACCGGTTCTTTTTGTTCGTTGTTTCAACGTACACGAACCAGCCCGGTTCCAGGGGCGGATCCATCTCGTAAACCGGCGAGGATTCTGGCATGTAGACGTTCAGGAGCTGCACTTCGTGGAACCTTTGCTTGATCTTCTTGGACCGCTTGATGCGAGAAAAGGTGAAACTTGTACGGACAGGATACTACGCCGGACGTGTTATTCTTTCCGTATCTTCCTATTACTTCCTATCCTTTTATGGTTTACCTGATCACCAATCGCGCGGTGGAGTTGTTCTATCTGCCATGCCGTCATCTCGCTAAAGTCGACCTCGGACCACGACTTTTCGATCTTGGGTGCCTGAGTCACAAGTGATTCATCCTGTTCCCTGGCATTGGCCTGATCATCCAATACAGACAGAAAGATTAGCCCGTGAGACCCGCTGTTTCTCCTCTTGTCCGGCGTACCTTGTAAGCATGAAAGTCGTTCAATGTGCTTAAGAGCAAGTCGCTTCCGATGCCTGCCAGCTCGTCCTTGAGTTCGCGGAATCTGGGTGCCACAACGTTATCCAGGGGCTAATGACGGGTTAGAAATGGAAACCTTAACTCGAGTATGTACAGCATTACCAGCGTCTTTTGTGTGAGGATACGACCGGCATCAAAGGCTTTTTCGGAGAGTTCCTGAACAGTGACACCCGTTTCATCGTCGCCGGTCAGGATGGTATGCTGGATGGGGGCCGCACCACGATGGCGCGGTAGAAGAGAGGGATGGACATTAATAGCGCCGTATTTGAAGGCTTGGATGACGGGGGGTGGAATGAAATAGCCAAAGGAGACCACGACACCGAGGTCGTATGGCTTCTCGGGCATCTGCCATTCCTTTAGGTTCTTGCACCCTGAGGGTGTGAAATGCACAGGGATATTGTAAAGCTCTGCCAATCCGCGCGTGGGACCTATCCATTCCAGTAAGCAACGACCCTCTCTTTTTCTTTCTTTTTCTCTTTCTCTTTCTCATATGGGTGCATGTCTACTTACTCGGTGTGAGGATCTCCCTTTTGCGTCCTGTCCAGCGATCGGGAGGGCAGACGAGATCGATGCTTTCAATGACAGAGTTCTTTTGGGCTAAAGTAAAAATAAGTCAGTCAGTACGTTCTGCTGGTGCTGCCTTCAGAGGCGTCGACTTGCATTTCGCTCGGACGAGTGACTTCAAATGCTGAGCAGCGAATTCATCGGTGCCGAAGAACAAGATCCGAAACTTTTCCGCAGGAGGTTTACTAGCTCCTTGATCCCGCTCTCTTCGCTTCGCAACCTCGTTTCTGACAAACGGCTTCTTATACGGAGATCGACTAGGAGGCGATCCCGGGCTACGCGAGGTGGTCCTTGTAGCATAGAAGCGTATGTGAGTCAATGCGACGCACGGCCGAGTCGGCCAATGTGTCACCGGTTGCAGGAACATGTCAAAAATAAAACAACGCAACCCTCTGCGGGCTTGTGAAACAAAGAAGTGCCCTTCCTTGTAAGGCGCAACCCATATAGCAGTCACACTGCATTGGTAACAAAAATAGGTGTGTTCGTATGTGTATGCCAGCTGCCCGTTACAGGGCAGCAGCGTTCGGATGATATACTTTTCTTTCTCTTTGATGCTATGCAGTCGAGAAGTGGGAGACTCTCCTTGGGCCTAACCCCAAGGACAAAAGAGAACAGGTATCTTTTTTCTTTTAAAATGTTTCCTCGTCGTCCTCCAATAGATTTTCTTCGCCCTCTTCTTCCGGAGGCACCTCGAATCCATCCTATATCGGAATGGACCATCAGTTACCTCCATCCCTTTTATACGTATACAGTGATCCGTCCTTACCTCGGTGCTGTACAAGACAGCCTGGATATCCTTGAGCACTTCAGGATCCTCACCGGGCTCACCGTTCCGCTCTGCCTTGAGCGCGTCGAGTTGATCCTGCACGAGGATCTCGATATCTCTCAGCTTGCCAAAATAGAAATCCCGTTCGCGCTCAAGACCATCGACAGTCAACTTGAGCTCCGAGAGCTGCTTGTTGAGCTCCACGATCTTGGCCGACGACGCAGCATTGGACTTGTCCGGGGTCGCGCGCGGCGTAGCCGACGCACGCGTCACTGGCGTGCGTGCTCCTCCACCCGCGCCGCCGCCAGCAGCCGGTCTTGCGGCGGGCTTTGTGCGCACACCCCCCAAGGCAGGTGCACCTGTTCGTGCAGAAGCAGCCTTGGCCGCACCGGCCTTGCGTCGATGGTGGGCATCATAATCACCTCCGGGGAAGTTCTGCTCCCAGAACGGCTTGATCCATTGCATGAACTCGAGGTTGTCCTGCATCTTGCACTTCATCAACTTGTCCACCGGGATAACCTAGGCAATCAATAATTAAATCAGACCATGCACCGTAGGAAGATTGACAGCCATTCGGGTTTACTTTATCAATCCTAGACACATACGCGCTTTCGATGAGTACAGCGAAACCTAATGATTTGAGAATGACGTACTTGTGTTTATCGAAGCTATGCTGCAGCACTTTATAGTTGCCGACGTATTCATATTCATGCTTTGTATCGAACTTGACCTTGGTCATATGGACGTCGCCTGCAAAATAAAACAAAAAAAACGAAACGCGGGTTATCTTGGTGTCCGGGCACGCCAGGCGCGTCAGGCCGCCTCCTCTTACCATAGATCGAGTCAATGATCTGACAGTAGGCAGCACCTGTTCATCTCTTTGAGTTCATTCCCGGATGGCCGAAGCGATCTATGTTGAGCGTGAAGTTTACCTGTGCCAGCTTGCTCAATCTTGGTGTAGTTGAGCTGGAGGAGATCGTTCAGCCAGGCCAGAAGCTCCGTTCGTGATTCACCCATAGCAGAAAAAGATAAGAACAGAAACGGGAAAAGAAAAGAGAAAAGAGAAAAGAGAAGAGAAGAAGAGGAGAGGAGGAGAAAAGAGAGAGAGAGAAAGAGGAAGAAAGAAGTAAAAATAAAACGGGAAAAAGCGAGAGAAGAAAGAAAGGGCACACGTGTGCTGCAGCAGCAAAGAAGAAGGGATTGTGACATACCAGCACCAGCACCGCGCCTATCTTACAGTATACTGTATGTGTACGTGTAGGTGTATGTTATCCTATCCTGTATGCATGTATCTGTCTGCTGTGACCACAACAACAACACAACTCTCTCCCCGGGTCAGCCACTCATCCCATAACAGTTCTTGCTTCTGTATCCCTTCTTTTGACTTTTTTTTTTTTTTTTGCGCTGAAAGGGGATCAAGGTTGGTTGGGGAACCCACAGATGAGGGGCTTCTGCCTATTTTTAAAAAAGGCTTCTTTTTTTTCTGTTTTCAAGTTTCGTATCTTCCATTCAGTTCTCCATCATACCTTGCACTTTTTTGTAATGTCCCATATTGCATCTAATGGTACAGTGACCGAAGACTATGTCGCGGCTTCTGGCAACACGTTTGACGGATGTGCTTTGCGAACACGTTCTGCGTACCACCATGCAACCGCGACAATCGAGGCTCCGCTTCATATATATCCCTTCCGCTGTGATAAAACTACGATCGGAAAACCCTCTGTCTCAAACACTTCAAAAGCCTATTGGGATATCTTGCAATCTCGGTGTTGCCTCGATCCTTAAGTCTACCCAATCATGACATTGCACCAGGTACCTGCTTCATGATTGCTGATTGTATGTATCGAGCTCAGCATCTGGCAATCGTATATAATCCCTGTTCAGGTACGCAGGACGTCCCTACGCAGCATTTTATCACAATCGATCCCCGGGTCAGTATTCCGGGAAAGCGATCTATAGATATGCATGTGGATTGCATCAAAGTCATGCATGATACGCAGGCATGCAGAAAACTTACTTATAATTTGTGAACAGACGACGCGAACGGGACCTGCTTCTCACTTTATTTTATCAAAGCTTGCAACGGTCGTTTTATCACCACCATTTTCGTTCATCGTAGTACAGACACACACACCCTTCCTTCATGATTATTTGTTATTTGTTTATACTCCACCACTGCTACTTTCCATTCGAATGAATTCAACAGGCAGAGTTTGCATGGAGAAGAGCACAGCTGTCAGTCTGTCATGAAATAAGGCAGATACATTTTTTGGGATTAACCATGGTGGCTCTATTGTACTTCATCAATCTAATTTGCAGTGACCAAGTTGCAGATGCTCCTGTGTGAGCAGAGACCTTAATCAGCACTCGATTGAATATGTAATATACCAAATCACCCTGACAGTGAAGGGTTCTAAAGCCGCTTCTTAACGCAGCCCGTACTCCACACAGCGACAGAAGTCAACCACAGCTTCTTGATGCATCATGCCAGCTAGTATGACAAATATGCTAGGTAAAGCTGTATAGTTACCACATGAACACCTAAGGCCAAACCAAGATATAATTCTGGAAAAGGTCTCAAATACAGAGTCAATTCGTATATGTCATGCCCTAAGGCCTTCATGAGCATATCGCTTAAAGTAATAGCAAAAAGGAGTAGACAAGATCTTCTGCGTGTATTCTCCATAAACACGCAACAGCAATCCTTTTCCACCGCATCAGCGCGCAACAAAAAGATCACCCACGCCCCGCACAAAAAAAAAGTCAAACTCCGGCCTGTATTTTTATTTTTTACCTGTCCATCTCATGGTTGCATCATCATTTCATGCGCCTTTTCCGTGCTTTATCCTCGACACGCAGCGCTTTTGCTCCTCGTCAGTTTTCCACTTTCCCATCCAACAGAATGATTATTCAGCCCGTTCCCTGCTTCTCTGACAAGTAAGAAAAGCAATCCATGCAACCTTTCTGTGTTTGCTCAACCGTATCCAGCTACGCGTATTTGCTCTTGGACGAAAAGACGCAGAAGGGTAATCCACACGAACAGGAAAAACAAAGAAAGTGCTCTAAAGATTCATAACGTTACCTTATGTAGCCGCGGTTGTAGACCCTGCCGAGCCTGAGCCGGTCCTCAAAGCTCTCAAGGACCGCTTCCCCGAATACACGCTTTCAGCGTAAGCACTCTGTCTTTAAACAAACGCAAACAGAAGCATATACTGATGAACTTCTTCAGCATCTTGACGACGCATCATCATGGAGACCATGCAGGAGGCAACTCCAAGGTGCTCCAGAAGCACAACGTCCCCTGTTATGGTGGTTCGAAACAAGTCCAAGGTGTCACAAACATTGTCGATTCCGGGTCTGAGCCCATTCATCTCGGCTCCCTCGAAATCAAGCCTCTCAGCACGGGTGGTCATACTCTCGACCACATCTGTTATTACGTAGCAGACGATGCTCACGAGCAGAAGGCGGTCTTTACAGGTAAGACGTGGTTCATTAGCATCATGGCACAAGACTGATTCTTGTGAGTGTAGGTGATTGGTAAGCAAGCAGGACAAAGAAAAAAAAAGAAATCGCCAGAAAGAAGTCGTTTACTGATATCCTCTGATGATCATGATAGTATCTTCTCGTCTGGGTGCGGACGCTTCTTTGAGGGCACACCGAGTGACATGTGGAAGGCAATTTCGACGATCAAGGCCCTGCCCGAAGCGACGCGTGTCTACTTTGGACATGAATACACGCGTTCCAACCTTAAATTTGCAGTCAAGGTCGACCCCGAGAATAAGGCCCTTCAGGACAAGGTCGCGTGGGCTGAAAAAGAGGCATGCACGACTCCCTCAACGATTAAGAACGAGAAGGAAACGAACCCATTCTTCCGCGCGGACGAACCATCCATGCGCGAGCGTGTGATGCCTCACAATCCAAAGGCAAGCGCGGTCGAGGTCCTAGCAACCATTCGTCAGATGAAGGACGGAACATACAAGCAGTAAGGTGAAGCAGAAACAGTAGAAGGCGTGCTTTATGAATGGGGTGTATGTAAAGAGAATGAAAACAAAGTGCAAGTGTATAATAAGAGAGATATATAAGTATAACGATTGTGTATATTCAAATCAATGGGGAGAAGCCTGCTTTGGCGAAAGCGTGCATAGTAAGGGTACGCATGCCAATGGCGTCTGATAAGAGGATGGCTTCCCGGACGGTAGCGGAGGAGGTGGAACGAGTGTACAAGAGGGGAATCATGTCAAGGAAGCCATGCGCAGCGGCGTAAATCAAGGACGGATTGGACCCGTCGGGCCGGCACGGGTTGGCGCGGTGTGAACGTAACAGGCGGACCATGTCGATCTTGCGGTGCTGCACTGCCGTGTACAGTGGCGAGCTGTCATAGTCGAACAGACACAGCTGGGGCTGGTTTTGCCTTGACAACAGCACCTCGAGGCATTCAATACGGTTCCAAAAGACGGCGAGGCTAATGAGTTCGGAGGAGATGGTCGCGTCTGACCCGAGCAGCATCTTCAGTATCGCAGACGAGCCGCCCATCACCGCATCACGGAGCAGCCCAGACGTCGACGGCCTTGGGAGATTGGGCGCGAGGAGAATATGCACGCAGTCGATTGCCCGGTGGCGCACCGCAGTCTGCAGCGGCAGCCGATCGTCTTGATCGGGTAGATCGACGCGTGCGCCCGAGCGGACGAGCACACGGACGCAGGCAGGCTGGTTGGCCAGCACGGCGCGGTGCAGGGCGGTGTGGCCACGTCCATCGCGTGTGTCGATGCAGCGCAGCGAGGTATGCGACAGCAGACGCTCCAGGCCGGCCGCAAACCCAGCAGCGGCTGCGATATGTAGTGCGGTCGATCGGTCCGAACCGTGCGTTGCGTTGATGTCAATGTCTTGTTGCTGCAGCAGCCGCTCGACCGAGGATACGGATTGGCTCAGGCACGCCCATACTAAGAGGCTGTACCCTTCTCGGTCGTCCCGTACATTGACGCTGCCGCCTTGCTGGAGATACTTGTCCAGCAGCCCGCAGTCGAGCTTCTTTCGTTTGCAGTTTTCTCCGTCATACGTGTGTTTCCGCTTCCGGTTCTCTGGTGAGTCTGGCGATGTCGGTGGCGACGGAAAAGTGTACGGCGTTGTGTTGAGCGGGAGCATGCTGCGGTATGGTTACTGATATGTGTGTATGTGTGATGGAAAAGAAAAAAAGGATAACTACGCGGTATATAAATAACGGTGGGTGGGGGGAAAAGAAAGAAAGGAAAGGGATGTGTCGCGGCTCTATTTTTTATTTCATGACAACACATCCACTCATACACCAAGGAAAGTGTCTTCTTGGCGAGGCCAAAAAAGCATGATTACCGTTTGTTGACAAAAAGGAATCCATTTACTTTTGCGGTGTTTTAAAGTAGGCCCTAATTTGTCAACGGATCGACGGGGTGGGGTGTTTTGTCTTGGCAATGCATCTTTCCAGCAGAAAGGTCTTGGCATAACAAGCGGCACAAATGTTGTTTTTCTTTTTGCCCTTTGCCTTTGAATTATACTCATTCGTTCTTCCACTATCACCTGATGCGCCAAGGAGAACAGGCCCTTTCTCGTCTGAAATCCGCCTTGTAGTTCTACTTCCTCCTCTACAAACGAAAAGAAAATTACACCCCCGCATCTTTCACATTCACTGTCTAAAATCCAGACGTGCATGATTTGCCAAGACACTGCTTCCAATAAGTCGCTCCCTTTTCATGTCCTCATGTTACACCAGCCGCCAGGCACTATGAACCTCGGATCGACCAAAACGGACGCAGGAGCGACACAGCGCTTTCATTTGATTTTACCACTGTTTAGTCCCCTCTCGCGCGCTAATCTCATTTGTGGCAAAACATGAAAGGGGTGAGGAGTCTTTGCTGCATCTTTTGCGCCGGAACGGAAAGAAAGGGGCAGGCTTGCCACAGGCGGTGGAGAACAGTTACAAGCCCTTTATTTTGCCACAGCTTACAGAAAAACTATGCACGCTTCTTGGCCGGGCGGTCCGAGAAGACTGCGGATGACATTGTTGCTAATTTCCGATCCGACCCTATTATGCAAGCTTGGCGATGATGTTGATGCGCGCCTTTTATGAAAGTGAACATATGTCACCATTCGCGCCTCCGCCCGTTTGCCTAGAGCTGTATCTCGTATGTGACCGTCCCATTCTTGACGCATAAGCCAAGACGCTTTTTGAAATGTGGAACTTTCTTCCAGAAACGCAGTGGCTTTTTTTTTTTTGCCAAGTATAATCTACGTACAGCGCGGCTTTATGTAAACGCACCTTCAGGATAGTGCTTCCTTGGCAGTTGAGTCTTAAGCCTTGTATCTGTCTTTTTAGTGTGCAGCGCCAGTTTGACGTTTT
Organism: Syncephalastrum sp. PYS2702; assembly: GCA_023630325.1. NCBI lineage: Eukaryota > Fungi > Mucoromycota > Mucoromycetes > Mucorales > Syncephalastraceae > Syncephalastrum > Syncephalastrum sp. PYS2702. The sequence continues at coordinate 93,884 of JAMAMT010000013.1, forward strand.
TCCAATACCATGCGTACTGGAGGTGACTGTATGAACCAGCAGCACATCGCATACGTCTAGTGCTGGTGAATAAGGGGTTATATTTACTTGTCATACCATGCATTAAACTCACACTGGTGCCTTTCTCATCTGGTAAACAAAAACCACGCGTGCCCGATAATACACATGTCTTTATGTTCATCTGAGCTAATACTTATCTGGATACAGCGACAGAGGCGAAAGTAAATAGACGACAATCATCTTAATATAACAATCGTTCCCAAAACTTAACAAATCACTGGACTCAATTGAGCCGGTTTGACATTAATTATTTCTATTTATTTCATATGATCACCGCCTGTTGTGTCAGCGGAGCTTTGACACATGTCGATCATCCGTCAGTTCTGCCTGGTGCACTTTTTCCTCGTGGCTGTTAGAACATGTGCGCTTACTAGTTCTTATACTCTCATGTAACCTGTTATGTCAATGGATATGTAAAGATGCACAACTGTGCGCATGTACATGACAATAAAGTTACACTATACGTACACCATCTACATATTTGTTGTGGGCCCCGATCTATTTCTAAACGAAGACTTACTCTGGCGTGCTGGCAATGGTTTTCTTTTAATAATTATATTCAGTGGAGTAATCTGCATTTACCGCCGCACCTTTGGAAACGAAATTTTCTCGGCTTCAGATAGATGGACAAAAGCCACTCTTACAGACACTCAGGATTAGCGACGCATTTCAAGTTAAATGAATGGAATGGGACTAAGAAGACAAATTGATGGTGTCATCTCAAAGGCACTTCTTCGACGCCTTAAAGATACCAATGAATACAAGGAAGGGCTAGACGTCCGCTAGGACCTTGATTAAGTATAAACTTCGATAGTCTTCAGCAATGAGATACGTATGCCCTTGTAACATGATGGGTGGGTTTTAAAGAGGTAGTGTTAAGCTCGTTTGACAACAGCATAAACCGCATTTAGGAATATTAATCGGTGAAGGTCTTCTTTTTCAGAGTGTTATCAGCTGGGGCTTTCTTTATTTATATATTTACCCAGCCAACAGGGTTTAAGCGCAAAGAGCAAGCACAATGGTGGTAAATGTAAACTCTATACCCATCGCTGCTTCCTAAAGGTGAGGATAATCAGACTGGCAGAGGTCTCTGCAGAAGGATATCGTGATACATGATCATCACCCGCTTCCAAAATCTTACTGAGGCGTGGAGATAGGCCGCAGATCGCGGGGCTTTCAATGTTTATTGACAGAATTAAACGATTATTGACAAAAGTATGAATTACGTAATGTCTATAGCACTATCTTACTTCCTTTGTATGGATAGAGCTGAGAGAGCCTGTTTATACAACTCGTCAATCTCTAATCACTGGCACAGGGGTATATTTATTCTAAGCAGCGGCTGCTCTATCAGAACGCTGTCAGTTGTTTATTATAGCGCCCTTGGCGTCGTAATAGATGGACATGTGACCGTTACCGGTAAGAATATTGCTATCAGCACAGAAGAGACCCAAGGAATACACTCATGTATCTATTGGAAGATATCTGAATTTTACTGCGGAATAGCCAGGACATGATACTTGCCTCGCATTAGAAAGTACGTGTTCTTTTCCTGTACAAGAGAATCACACGCATATCTATTTGTTAAACTGTTGCTCAAGGACATATATCGCTGCGAGCAGGAGTACGCTGCTGGGAATCTGTAAAATGAGCGAGTTACCAAAAGAACTCGATGAAAGGAAGAGCGGCCTGCTTGCAAGGGACCTCTTTTCTATTAAGGATTTCACACGCGTGACATCTAAAAATGATGCTGTAAGACACAGAAAACGATGATATGGTTTGTCATAACCAGAACCATGAGCACGCAGTCGGTGGCTTTTTTCATGCCTTGTGCCTAAGCATATGCATGATGTGGCTGGCGGAAGGCCCTATGTCCGAAATAATGATTGCTATGCGCAATTGCTATGCGCTACCACCTTTTGTACAAATGCCACGAATGGTACTATTCCCACGTTTTCCTTTGTCCACAGTGAAGTTAAGTTTGAGTTAATGTAGTTATATGTAGACGTAGAGCGTTTCTCTCTTTGTTTTGTATCTGACCTTTTCATACCGTATTAACTGTCTCTATACTACGCCTCCACGGCGCACGTATTTGCTCGTTCTAACTCTCAGAGTCTTGTATCTGAGAAGTGAAGTTCCTTCTCGCCTATATCCGGCCATAAGGAAAATTTTTATGTCATGTGCGGGCTATTTTGAAAGTGAAGGCCTTGTCATGTTGGGCTGAGCAGATTACTGTACACTGTATATGATTAGAAATACAGTTTCATACATTCTCTTTCGTCCAACCTATGTACATACGTCTAAACCGTGTCTCACTTTAAAGGCAGGTGGTATTACCGTCCCACGGTGGATATTATCAAAGTCACGATCATGATTATGATAAATTCAATGGGTGTCCACCCGAATTACATATCGAGCTAAAATACGACAGGCGGTCTGACTTTATTTTTCATTGCTGACCGTGAGATCCAGTCATCGACTGGCCGTGTCTTCTCGTGCTGATTTATAAAAACGAGGAAATGTATATATGTATTTCATGCGGGCAAATGATGACCACCACCTTCTTCTCGGCTGAAACTGATATTCATATTCACTCAGTCTGTTGAATAAAAAATAGCATCCTGTGGTTTATTCCGTGTGAAAATTATAAGCGGTTTGCGAGATATAATTTCAGATCTGGGTGATAAAGTCTAGGACCGGAGACAAGCGACGCGTCTCACGTTGCACAAGTTCATGCTGAAAGGAGGTCAAGCTCCTGTAACAGGTACGCTTTCTGTGCGATTCTGCGTACAACACGGGGCACACCAGCGACTGTTTTGTCAGATAAAGTTCACTGATCGTGACAGCACAAAATGAACAGCCCTGTTCCACTGACATGTGTAGCAAGGTATGTGATGCTAAATGTGTCGATTTGTCTCTTAAAGATAAGGGTAAGATATGATAAGTATCGACCCAGGACGATGGTGAGCATATGCAGGTTTAAGGTTCCCAGGCGGGAAAAGTCGGATATCTATGTCTCTTTCCATTGGTGACATCAGTAGAGTCAACGATGAAGCTGCTATATGACTGGAGCACACACGTTCTGACGTCGCCAACCGTTACGTTGGACAGGCTGATCCGTCCGGCTGATGGCTGATATGATTGTGCATGGCGATGCGGAGAGAGATGTGAAAGCAATACTTTCCCTTTTCGCACTCGTGTTCGTGTGCGAAAAAAAAAGAAGGTTTAAAATGTGAACCCTAAGCATGTGCCTGCGTCTGATTTATCTCTTCTTTCTCTTTCTCTGGTCCGATACCACACTTCTTCTCTTTTCCCCTTTATAAACGACAAATATATTCCAAGCATGACAGAAAACTTCAAGCTTATCAAATCCAAGCATGTCTCAATCGTGGGCGTACCCTTTAACGGTGGCCAGCCCGTCGAAGGCGTCGAAAAAGGCCCACTACGTCTCGTGGAAAGCGGTTTGGCCGAGCAACTGCAAGAAATGGGCTGGACAACGGACTATGAGGCCAACGCAACGATTGCAGACGACCTGCGGCCTGCGAGCGACCCAATCGTGATGAACCTTCGCCAGCCGAAGTATGTGTCGGCTGTGACGAAGCATGTCGCGCAGCAGATCGGCGACCGTGCGAAACAAGGTCATTTTGTTCTCACGCTCGGAGGCGACCACTCTGTTGGCCTGTCCACGGTTTCAGGTGTGCTGGACGCTTATCCAGATGCCTGTCTTGTCTGGGTTGATGCCCATGCCGATATCAATACGCCGGGCGCAACTGACTCGGGCAATATCCATGGTTGCCCCCTTAGCTTCTTGACTGGAATCGCCGAAGACCACCCCGATTTCCGCTGGGTCGCGCCTGCCTTGCGCATGGAGCGATTGGTCTATATCGGACTGCGTGACCTCGACAACTTTGAGAAGCAGACGATCCGCAAGTACAATATCAAGGCTTTCACGATGCACCATGTTGACAAGTATGGCATTGGCCAGGTGGTGGCTATGGCTCTGGACCACGTGAACCCCAACCGTGACCGCCCTATTCATCTTTCTTTCGACGTCGACGCTTTGGATCCTTCTGTGGCTCCAAGCACGGTATGTATTCTATTCTGAAGAAAGCGGCTGGTGTATTCACCTGTTTGCTTTGTAGGGCACGCCGGTGCGTGGTGGTCTCACTTTCCGCGAGGGACACTTCATCTGTGAGGCGTTGGCAGAGACCGGTTTGCTGGTCGCAGCCGACATTATGGGTTAGTATGAGAGATGAGGTCGGACGAGTCTTTATACTCATAAAATGAATAATGACAGAGGTAAACCCGTCGTTGAAGGAGGATGGCGATGTCCTTCAGACGGTGCAAGTCGGTTGCTCCCTCGCACGCTGCTGCCTTGGCGAAACGCTGCTTTAGGGCTATGATTTTATCTCCCTTTTCTTCCTTTACAATCTTCTTGTTACATTAGCGGCTAGACAGTACCTCCTCCCTCGCCTCCTCTAGAGCTCTGTATTTATTTTCTTGAGTTGAATATAGTCTATATTTCGATACATTAATTCCGGTATTATAGCGCTGCAGCGATAAGCAAAAATAGTAAAAGCAGCAGTTGAAGCAAACAGACAAGCATTGCAATGCATTATGTATGTCTATTAGGTAATCGGTCTTAAAACCCCTTGAACGTATGCTGTAATAAAGAGCGCCAGACGGGCAAGCCGAAGCCAAGTGTCGTAGAAGAATAGGCCACATAAAAATTGGGGCAGGCGGGTGGGAGAGCGAACGAGTTCACTCGGATTTTTTCTCTTCTTTTTCCGTTTTCTCTGTTTCCTTTCTTCATTACTTTTCGTGCACATGTCCAGCACAGCCGAGGACTCATTCCGCAGTTCATTGCGAGGCTTCAACTTCTCAGGTCGATCGGCCAATATTCAATTGCCTACAGACAGCAGCAGTTCGCCTAATGCCTCGACTCCGTTTGCATCATTTCGCGATTCCGCTTCCAATATGTTCTCGAACGTGTCCCGGAGCGTTCAAGGATATATGCCGCTTAACGTGAATGGTGAAGAAGAAGAGGAGCCCTGGTACCAAATGTCCCGCGTCGAGGTAGGCAAACGTCGAGGTAAAAAGAAACAGAAGGAATGACCCAGTGTGGACTCTCTAGCGCGTAATGGCGTTTGCACTGTGTCTGGCTCTTGGCGTAGCCTGCTTCTTCCTGGCCTTCTTTCTATTTATTCCGATGGTACCTCTGTTCCCGGGCAAGTTTGCTGCGACGTTTACCTGTATGTTTGTGTATCTCTTCTCTTGTCCTACGACGTACTGATGAGGTGTATGTGCTATACTTGTATATAGTGGGCAGTATTCTGATCTTGATCAGTATTGCCATGCTACGAGGCCCCATGGCTCACCTGAAACACATGATGTCCGTCGAACGGCTGCCTTTCACCATCTCATACTTGGGATCCATGGCCCTGACCCTGTATTTTTCTCTGGGGGTAACTCGAAACAAACTTCGCTTATTGACACCGAAACTAAATATCTTCCTGTCCAGTTGCGCAGCTATATCCTCACAATTCTGTTCGCCATTATCCAAATCATTGCCCTTGTATGGTACTTTGGTTCCTATATTCCCGGCGGTGTCGCCACCTTACGCTACGGCAGTGCCTATGTTGGAAGGCAAGCCGCCTCCATCCTTCCCTTCTAAGACACGCATACACATATATTGTAATATATCCGTTTTTAAAGTTCAAGATGTATATTTGCAAATTTACGAATGAATGATATCGAACGATCATGACGAATGTGCCTGCTCCTCGTCGAACTTGAAGTCGCCGTCTGCATAATATTTCTGGATCCATCCTCGCACAAACAAGCTGGCCTTCATCAGGCGCTTGGATGCCCATTTCTTGAAGAAGATCTCATCTTCCACCGGACGTGACAGATAGTCGAGCATGAGGTAAGCCGTCTTTTTGATGTCAGATGCCGCATAACCGGACAGCTGCTTCACATCCTCACCCTGACCCCATAGTTGAGCATTTTCATTTTTCATATTCTATGAGAAACTTACCCAGGTGCCCTTGGCAAGAATACGCTGTGCAAGCCAGAAGGCCGCGGCGGCAATCTCGGATGGTTTGATGCCAATGAAGCGATGGTCGATGCATGAGACTTCCATGAAATATTTAGCGAGCCAGCGGCTGGGCTCATCAAAGGGCACGTTCTTGGTCGTTCGTCGCAGAAAGTTGACAGGGTTGGGATATACAAGCTGGAACTCGATGACCTGGAGGATGTAGCGCTCGGCCTTCATCATGTCTTCTGGTTGAAAAGATTTGGATGCCATTTTGAGGAAGTCCTTCATGCGAGGCGCAGCCACCTCTTCGAATTTGACAGCGATATACAGGGCTGCGAGGCCGACGAGCTGGATTTTGCTGAGCGCGACCGAACGACGTGAAAGGAAGCGATCGATGATGTTGCACGTCAAGAAGAGCGTTTCGGGCAAAAGTTCAAAGATGTAATGCACCTCAATGATCCAATCAATCAAAACCGCACGCATCTTCCACGAGACTTCGTGCTGTTCGTTGTCGGCGTATTTGGGGTTACCCAGGATCTTTGCCTACAGGAAACAAGATGTGCAGTGAGCACAACGACAAAGACAGCTAAAGCCAAGAGGGCAGGAGGGGAATGTACCTCGTTATCTCGCATATTTTGCCATATCTCATCTTCGTATTCTGCAACGAGCATAGGGTCGCACCACTCTTCTTCTTCTTCCTCTTCCTCGAAGGGTTCGGCGGTTTGAAGCAGATTCTGTCGAGCACGACGTTCTTGTTCGAGTTGATAATCAATCGACTCCTGACGAGTCTCCTCATCGTACCATGGTGGCGGTTGGTTCTCGATATCGTCTGTGGGGTTGTCGTGATGCAGTTTGTGTCGTTTTGCCGCGGCATCCTCGGCTGGGCTGATTCGTTTGGTGTTCAGCCTTGATGCGAGTAGATGCCTCGCATGAGGAGGAATGTGTAAAAGTCGAACGGGCAAGATGTCCTTTGGTGTCTGCTCTTCTTCCAGTTCGGTTTCTGTGTCGGAAGCGCGTGCGTGTGCTGCTGCTGCTGCTGCATCGCCGTGGCGGGGCCGCCTCTTTTTGTTGTCAGGTTTCTTTTCTTTTTGCTTGGTTTCATTTTCCACGTCGGGTTTAGCCGATGTCGACTTTGTATTTGTTGTCGTGTTGGTTACTGCAGCAGTGATGTCCTTTGGAGCGAGCGGCTGTTTCGTTTGGGTCTTTTCCACTACGTTGAGCTCCTGCTTGGAGCCAGCAGAACGCGTCTAATTTTTTTTATTTTTCCCAAGTCAGTATAACGTGTGCGACCCTTGGAAGGGAGGTCAAGCGCTCATCTCACCTTTGCAGCTTTGGTATTGCTCTTGTTCTTCAATGCTGACTGCTATTGTTATCAAACAACAAATGCGAGTTAGGACTGCTCCATTGCCGGATAAAACCTTTGTCATGGTACCTGATTCCCACTGGGCGCCACATTCACCGATGCAGTCTTATCCATCATGGCGGTCAGCCTAGTGCTTTTCTAAAAAGCAACAGTTAGTTCAGCAAACCTGTGCTTCTCATACGACACTTGAGTATAATAGCACAGGACAACTTACAAGGCTCTCCTGATTTGCCATTGGGTGTGTGTGTGGGCGGTTGTGAAGACAGCAACAAGGGAAAAAAATAATTCGGCTGCGATACAAAACCAAAACGAGACCGGCGAAAAAATCGCGTGCCGCGCGTCTTGCCAGTCTTTTGCAGCACATTTAACACTATTTTTTTGTCTAGCATTCAATAGACTCTCTTCGACTCGCCTATAGAACGCTTATATATGTTGAATTGTTAGTTGAATAAGCCTTTGACCTCTAATCACAATCAACCGATGCTCTTCCGTGGTTTATCTGTATCACGGCACTACAATACATATCAATAATAAATTAAAGACGGTCCCTGATTGAACATCCTTTATGAATAAGGAGGGAGTCATATCACAGACGTGTCAGTGTGATATGTACCCAAAATTAAGGATTGAATATGCATCCTTTGAATGCGATGAAAGATATGATGCGCCATAATCAAGAAGGCGACACAAACTTGTATTAAATGAAGACTCTAAACAAACATTAAGGATACATCTTGAAAATTAAGTAGAGTCACCTCTTTAGATCCTCTTTGTGGATCAATGTATCGAAGTTATAACATATGTATTCGGATTTTGCTTCCCGCGGCTACTGAAAGCATATTATGGAGACGCAAATTTGATTGTTGCCATCTTTTTGCTGCTAATCACTACCATGGTGCTCAGGTTACACAGCAGCCATACAATAGATCAAGTATGTATGCACCCCCAAAATCATAGTCCTACCTCAAGGTTAGCAGCACCGTATAAATCATACCAGTTTTAGAATATAATCGTGTAAATATAAATGACAACTTTCCTCCGCGCAGAAACTATTGAAAGGTGCTCCACTACAGATTTGTGGTGGGTAGCAAATTCGTGGCACGTCGCTGTACTCTGCAGCATATGGATGCTCTACTCGTTGAATCTCTATACAACTGCAATGCCCGATAGTGAGGTCCTCGCCTGCACTTTTCAAAGTAAAATAATATTTAAGAACTGCACTTAATGGTACCGAAACTGCGCGCCACAAGCAATCAGAATAATGTACAGCACATACACTAATGAATTTATGTACGTCGCGTCCTATGTCTGCCAACGGTACAAGGTATACATTTTATACGATGTGAAGTCATTTCTTGTAACTGACTTTAATCCGCACGCGACAAAAATTTATAACCCCAGGGCAAAGTTTCCGTCGTCCTGCTGTCATCCAAGAAAATCGGGCCGTATACTTACTATCTCTGGTTCTCATTTTGAGGTTCAATACGCAAGTGACCCTTGCTCGACAGCAGACTTTTTCACACTGTCAATAGCGAGACTGTGTATTTTCCCCTTCAACTCGTGGTCGGCGCTCCATCAGAAAAGCTAGACAAGATAGCACGAAGTTTCCGCGCAATGAAATCAGATATCTGTATTATATTGACACTGGAGATCCGGTTGAGGCTCAGCTTTTACTCGAAAGTATATACACTACTCCACAGTCCTTTCTATTCTCTTCCTCGTCACCACAACCCATATTTTTTGTACTTTTTTTGGTTCCTTCTCCTTTCTATATTATAAATTATGGCACACACGAAGAAAGCGACACAGGAAGCGACAGCTCTCTATCAAACCAAAGCCGCTATTTTTTTATAAAAACATCAAGAAGAAAGCAGACAATTATAGAAAAATAACCATGGAATAGCTTTGAGCGAACGGTGAAATAGACTAATATGTACCCAATATTGTAGATATGAGATATTAAGACGGACTTCGATTCTACTTTTTTTTTTTTTTTTTTACCTCAGTAGCTCTTCCTTCTTTCCATTTAGCTCTTTTACTCCCGTTTCCCCCGTCGCGTTGTATAGCCTAGCCAGCAGGTGATCGATACCACCCCTGAAAGTCACTATCCCTTGGGCCATATGTATGCACCACGCCAATCGATAGATACTGTAAGTAATACTTGAGAGTGTGCCTAGAAGACCCATTTATTTAGGCGTTTTGTCATAGGCGAAGCAGCAGCTAATACGCCATGAATGCATATTAGCGAGCTCTGCTTCAGCCGCTGAGATATGTAGAAAAGTGAGTTTTAGTCTAGGACCAAAGATGCGGAAAGGACTACTACAGACAAAGAAAGAGTCTGTGAGCTATTGACGACGACGAAGCATGTTTTACTAATCATAATTTCACTTTTTTGAATTCTTGAAGACATTTGCAAGTGTGGCAATGTGAAATGGGAGATCAGATAAGAGAAACCACTGATATCACATATACTTGTTATACGCAGTTTTATGTTTTATTCCACCAATAAAGTTAGTATGTGCATCTCTTGCTCACATTGGAGATACCAAATCTAAAAATCAAGTAGTTTATATTACAGATATTATTTATGCGTCTGATATCTTTCGATTGTCAATATCTCCGGCTCATCTGCGAGCGAGCGGTCAGACTTATAAAAGTACTCCACCATAATTAACTGTCATTAAGCTTTGTCGCTAATGAAGGCTACTACCAAATCTGTACGCTACAACGTTACATATGTAGAAAGATACCGATATATTTACGCTGTGTAAACGATCAAATTCATAATGTACTAAGAAAGCGGCTTAGTCAGTCATTGTGCAATGATGAAGAGTTGCACCATATTACATGACGATGTAAAGTTCAGTCTTGTCAATTGCGGCTTTAGAAGCGGAGGACCAGTGCAAGACAATTTCAGGGGCTGCGTGTAAGTTGCATTACAGTGAACCATCAAAGGACTATTGGAGGTAACAACCAAATGATGAGGTGGTAGTTTCTTCTCATTAGGCACCAAGTGTAGAGTATGACAGCGCTTGAGCAGTGTAGTAGGCTGTCGACAAGACTGTATTGGTTTGTTTTTGAAAGATACACTGTTTCAGTCAGCACAAGCTCCATATATAGACAAATACCATTATCGTAAAACCAATTGTGCCTTTTCTCTCCGAATGAAATAAATGCATCTATCATCATGTAGTAAAAGATTAATACAGACAGTAAGGTCATTATTGCGAGGCACATGTAATGACTATGGTGTCAAAGGAAAACTTCTGTCGTGCTTTTTCTGTCGTGCTTGGAACCGAATCGCTAGTATCTTGGCGACGCTGTACCTTTATTTACTGCCACTCATTAAGCCAGAATTCAAATCGCACTTTGAAATATCAGGAACAGACGAGGTCAGAACGGTAGATGAACACTCAGTAGTAGCGTAGATCTCTCCTGCCCATATATACATTCATATAGAAAATCTATATTGTATCAAATTCCTCAATGTCTCATCGTTCCAGTGCTCATGCTCTCTCAAGAATCTGACACGCGAACATCCTCCGACCAAAATCAGGCAATACTGTGCTATCCGACGCATCTTGTGACTTCCAAATCGGGCCATTCAGGCTGACGCTTATGATCCCCGCCAGCTTCCATATAAAACGGGATGTCGGTCTGAGGCACACAATTCCGTAATTCTTGAATATCCCTTTTCAACTTGTACATACAAAATGACACGTTCCGTGGCTGTGATTGGTACAGGGTAAAGTCTTACGAGCATGATCGAGTCTACTGGTAAAAGTCTCTTGTTCCGCGACTGATGCATCGTTACATTACATGGAACAATAGTTTTAGTGGCATCTGTGCTGCAGTCAAAGTAGAGCGCGAATTGGGCATTGTGCCCGTTGTCTTTGAGATGTGCAAAGACGTGGGTGGCACGTGGTACCAAAACCGATATCCCGGCGCTGCATGCGATATTCCTTCACACCTGTATTCCCTGAGTTTCGAGCTCAAGTCGGGTAATACAAAGCCAACAATGGACATCGTTCTTCAGACTGAACGGCCACTTCGCCAAATACTCTTCCCATCACGTATCTAGACTGGCCGGAACACTACAGCTCTCAGGGCGAGATTTACAAATACCTCCGCGGCGTCGCCAGAAAATACGGCTTGTACGAGAAGACCAAGTTTGAGACCGAGGTGGTCAGTACAGTGTGGCTCGAAGATCGACAGCAGTGGCAATTGCAATGGCGATCGGTGAATGATCATAGCCAAGTCGAAACTGGCTATTTTGATATTGTGTAAGTCTATGAGACCCGAAAATACCGTTCCTTACGCTGTGTTATCCAGCTTCGCCGGTTTGGGTCCTTTGCGTGTTCCAAACGTGCCGAAGGAATTTCAGGGCTTCGAGGGCCCGACTGTACACACAACTTTTTGGGATGACAGTATCGATTTTACCAACAAACGTGTGGCTATCGTTGGCAGCGGCGCAAGTGCTATCCAAGCCATCCCAGAACTTGTCAAGACTGTCTCGCATCTCTACAGCTACCAGCGAACACCAGCTTGGGTCAGCCCCAGAGGTAAGTTGCATGCACTTTGGGGAAACCAAGACTCATTGTATCCCACACAGACCAGTTCAGATACCCCAACATCTTCAAATACGCTTTCCGCTTTGTTCCTTTCCTTCTACGCTTTTACCGTTTTCTTATCTATCTTCAAGTGAGTCTATATACCTTCAAAAGGTGTTGCACCTCCTCCCAGTCCCGTTAATTCCTCCTTTTTTTTTTTTCTAGCATGAGGTTTATTACATCAACTTTGGCTATTACAACACAGCATTCGGCAAACGTGTGCGTCGCGCATTTGAGTATATCGTGTCATGGCGCTTAAAGCGTGCTGGACGTCCCGACCTTATTCCCGTCCTCACGCCTGACTACCCACCTGGATGCAAGCGTATTGCCAAGTCTGAGAACTTCCTCGAAGCACTTGCCAAACCGAACGTCACCGTGGAGCGCGCCGGGGTTGCTGAAATCAGAGGACGCACCATCATTGATAAAAATGGCAATGAAAATGAGGTGGATATTCTTGTTCTTGCCACTGGTTTCGACGTGCAAGGCTTTGCGGGCAATCTGAAGAGTACGTCACTTCATCCGTGACGCGAGACCGGAACTAATTGAAGCTTAACTTTCTGATTAGTTATCGGTCGCAACGGATCGAATCTAGACGAAAAATGGCGATACGAGTTTCCCAAGACATACAAGTCGACGGCCATTACCGGGTTTCCTAATTTCTTTTTGCTTCTCGGTCCTAACACAGGTCTGGGCCATAACTCGGTGGTGACTATGATTGATATGTAGGTTCCCAGAGAACATATCAACCTAGTGTACTCACATTTTATTTGTTTGCGTATGCAGCCAAGTGGATTATGCTCTGAAGGCGCTTAAGCAAATGATTCGCCAGGGTGTGGCGGCGATTGAGCCGAAGCAGTCTGCGACGGATGAATACGTTCAGAAGCTTCAAACAATGCTGAAGGACACTGTGTGGAAGGGCGGCTGCAAGTCGTGGTATCTCAACGACAATGGCGATGTAAGGCACAGCACCGAAACTAGGGAACTATGACTGAAATTCATTTAGGTTTATGGTGTCTGGCCAGGAACCATTTTCAGCTTCTGGTGGGAACTGCGCCATGCTGACCTGTCCAAATTCATTCAGTACAAAACGCCAATGGCTGTTAAGCTTTAGGTCACCCTATATTCATTTGTAGAACACATTAGAACTTAAATATATCATATTCATGTACTTTCTATGACTCATCAATCCATGCCAAATATGTACCTCGCCCGAATCCGCCAGAAACCAAGCGAGTGGCAAAGCTGTGACTGCTCAAAATTCTCATTATGCATCCACAAATGAAAGTGCCACGCGGAAGCGTCTCCACACAAGCGCTGTTGCTTTCCAATCATTCCGAGGTCATCTCCTTTTGCGTGGCATGCCAACCAACGACCACGATCTGCCAGCCGTGGTGGCAGATCAGGACTTTGGCAATCTCTTTGATCCCAACTTCACTCTGTAAGCATCCACTTAATTGAAACACAGTTGAGAAAGTGACCCATATTCATACTCATCTGCTTATTTCAGGCCAGGACTCGAATTGCCCTCAACGTTGAGCGAATACGATTCGACCTGCTCTACTCCCGGCCCCTTTGAGATGGCATTCGAGAGCAAGTTTGAGTGCTGTGGCATCCAGCTGATGGATCTCACCCAGCTTTCCGAGCATTACGAAACAAGCCACTTGTGCCATGATCAAACCATCCTCACATCGGATGGCCCCGACCACATGGCGATAGCCAGCGACGCCGTAGCAAGCATCATGGAGCCCGTCGCACCACCGTCGACGCCAGTGGCTGAGAACAATGGACCTCTTCCTGCTGACCACACCCAGCACTTGCTCGAGCAGCTGCTTCTTCACATGGCGGAGGAGTATTATCGGGACGAGACCGCCGAAATGCCGGACCATATATCGCCTCCACCACTCCGCTCCCCACATCCGCATCCACATCCATATACGCATACTTCCCCTTTCCCGAAACAGCCCCCAGAAGTGCCACAGTCGAAACTCGACTCCATCGCGCGCCCGTGGAAGTGCGAGGTGCCTGGCTGCAACAAGGCCTACAAAAACCGGAACGGCCTTAAATACCATACCGAGCACGGTCATTTGCCACCGGACGACGATCCAAACAAGCGCCACCGTTGCCCTATTGAGACCTGTCTCAAGGCATTCAAATCTGCAGGTGGTCGCGACTATCATATTGCACACTGTCATTGATCCCTTTTCTGGCTCTACTATGTACATATCTTCTATCTTTTCCTCTCTCCCTTGTACTTCCCCCTTCAAATCTTCATCCTCATATTCGTTCTTCCCCTTAGCCCACATATATTAACTACTACATCCCCTATCACACACGCATGACGCAACATGAATATGGAGCCAAGTAAGAGAAAAAAGCGGAAAAAAAGAGACAAAAGGGCTCATACACAAAAATTACTACCCAACGTTTGCATCGGAAAATAATAAAAAGCTCAATAGCGAATCCATGCACAGCCAGCACTGACGTATTATCCATAGACGCATGCACCAAGGAAAAAAAAAAAAAAAGAACAAAGGAATGGGAAAAAGTCTAGCTTAGGAAAATTACGGTTGCCTTGCTCTTCCAATCAATCTGTCCACATGGATACTTCCGCCCACGCCTTGTCCCCTCCCGAGGATCGGCCCTCTGTCCTCCCACGTCAACGCAAGCTCTTGATCAAGGAGCCTTCTCTTGCTGAGAAGCGCGGCATCTACTGGGCCCAGGAAGGAGCTGCGGACTCGACCAGTTTCAGCCCACCGGCCAACGAACTTCAGACACGACGCTCATCGGGCACATCCATCAATACCCGCCTCTCTTTCCAAACCGATACAAACGCTTACAGACGTCGAGTCTCTTTCGATAATGCGACTCATACCGTCACGAGCAGCGCTACTGCAAAGAACTCGCAATCATATGTGCTCCGTTCCGCCTGTGAGGGGTTTCAGCGGTCTCGTCGCTCTCGCGTTTTCATGGTGCCTATCGACCTGGAGGTCGGTATAGAAGCCGAGTCGCTCAAATACACAGTCCGTGTAAGAGGTTCTTTCTATTCTACTTTTTGTTATGATATATGCTGATTCATCTTAGGAACTCATGGACGAGCATGATGAGATAGTGGTCTTGGGTATGACAACAAAAGGTAAAGCTATTCAGAAGAAAGAAAAAAAAAAGACCGTATCTGCATGAGTGTCTGGTCCTGATTCAGAAACGCAGAAAATTATGAGCAGCTCATGCCGCGGAAAAAGGCAGATGAGCTATTTGCCAACGTGATTGAGAATAACGCGGGACAAAGGGCAAGTACACTGATCCACGTATCACGTGATAATAACTTGAAGCAGATCAACATCACCATCGAGGTGCTGTTTAATGTGTCCACCCGCGACCTGGAAGATATGGTATGTGTGCTATGGAGCTAAAATGCAAGTGCTGACAGTAACAAACTATTCTCTCCAGGTGAGCATGTATGAACCAGCGCTGATTATTGTCAGCAATGCGCAGCGTACGAGCTATCGACATGAGTTCTCAGGCACGGGTATCTTTCGATCCATGCTTAAGCGGTGTACGACTCCCGTTGCCATGGTGCCTGGACCGGTGACGCGTCACTCCTCTGCCAGTTCAATCTTGCAGCAACCACCGCTCTCGCAGCGTCGCTCACTCGATGATATTTTCCGCCGTCGTCGCTTTACATGGCGAGCTGTGTCCGACCCACATCCGTTGATCCCTCGGCTTCTACGGCACCAGTCATCACCGCCTGTAGCAGATGGGAGTGGCGGTGGAGGAGTTTCCATTCGATCCATTACACGTCGTTTGTCTGATATGATGTTTAAACGAAGGAATAGTAGTACTAGCTCCCTGGGCTCTTCACCTTCACCGGATCCAATGAGTCGACCAGGAGACATGTAATACGTAATGAGTCTTTCATGTGTATACCTATATCTACCTTAATTCAGTTCTACCCAAATTTGTACATATAATCAGACCTTGACATATGCTTGTTAAAACAGTAATGAATTCAATCTACGTATTTCATGATATTCCATTCCATGTATACAGTCTGGGAAGGGTTTATGCCTTCAGTTGCGGTGATTTCTTTAAAGTGGGAAATTGAAATTTGGATTGGAGTGGCAAAGCCGTGGTCACATCTTTTTCTTTGCTCATTCTCCTCTCATGTCCACCTCGCAGCTGCTCCCTTTGGGTATAGCCCCAATCCGTTCCCATCGTACGATCAGTAACACTGATTTCATTATTAGAGCTTATTGACAAGTGTATCGGTTCCCGTATTTGGGTCGTAATGAAGACCGAGAAGGAATTCACTGGCAAGCTGTTGGGCTTTGATGACTATGTCAGTAAGTATTTATACACTATCTATCCACGATTCCGGTTCTTATAAACGCGTGTCATTAGATATGGTACTCGAGGATGTGACGGAATAGTAAGTGCAGCGGTTTTGTGATATACAGTGCTTGACAAACACGCGTCCTTCGTGTAGCGAAAACACGCCGGAAGGATACAAAACGAACAAAGTGGATCAGATCCTGCTGAACGGCAACAACATCTGCACGGTAATGCCTACTTTAAGAACCTATATGACTACAATATGCTCACGCGAGGAATATAATAGCTTATCCCAGGCGGTACAGGCCCCATCTAATTCTGCATACACGCTGCCACCTTTTGCTCAATCACTGTAAATAAAAAGGAAGAAGGGATGTGTCTTTATGTAACCTTTCTTATATCGATGCAATGGAAAACTGCGACACAATCAGTTACGACGACACAATGGATTCGATATTTTACCAGTATAACCGCTACACAGATCCCAACGTGTTCGTATAGTGTATATTGCGTGATCAAGCGTTAACCAATGACCTAGTTACTGGTTGGGAAAAACGCCATCCCGTCAACATTAATTTCTTTATTCCTCTAAATATCATCTACTTGGCTAGTACACTGGCATTGGAATTATAAATCAAGAGATGTGTATTTACCCTGCTCTTAAAAAGAGGGGGAGGGGAGGGATGCACACATCAGCACGTAAACACACACATGCAAAGACTCAAAAGCATTGATTAGTTTTATCAAAAGTGCTATCAACTGCTTATCACAGTAAGCGCAAAGTAATACTGCATTGGAATCGCTTGTGTTGCCTTGTTCCAATTGTTTCCTCATTTCTTCCGCTTTATGTCATGATTTGGCATAGGTATTAGAAGGCCGTAATATGCTGCTGTAAGCCAAATAATTAAAGTACGTGCCCCTGCGCCGATACTCGCCTCCAACGAGATGTAGTATCTGGATCATAGTATGTAGCTGTACATTGAGGCCAAGGCGTCCAACCAACGTCGTCGAGAAACGGTAACAATGACCCCGCTTTGCTTCCGCGAAACGAGAAAGAAAAATGAATTTCCCAGTCAAACGGGAACTGACTTTAGGACGCGCCTCTTATAGGCTCGTTTTACCCTGAGAACATGAGCCGACATGACACTGAGCGCCACAAAAAAGTCATTCTAGCCCGCCCGCCTCGGCTCGACTGGTTTCCCGGTACAGTTCATTGTCAAGGCCGGCATGATCAAGAAGACAGTTATGCGGATGAGATGGTCGCCCGTTATTGGCGCCCTGTGCTGACGATTGTCGCGGTCGGTCTCTCGTTGCGCTGGCTGGGCAAGCGTCTGACCGGTACTCGCTACGAGACAGCAGCGCATATACCGCCCGATGTTTACAGCAAACAGACCTGGATTCGCGGGCGAGTCACCTCGGTCGGTGATAGTGACAACTTTCGCCTCTACCACACGCCTGGCTTTGGATGGGGTTGGCTCCGTAAAGTGCCTACCACACGAAAAGGTTTGCATCCTCTGGCGTCATAGGCTGATGAGCTGATATCTTACAGAACTCAAGGATCAAACCATTGCCGTGCGTATCGCTGGTGTGGATGCACCTGAAGGCGCTCACTTTGGCATGCCTGCTCAGCCATTCTCAGCTGAATCAAAAGCCTTCTTGACTAACTTGGTCCTCGGTCGTAACGTCCACGTCAAGCTGCTCTCACTCGACCGTTATTCCCGAGCAGTAAGTTATATACTCATGCTTTGCATGGTTTATCACTCCGTATTGATAATTTTTGGTCTATTCTAGGTGTGTATGGTGGAGCTGCGACGGCCGCCCTTCTTTTTCAAGAAGAATGTCTCGGTCGAAATGTGCAAGGCCGGTATGGCAAGTATCTACACCGCCAAGGGCGCTGAATATGGGAATCACTTTGAGACGCTTCAAAAAGCTCAAGCACGTGCCCAGTAAGCATATCTGAGATAAATGTCTTAGATGTGGCCAAACTGACTGCGTGTCTCATCTTAGATTGCTCAACAAAGGCATTTGGAGTCTCAAGAACCGCGTCACGCCGGGTGAACACAAGGCCAAGTAAGTGCAGGAAAAAATAATAGGAAAATACAAAGAAAAGCTCACATTACATGCATTCTAGGTTTCTCCGGAACGAAAAGTGACACATCCCCCAGAATATATAGACTACCATTGTTTGTTTCTCCCCATTATTTGTTTCTTCTCGTTATTTGTTTCTTTTGCCAAAACAAAGGGCATCATGCTGTATCTCACTGCCGACTTCTTTCCTATATTTATTCCGCTCGGCGTGGTGGGCTTTTACCGATACTTGATCTACTTTATCAAGATCTTGGCCTGGGGCGTATACCGTCCAATCCGACCCATCGAGAATCCGCTCTATGACCCCAGAAAGGACGTGACCATCGTCGTACCCACCATCGACGCCGGTGAAGAATTTCGTGAGGCTGCTCATTCTTGGATTGCATGCGAGCCCAAGGAGATACTGGTCGTCACCGAGGAGTCGATGGAAGAACCTATCCGGGCCCTGGCTGATAGTATCCATCCCGAACTTATCAAGGTCCTGACCGTGCCTCGTGCGAACAAGCGCGACCAGATGGTCAAGGGTATTCAGCACACGAAGACAGATATCCTTGTATTCGCCGACGACGACGTAATATGGAAGCCCACCATGCTCGACTACATCCTCGCCTGCTTCGAAGACGAATCCATCGGCGGCGTGGGTACGTCACAAGCTGTCAAACCGATTGGAAAGCGTCAGACGGTGTGGGAGATCCTTGCAGGCTTCCGCTTGACGGTGCGCAACATTGAGGTAGCCGCATCTACACATATGGATGGTGGCGTATGCTGCTTGTCGGGTCGCACAGCTGCCTATCGCACTGTCATCCTCAAGGACCCTGATTTCCAACGCTCTTTCACAAACGATTACTGGCGTGGCCGCTACAAACTCAACTCGGGTGACGATAAATTTCTGACGCGCTGGATGATCTCGCACGGGTGGCAAACATACATGCAAGTCTGCCCCGAAGCCCAGCTCCTGTCAACTTTCAAGGATAACTGGCGTTTCCTCCGCCAAGTGCTCCGATGGACACGCAATACCTGGCGATCCGATTTACGCTCGCTTTTCACTGAACGCTTTATATGGAAGCGACATCCATTTGTAGCATACACCATGGTCGATAAGGTTTTTAACCCACTCACACTGCTTAGTGGCCCGGTGTCTGTGCTGGTGCTCTGCTTCTTGCAATATCATTTGCCTCAATGGAACATCGCCCTTTCTTACATTGGCTGGCTTCTCCTCACTCGTCTTGTCAAGCTTTCTCCGCATTTGGTCCGCTACCCACAACACATCTTTGCCGTTCCCGCCTTTTTGATTTTCAACTTTTACTTTGCTTTCATGAAGGTGTATGCACTTTTTACCCTCAACGTTACTGGGTGGGGCACACGTACAGCTGCTGGTGCTGCTGGTGCTGCTACCTAACTGGTTACAGTAACCTTACCTGTTGTATATACTCCTTTCTTTTTTGTTTTATTTCTATATGCGCTTCATACAAATATAAAACCTATTCACTCTCTTGTACAGTAAATATTTTCTTGACTTCAAGCCAGGCTGGAGAGGGTTTCGCGTAAATGCTTTCCACCAACCGCAATGGCACATTCAATCGCATGAGATAGACCCGATTGATTTCTTGTTTCATAGTATCTGGCTCCAGCATTTTGGTCAAGTGACAGAACACGTAGGCCGTCATGTATGCATCAAAGTAGGATGCATGATCATCCTGAGCCGCTAGTGTAGGCGTGTCGTTGGCTGAGTCGTGTGCTTCTTCGGTATCGAGGTCGGATGCAGGCGCTTTCGTCTGGGAATCAGACGACGTGCTAGGTTTCTTCTCGTCTCTGTCGAGAATCCTGTCCAGGTCGTGCGAATCCTCGCAAAGACGACCGTTCGGGCAATAGCCATAACTCTATCAAGGAGTGTAAATAGATGCCTCACTAATCCGCTGGTGCGCTGCTTACTGAGTAGGATCGACAAATCTTCTCCTGTGCGCGTTTACGCTTACGCGACGGCTGTGGTAGGGCCAAGGCATCTTGTACGGTCAAAGTCCAGTTGACAGGCGCGCGTTGGAACTTGCAGAAGAGATAAGCGAGGAAGGTGCGCTGCTCATAGAGAACCTGTGCGGTCAGATACTTGGTATCGTAGATGCCACCTGGGAAGACATCGAGAAGGTCGGCGACGAAGGTTTTAAATCGAGCAGGCAGGTCAGTGATAAAGCTGTGATAGATGTACATCAGGTCCAGGAAGCCATTATGGACCACGACAGGGATGCGTTTCGACCGAATGAGCCGAAAAATATCGCGAAAGAGGCTGCGAACTGTCTTTTCTCTGGTGGTCTCCAACTCCATCGTGGCGGGCGGCGCACCAGGCTCGTAAGCCATGCCAAGCATAAAGTGACGCGTGAAGTTGAACCCATTCTCAGCCAGAAACCGAAGATTTTTGGTATCGACTTCAAAGGTACCACTGCGCGTTGTCAGCAGCTCAAAGTTGTCCACGGAGAATCCATCGGGCGTGTTACCGATGGTGGTGAGGCCCACGGAAAGGACGGCGTGGCTGCGCACCACCGCGGCTAATGATTCGTAGCGCTGATCCATGTGCTTCACCACGCGCGCACAGAAGCCGGTGAATTCAGTGTCGAGGGCGATCGCGTCGGCTGAAGCAATTTTGGCTAGGACATTGTTGTATATCGTATTAAGATTTTCGTTATTCACTTCATTGTACGCCACTGATCGCTCTCGTGGCATCACAAAGCAGGGAAAAAGAAACGCTGGTCAGTAACCTCTGCCGACTGCTGTCTTTAAAGTTAAGGCAGTTGTATCAATATTGCACACCGCAGACGTGCTCCGCACTAACAGGAATGCAGGCGGTTAAGCACCTACTCTGTACAATGATGTTGCCACTCACTTATGGTAATCCATTGGTGCACCAGGCTTCTCTCCGAAAGAGATGTCTATGTACGTCAAAGACAATTGATATCGCTTATCTAGTAGTACCGGTCAATGCTATTTCCAAAACAGCTCTTCGCTATATTGACGTGGACTACTATATATTAGCATGGTCTATGTCATTGTTGCTATAGAGCAACGTGGGGCAAAGGGTCCGCTTGCCACTCACATACCATGAACTATATATATATATTTAAAGCGTAGCGCACTAACCACACTAAGGTTGTAACATCTCTCCGAGATAATAATGATAAGTACAGATGGAATAAGATTCTTTTATGTGAGAATATATGCAAATTATAGGTATACTTAAAACTACAAAGGAATCTGTACAAAGAGAGAAATAAAGATACGGAGAGAGAGAGTGTGTGTGTGTATGATTGTGTGTGTGCGCGTATATAGAAATACAGGTTAGTGAATACAGCTCAGAATTTTTTATGCTCTACAATGACTGCATCTTTGCCTTCAACAATATCCATGGAGGGATCAGAGACCTTAGGTAGCAGGTTTTGGTTGCGCCGACCAGTGATGTCGTTCCAGATAGCCTTGCACATGAGCCAGCAGTCAATGCGCGCCTCCCAGAGAGGGAATAAGCCGACTGCAAAGGTACTGAAGAAAACCCAGATGATGGACACAATGACCCAACCGCGGAAAAAGGGCAGCGAAAAGATGTACCCGGAGCCAAACATGGGCATAGGCCACAAAATAAAGAGAGAAAGAGCGAGGAAAATACTGGCCGCCTTGGCGAAGCGCGAGGACTTTTCCATCTGACGCTCCTCTTCCTCGTTCTGGGCCTTTTGTTCTTGTTCCAGCTGCTGTTGCTGGATATCTGACTCGGATGTCTCATCGACGACTTGCTGAATGTTGCGGGTCTCATCAAAGGTGAAATTGTCTGGGCGCCAGAGGGAGAGGGGAACAGTGATTAGCAGAGGCGAGAAGAGTGCGACCAGGTTGCCGGCCATCATGGGAAGGTTCTGGTTGGAAGTCTCCACGGTGATTTCTCCATAGAGCCCGAGGGTGGTCATCAACCAAGTGATCATAGCCACCACGAAACCAAAAATTGGCGCAATCGTTGCTGCAAGCTTGTTTTGCTTGCTCCACAAAAGGGTCAGTGTAATAGGGATCACAGCAGACGAGATCAGCACGCCCATCTAAAAATGTAGTTTGTTGTAAGTATGAAAATAAACGTATAAAGGTGCACAAGATAAAACGTACGAGTTTGTAGAGATAGCCAAGGTTGATGCCGGTAAGATTGAGCAACGTGGCAAGGACACCCATAATGATACCAAAGCTGAGGACAGAAGCGTGCGAAAAACGAATGATGGTGGCATCTGAAGCGTTGGGACGCAGATAGGAGCGGAAAATGTCATAGGTGACAATCGAGGACACGGCAATCAACTCGGCAGAAGCCGCACTGGTGACGGCAAAGAAAATGAGCAGAAGACATATCCAAGCGCCCGCAGAGCCGAGAAGAGCGACGCAGGCATCAGGGAGAACCAAGCCTTGGGTGATCTCTGCATCGGTAAGCTGGATTCCAAGCGCACGGCCTGTCAGGCCCATTGTGGTTGCCAGCGTGAAAGGGATAGCATACCATGCCAAACCACCAATCAGGTAGGCTCGGACGGCGTACTGTGGGTGAGCAGCAATAGCTCGCTGCCAGTATGCGTTGTCGACAAACACGGTACCAAAGTTACCCACAATGTTGACGATACCAAACAGGATCGCCTGCACGGAATGCATGGTCAGAAGGGAGCCTCCTGCATTCTGATCGATAGGGTTCTCCAGGGAAGCTTGCTGCAGGAGGTCATACATGCGCTCGATAGATCCAATGTGCGGAGAAGAGGTGTAGACGGTGAATACGAGGTAAAGCACGATGATGAGGATCACCAGAGTATGGCTGTAGTCAGACAAGAAGGTGGCCTTGATGCCGCCGAAAAGGGTATAGACAATTACGCCAAGAGGAAGCAAGAAGCAGGCAGCAATAACGTTCATGCCAGTCAGGTAGGACACTACTGCACTGCCGCCCAGTAGTAACATGGCGGTTACAATCTAAATACAAGGATTTTTTTGCATTAGTTCACACGTCACGATGGATCAGGGTGAAAAGTTTTACAATATTGGTGACCAGGGAGAAGATGAGATAGACAAAATGGGTACCACGGCCATAGCGAGCGCGAATAACCTGGATTAAGTAATTGTATATCGTAAATATGAGGTTTACAAAACGACTCACAAACAACAGTAGTGTACCTCAAGACAAGTGTGGGCATTGGGAGCACGGCGCTTAAGCTCGATAGCAAGTACAGAAAAGAGAAGCACTTGTACCACTGCACCGGATGCGTACCACAGAGGGCCGGACACACCATAACGATAAGCCATTTCGGTGCTTGTCAGCAAAGTAGCGGCCCACGTCCAGGAGGATACAATAGCTGAAGCGATAAGACCCGTTTTAACAGACCGCTTGGCCGTCATAAACATCTCGGACGACTGTACTTCGGCCATGTACCGTTGAAGTAACCAAGTAATCAGCATCATGGCCAGAGTAAAAATTGCGCCAAAGCTAGAATATACATCAATCAGTACGAGTGAGCATAAGTTATAGATATCAGTAACAAAAAAAAAAAAAAGTAACTTACCCAATGACAACGCCATAACCGACACCTTTGTGAGTTCAGAAGAAACAGCTGTCCAGTCAGTCAAATGGATTGGAAAGCACGGTGCTCTTTGTTTCCAAGTTTTTGGTCACAAAATTACCTTGTGATAATACTGCTTCTCCTACAGACATTAATGATAATAGAAAAGAGAAAAGAAGGACGAAGATGCGTTGATCTGCAGAGTATGTGCCTTTTTATATGTGCATCAATACATGCAATCACATTTCCTTTGCTTTCCGAGCTTTTTCACAGTACTGATTTGATAGGCATGTTCTGTATGTGATAAAGAACTTGATCAGTCTAAGGTTGTCAGGCTGCCATCTTATTGGAGCTCTTGAAGATAATGTATTTTCGTCGGATCCGGAAAAGAGCAACCAGCTTTTTATCTTATCAAAAATGTGGGCGGCCTTTCAAGATAAAGCAATATCTATTATACCTCGCCTTTCACGATTTCTTGGGGTACCACACGGGTCCCCGACATGATCCTGTCTGGAAGGCATCGGTAAGCTGATAATCGTCGCGTCCTTGGACATAAAAGAAGAGAGAAATTTCCTTGAGCTGGCCGTTACGATCACAGTCCAATCGCATTTTGACCCCAAAGGCATCGTGAAGAGCACTTGCTATCGTATGCACGTTGTATACTCTCCCTGGGAACACGCTTGCCGCACTGGAGCATTTGTAAAAGTGCCATAGATAAGATGAGAAAAACTCTTGCCGAAAGAGATGGGCTGTGCAGCTGATAAAAGGTACTTACTTGAGTGCGCCATAGATATCATACTCGTCACGCAGATCCAGTACTTTCTGTCAAAGATATAAGCATCATCAGTAGTGGTTCGAATCTCTAGTATAGATCTACCCCAAAGTACTCGACGACTTCTTGGTATTTTTTGTATTTCTCGCCGTAACAGGCCGGTCGTAGCGTGCTTACGCATGTGCCGTGTTTGGTCCATTCATGTGACCAGAACCTTGTGTGACCCCATTGCTTAGACACCAGAAAAAAACACTCGCCTTTTCAGTCATCTCGTTTTTTCTTTCAACGTACCAGTTATTGTTATCCTTATAACTCGGCCAGAACACGCGCATGCGTTGATAGACGTCCGGAGCCAAGTGTTTTACGATGGGTCCGATTGCATTCGACCGTCGCGTGCGGTCGCAGCCGTTGCCAGGTGCGCGACCTCCTGAACTGTTTTCTTTTGTTTAGTTTCTGTCGATTTACTGAGTTTCGAGTTTTGCTGCCCAAATGAGCGAGAGCATAGTGTTTTTATTTTACCATGTATCGGGCCACAAACCTAAAAAAGAGAAGCGTCAGAAAATGAAGATAAGGGATTTTCCTCGTTGAAAAGCGTACCATGGATGGTAAATTCCTTGTCGGGCCCGTAACCAGGCACCCACTGCAAAGCGAGTACAACCAAACCGTATTTGGGCGAGCAGCAGGAATCAACGGGTGTTTGCCAATGGCATGAAAGCTCGGTCCCTGCGGAATGATAAATGACGAGTTTGCTTGTGTATCCTCACACGTACTGTTGCAAACTGGCGCAGGCGCGAAAACCATTTGTTGCTGTTGCTGCTGCTGTGTCTGCAGTTGCAAGTGCTGTGCACTAGACAGAGCAGTACATAAGGTGCTGAGCAGTAGTGGTATCAAAATGCGCATCGTTAAAGAAAAAAGTGTAGAGAGAGTGAAGAAAGAGCGAAAAAAAATAAAGACCCGATAAACGACGGATGGTGTTTTGCATCAATCACAAGGACCGCCAGCGCTCGCAGGCGTTCGAATAAAAGGTCGGCATTGTGACACCTGATTTGACCGCTTCTTTTCACTCGTTTCACCTTTCCTCATGTCAGAAGCTCAGATCAACGAATGGCTTCGTCTCGACAGAGTAAGCAAGCAATAATACACCCCTTCCCTTCTCGATATTCAACCCTTTGCTTAGAATCCAGAGACACGGGCCGAAATCGAACAGCTAGTTGCTGCTGGTAACCATGACGAACTTAAAAAGCGATTGGCAACGCGAATCGAATTCGGCACGGCTGGTCTGCGTGCTCGCATGGAGGCTGGATTTACCCGCATGAACGACCTCACTGTGCTCCAGACGTCCCAGGTACATCATAACAGAAGAAAACAGAATACCAGATATTGAACAATAGCTGTGTTAAGGGTCTAGCCAAGTACCTTCTCGCCAACGTCCCTGACGCTGCTTCGAAGGGTGTTGTCGTTGGCCACGATCACAGACACCACTCGACCGACTTTGCAAAATTGACTGCAGCTGCCTTCATTACTGCTGGCATTCGTGTATGGTACTATCACGACTATATCCATACCCCTCTCGTCGTAAGTAGCATCTATATTCAGAGTTCACCGTCACTAATGCACCGTCTTGTGTAGCCATACACTGTCAAGCGTCTCGGGGCTGCGGCAGGTGTTATGATCACAGCGTCTCATGTGAGTCTAAATATACACCATGTATGAGCTCTGATTAACACAGCGCTTCATGTAGAATCCCAAGGATGACAATGGCTACAAAGTGTAAGTCGTGGGAAACTAAGAATGGAATGATTGGGTGGTAAGCCCGAGACTCATGAAAGTACTGCGTATAATTCAGGTACTGGGAAAATGCATGCCAAATTATTCCTCCGCATGACTCGGGTATCGCAAGCACGATCGAGCAGCATCTGGAGCCATGGGTGTGGGACTATGACTTGGTCGACAAGAGCGACCTAGCTCAAGAACCCAAAGGAGTCATTGATCAGTACTTTGACGAGTTGACTCAGCTCTCGCAGTTCCGCGCAGACAACGAGGCTGCTTCCCTCAAGTTTGTGTATACCGCTATGCATGGTGTCGGCACTCCTTTCGCCCGCCGTGCATTTGACATTTACGGCTTGAAGCCGTTCATTGTCGTGCCCGAGCAAATTGAGCCCGATCCCGACTTCCCGACTGTCGCTTTCCCCAACCCTGAAGAAGGCAAAGGATCTTTGGTAAAGCGAGATGCAGACCCCCTTATCCCTCCCCCAACACGTGGCAAACTGACTAAACCAACGTGTTAGGCGCTGTCCATCCGTACCGCCGACGAGCACCAAGCTACCCTGATTGTAGCCAACGATCCCGATGCAGACCGTCTCGCTATCGCTGAGAAATACAAGTAAGTGCTGCACGAGCTTAGATCTCTTCTCTCTGTCTCTTAACTGGCTATCGAAGGGGCGAATGGCGACTTCTGACAGGAAACCAGATCGGCTCGGTCCTGGGTGCCGCGTGCCTGGAGAAGGCCAGGGAACGCGGTGATGACGTGAGCAAAATCGCCATGGTGGCGAGTACGGTGTCGAGCAAGATGCTGGCCCGCATGGCCGAGGTGGAAGGTTTCCGCTTTGAAGAAGCCCTGACCGGTTTCAAATGGATCGGCAACAAGTCCATGGATCTCGAGCGTGAGGGATACAAGGTGGTTTTTGCCTTTGAAGAAGCAATCGGTTTCACTGTGGGTGACATGGTCAAGGACAAAGATGGTATCAGCGCCCTGGCCTTCTTTGCTGAATGGGCCGTGCAACTTCAGAAGCGAGGATTGACTGTGCACGACTACCTCGAATCCCTTTATGCAAAGTACGGTTACTTCGTGTCCGACAACTCGTACTTTATTTGCAATGATAAGGAAATCATCAGCCGCGTCTTTAAGCGCATTCGCTACGGCAGCGAGAAAAACGATGCAACTGAGTACAACTACCCCACACATATCGGTGGATCCAAGGTAGTGGGCATTCGCGACTTGACTGTTGGCTACGATTCGACGACGCCTGACCATCTACCGACCCTGCCTGTGTCGAGCTCCTCAGAAATGATTACGTTCCGTCTGGAGAACGGTACTGTTTTCACTATTCGCACCAGGTGAGTCAAAGGTTCAAAAGTTGTACGCGGCCGCTAACTCTAGCTCAAGTGGCACCGAGCCCAAGATCAAGTACTATTCTGAGATCCGAGGAGAGACACTCGAGAAGGCGAAGGCAGAGTTGAGCAAGACCATCGATGCTATTGGCGAACAGCTGGTCGACTATCAAGCAAACGGTCTCCAGTGGAAGAGAAATTAAAGCAGGCCCCCCACATACAGACCCCACACAATCACCCGATAACATTGACTGTTATTTAATGTCGCTCAATAGAAATTATCCATGTACATGTCAATTTCTTGTTTTGTCCATGCGACCGGTGCGCCAAGGAGCGACTGGAAATGTGCATAATAGACTGGTGTCACCTTAAAAACGAGGTGTTAGTCGGTCCAACGATTTTACCACAAACGATAAAGAGAGACAGCTTTACCCAGCTCTATACACCGACAAAAGGGAACGTAAGAAATCTTGCCGAACCTTTCTCTTTCGCTTTCCTTACACCTTCGACCCATGGACATCCATCAGCAGCGCCGAGGGCCACCGCCACCTCCGCCGCCGCATGCGATGATACCCGATGATTCCGGCTCAGAAATTGATACCGCTCTGAATACACCTACTGATGCGCACTTTTATTCATCGCGCTGGTCCCTGTCTTCCACGTTCTCATCCTTACCAGGAAGGCATTCTCACCACCATCATGGCAGCAAGCGCAATAGCGAAGTGCTTTTCCAAAAGCCTTTGCCCACACCGCAGCATACATTCAGGCACCACCGAGCGAGTTTACCGCCTCTCTCCTTACATATACCACCTACCCATGACACGTTCCCTCGGTCGACACAAATTATTAGAGAGGAAGAAGACGATAATGAGACGATGTATACACCTCTGGAAGGCAGCGTTGGCGATCGCTTCAGTATGATGTTTCCTAGCCAAGTGGCAGCACCTGCACCTCAGGCACCAGCTTCACCACGCCAAACAGAAGCCGAGACGCCGAATATGCGACGCAAACGACGACACCACACTGACGTTCATTTTGAAAAAACTTTGCGGATGGTGGAGCGTTTTAGCAGCGGGCTGAGTGTGGGGGACACCGAGGGCAATGCGTTCTGTCGGCAGTTAGAAGCGTATCTTCGAAATTGGCAGGCAGAACGCCCAAAACCAGACATGCACAACGTGGCGACAATAAATTTAGCACACGAGCGGAGGCAAAGAGCGCGGCGCCACCAACGTCAACTACGTCAACATCACGAACTGCAGCAGCAGCGACAGCGTGATCGCCTGCACCATATGGCCGAAAAGCAGCGGTGGCAAACCGAGCTTACAAAGCGGGACGAAACTATCCGCGCATTGCAGGAAGAGCTTGACAATCATCAAAAGCCAACGGCGGGGTTCCAGGTACACGTGACGCGCGAGCTGCGTCAGTTGGCGGGCGAAAATGCCCAGTTGGAGTGTGAGGTCGAGCGCCTGGAGCGGCGCGAGGCTGAAGAACGGATGCTGGTGGCCAAGGCAGAGCAGCGCTGCATGGAGTACGGCATCATGTATCAACAGCGGCAGCGCAAGTGGGAGGCGACCGAAGCTGAGCTTCGAACGACGATCGCTGAACTTGAACGCAAAGTCGCCAGACTCGAAAATGAATCTCTCCAACTTTACGGACGAAACCTTAAACTCGCACATCAACTCGGCCAGTGGGCTCCTTAGCATCTCCTCCAGCATCCCATCTCATATCTTCTTCTTTTGTCACTTCCTCGTTTCACGCTTGTACCTTTACTCACTTATTTTCTAATGACTCATTTCATCCTATATACATCCTATACACACGAAAGTATACATAATGCAATACACATACCATATCACTCATCTATTTCGTGTAATGTTTTGATGTGAACTGCCCCGACCGTGCTGCTTTTGAGTCTGTCAGTTTGGTAGTAATTTATCCATATATACATATACCTTGCAAAATGATACAGGTCATTGAACTGAATCAAAAAATCGTGGGTATACGCCAGAAACAGCGCTGAATGATACAATAGACAAAGGAAAAGAGAGGAGGGAAGAAAGGAAGGGTTATGATAGTCGTGCCCGTGGCTCCGTGTAGGAGGTAAGTCGAAAGTGAATACAGAAATCACAGGTCGCACATTTTTGTTTTTGCGGGTCGTGCAACCCAGCACTAAAGTGTTGTCCTTTTTCTTTTTTTTTTTTTTCTCCTTCATCTCGCTTCCACTCGCGCATTGCACCGTTTTCCTGGTTGCGCATTCTAAATACTTACGGTACAGTGTCGCGCCATTAAAACCTTTTGTATAAAGATACGAGAGCGGATCCCTTTTTTTTTTTTTTTTTTCGTTTGTTATCCCGCTCATTCTAAGTCGCTTTACGCGCGCGCTTTCGTTCCCCATCTCTCGGACTGATCCCTTTTCTCCCTTGATTTATAAAGGTCGTTGCCACCGTCCCTGTCCATTGCATATATGCCGCCATCGCAACTCGCATAACAGACCATCACTATTACTTGTTCAACATGTCGAATGCGCTTTTATTGCGGCTCTTCACTTCAGAGTTCTTCAACTCATGGATCGCAGTGTCGTATCTGTTCCGGTATCCGGACAACGTCGGCATTCAGCATTACCTTTGCACAGAGCTCAAAAAGTTCCCCATCTCCGAAGTCGAGTTCTTCCTGCCACAGCTCATGTAAGCTTCTTTTCTGCTTCTGCAATCCCGTCTGTGCTGATCCCTGCATATTCGCTGTTGTGCTGTACATTCTTTGTACTTTTAGGCATCTGCTCATCAGTCGCCCGACCGAGTCTGTTGCACTAGAGTGCTTTTTAGTGGAGATGTGTGAGAAATCGACTCATATGGCAATTATGGTAACCATGGCGCCTGATATATTCTGTTTCTTTTTCTTACCTTTTCATTGGGTTATGCAGAGTCTATGGTATCTCCAGGCCTACCTCGCTGATCTCTCGGCAACCCCGACCAGCCTGTCATTCGAATTATGCAAGCGTGTGCTAAACAAATGCCAGGGAATCGTGTTTGCCGACGGCTCAGAGACAGATGCAGAGCTTGCAGACGCCTCGGCTTCTCTCAGTCTGGGTATGTCAACCCATAAAGTCCGGGAGAATGTGATGCCTACGATAGTAGGTATGGGTGCTATGCTTGCTGGCATCGGCCAGCCCTTAATGACTCGTCCGGCCGGAGACATTGCCATCGCCCAAGGCAGACGCAACCGGGCGCTCAGCATTACCTCCTCCAACGCACCTGCGCTTGCTCGACGTAACACCTTGAGCGGTGCTAGCCCCTCCAGTGAACCTTCGCATGTCATGTCGCCTACCTCGCCAAGTCCGATCTCGCCGCAGATTCGCAACATTACCGATCCAGCTTCGCCTTACCAGTCTGTATCGCAGCCCGACCTCCCTCTCTCCAAACGACGCTCGGCCCACTTCAACCCATTCACGAGTTCACCCTCCCTCGAAGACATGCACCGTGGCAAAGCGTTCTCTGTTTCGCGGTACATCCGTACAGCCCACCAAAAGCTCAATCGGCGCATACGCCCCACTTCCATGGGCCCACACCGCGGTAGCATCAAGTCACCCGTGTCGTCCGTTTTTGATCCAAAGATGACAGCCATGGGTCAGTCCTCAGTTCCAACAAATGCCGCACCGCTTTCGCCCGCACTGTCGCAGGATTCAGAGATTTCAGAGGATCCGTCCAAGGGCAAACGACCGATGCCGCGTGTGTCGACGTCCTCTGTCGGTTCTCACGATGATGTGGATATTCATTCGGAAGGCTCGGACGAGGAGTACTCCGCCTTGTCTAAACTCAGCACGGACCACCGTCGGACGCTTCTGCGATCCAACTACTTCCGTTCTGAGATGCAGTTCCTCCTTGCCCTCGTTGATATTGCTACGCGTCTTGTGATTGTTCCCAAGCAAGCACGCACGAGCGCTCTAAACGCCGAGTTGACTCTTCTCAACCACAATCTGCCTGCTGAGATTTGCATACCTTTGTGGTGCCCGGCCACCGTTGAGAAGCCCCATCATCATCGTGTGGTGCGCATCAGCCCATCGGACGCAGTTGTTCTCAATTCAGCAGAACGGGTAAGGTGGATCTCGAGGAAAGGCCGTTTGCGATACTGATACTTTTGTAGGCCCCGTATTTACTGATGATCGAAGTACTTGACGACGAACTCACCTTTGAAGATGACTATTCGTCAGCATTACATCGCATGCGACGACTCATGAAGAAAAAGAAGAAGAGTGGCAGGAAGTCGAATGTCAATTCACCTCGACCGAGTGTCAATTCACCTCGGTCTACAGAGGAAGTCACAGTGGATATCGGCGAATGCAATGAAACCACTGCACCAGGCCCCAGTACGCCGAACAGGGAAACCGCAATGGGCGAGGGACTGGGTATCGTCGATGATGCCCAAGAAAACGTAAAGGAGCAGGAGGAAGAGGAGGAGGAAGATGAAGCCAGCCGTGGTCACCAACGCCGCAACTCCCAATCTGTGGATGAATATGCCGAACGCATGCGGACGGCTGCTATCATGCTAGCCCAGCTGCAGCAGAATGCGCATACAGTCTCTGCAACGAGCAACACGACCGCCACATTCAAGAATACCGAGGAAATCCGGCAGCGTATCATCAAGGAGATGATGGCTCTGGAGGAGCAGCGCATGTCCAAGATGAAGAATGAAGGCGTTGATGGTGGTGTGGCGGGCAACGGCGGGGGTGAAGCCGCTGGTGGAGAGATCATTGAAGATGAGCAGCTCGTGACCTGGGTGGTGAACAAAGATGACCCGAGTGGTAAGACGCTTATATAGTTCTATCGTGAGCCATGGTTAAGCTGATCTGTTCCGTTTTTCTTCACAGCTGCTGTATTCTCTGAAGACTGGGATGTGAAGAAGGCACGGATCCGAGCCTCCTCGCCGTACGGACATCTGCCCAACTGGAGACTCTTGTCTGTCATTGTGAAACACGGTGCGGATTTACGACAGGAGCAATTTGCGATTCAACTGCTTCGCGAGATGGAGCGTATCTGGGCAGACACAAGCGTCAATGTGTGGCTCAAATAGTACGTATTGATCGACACGAGGCCGAAATTGACTTGCTCACCGTCATCATTAGTTTCCGTGTGCTCGTAACATCGGATAGCTCTGGCTTGATTGAAACCATTCGCAACACCATCTCTATCCACTCTATCAAGAAGGAAGCATATACCCGAGGCTGGAACACCAAAGGCACGGTGTTTACGCTCTATGATTATTTTGAAAAGGTAAGAGCAAAAGGAAAGGTCCTCTAGTGTTATTCACCCATCGCGTTTTAGACATGGGGACCTCCGAATTCACAGGAGTTCATAAAGGCGCAGGACGCGTTTATGAGGAGTTTGGCGGGATATTCAATCGCGACCTATATTCTGCAAATCAAGGACCGACATAATGGCAATCTATTGATCGACAATGAAGGACACCTCATTCATATCGACTTTGGTTTCGTGCTGTCTAACTCACCCGGCTCGGTCGGCTTCGAGATGGCACCATTCAAGCTGCCCCAGGACTATATCGATATCCTGGGAGGTGTGCACAGCGACAAGTTTGCCGAGTACAAGTCACTGATGAAGGCCGCCTTCCTGTCCGTCCGAAAACACAGTGAAAATATTATCCTACTCGTAGAGATGATGTGCAAAGACTCCAAGCTGCCATGCTTTCAGAACGGCGATCTCACCATTCAGCAGCTCCGTGATCGCTTCCAGCTGCAACTCACTGAACCGCAAGCCGAGGAATTTGTGGACAAGCTCATCATGAGCAGTTGTTGTAATGTTTTCACACGTTTATATGATACGTACCAGTATTACTCCCAGGTAATAGCCGTCATTATTAGTGAAATGGACAGTGTTAACGCTCTTGAATTTCTTAGGGTATCCTGTAATTCTTTATTTTATTAAGCGCTTCTAATGCAGTTATTCTTTCTTCCCCATTGATTTAACATATTGACCACCACCAAAATACTTTATGCAATATATTCAGATTTGACAATGTCCTCCCTTTTTTATATCTGAATGCCGACGCACGAAGGTTGATCCAAACCCTCGTCAATGCTTGATACGGAGTCTACTGTGTTTAGGTGTGCGATACTATGAAACACATCCTTTAATACATGGCTTGAAATATATGTAATTTATTGATCGATAACGGAGGCAGCAGGGCTCTCAGTGCGACCGGAAGCGATCCAGCGGTCATGAATATGAACAAGTTCGGGTATGATTTTAGATTCGATTTCTACGTTATGCTCGAGTTCTTGAGGGGAAAGGGAGATGGTACGCTCCGTGGAGTTCATGATGAAGGTCACGGTTTGTTTCCGTGTGGTAAGCATATTACCAATGACAACTTGATGGCCATATCGGTTCAAGGCCTGGCGTGCTTTGGGAACCAGGAGCTTGTTATCCGTTTCCAGCTAAAGTAAAATAGGAACGCGTCAGTCCTGCGATTGACTCTATCCCATGCCAACTTTACCTTGAATGAGACAATAAGACCCTTGGCGGCCCAAAGGCTGACAAGCGGCGTCAGGAATTTGGGTACTTGATCCAAGGTGAGCGTGAGCGCGCCATCCCGAGACTGGATCTTGTGTTCTGCCTGCATGCATGGATCATACCCCCGATCAGCTCACGGACAGCTTTCCCTTATCCTGAACGTACCATTTTCGTTGATGGAATGAAGAAATCGCTGACAGCAGCAGCAAGGTAATACATCGCGTTAGTCTGCAACCGCGCCATAATCCGTGTTCCGCTCTTGAGCTTGAAGAGGTAGTCGGATAGCGTAATGAAGTCCAAAAGTAGGATTCTGTTTTCTTGCTTCGCCTTCTGATACTTTGCGAACACGGTCTGCATACTTGACTGGTATTCGTCGCTGACTATACACCCAAAGAACCGGCGGCGGCATTAGCTCGGAAATTAAACCAGCTCACTTCTCCAGCAACGAACTTACCGGCAATAGAACCATCGGGTCGGGTCTGCAGGTAGTCCAAGAAGCCTTTGGTGGGGTTGTGTGTGTAATGCCGGTGGAAAGGCTCTAGACTGAATTGGCGGTGCATGAACACGACGGCGTAGCCTGCCTCGAGGAAGTACTCGGCCGAGACTGCACCACGGTTACCATTGCTAAAGTTGTCAATAAACCGGACGGTCTGATTCTCCAACGGCACGGTGGTACCACCACTCTGTTGATAGGGAGTCAGATAAAGAGACAGAGGACGAAATAACAAGCACTTGCCGTGATGAGGACCATACGGGTGCCCTTGTCTTTGTGATAGTCGACGAAGGCGTTGAGCTTGTCTTCAAAGTCTGGCAGATTGGCGGGAGGTTTGTTCATCTCAAAGTAGACATCGGGGTCGATGACACCCTGACCGTTGTCAAGTAGCTGGTCTGCAGAGGGAGAAGGCGGCATAGGGAAGGTCTGTTGGGCAATGCTGTCGCGCTTATCCATTCTGTTGTCGTGTCGTGTCGTGTCTTGTATCTTTCTTATGTCAGCTGTAATGGGGTAAAGCCCGGCCGGAACAACTTTCAGGCACATTGTGACTTGAAATCTATGTCTCATCCCGCTTCTCATTGGGATCGACGTGGGAAAGTTGCATTTGGGGCCCAAACGTGCTGACACATGCAGAGGAAAATGATAATCAACTATCGCAAATGAATGATGATGACTGATATTGCATACACAAATCTACTGCTATCACCGGAGCCCTTTATTTGTCAACTTGGCTGCACCCGCCTTTTTCGTCGCATGCAGTCTGAACATGTCATTATTAGTAACAATGGACGAAGAACACAGAACACAGAAAACAATGCTTACGGTAGCACAGAATATACTTTCAGCTGCCGGATGTGTGTATCCCTGCCGTTCAGATGAGTATTTACAATGGCAATTTGCAACCGCCACAGCCGAACAGGTTCCCTAGTGAAGCAACGGTCAGGTATGTTTGCCTCTTCATGCTCTTTTGGAGCTATAGCCCATCATACTGATAACTCACCCTGTTATTCTGATCAAGTCTGCGTTGTGCCAGCCGACTCCTTCACCGCATTCGATCACGGTAATTTCCTGCAAGTGGGTCAGTTCGGTGAAACCATCAAGCAGGTGTGCGTCTCATTTTCACCTGCAAATCGCGGTGGGTTGTGCTGCCTCGAATGGATATCCGTTTTGGGGTATAACTTTCATCCTGAAAGTAGTCGATGAAGAATGATATTTGCTATACATTTAAAGTTCGTCAATGCAACCATTATAGACCGCCTGCGCAAGCTTACACTGACGAAGGTAGCTTGTCGAAAGCATAAGTCGATGGTATGAGGTGACTTTGGGTTGGGACAGTCAGATCTACAGCATATCAGCTTAGCTTACAAACACGCGTTGTGAAGAGACTATCATGATCTTACTGCCAATAGGTCAGCGGGTCATTGTCTCGCATCTTCTCAACGCCCCAGTCAGGACGAAATGTGGACACGAACCACAGCGCCTCATGCTCTCCAATCTCACGACTTCCTCTTGCAGTTTGTGCTGGGCTGGGGTGCGTGTCTTCATATACTTGTCGTGCATGCCGTTCACGTTCACTGTCGTCCATGCGCCGATCGTCGTCTTCTGCTTCTTCTTCCTCCTCTTCCTCCTCTTCACCTTCGAGGGAACGACCTGAGACACCTATCGGGATACCCGATCCTGTGTTGTCATCCGACATGAACGACGCCGATCCATCGTCAGACCCTATCGGCTCGTCAGAGAAAAAAACGACGCCCAGCTGGTGATCATCGGAAGACATTGTCAACGCGCTAGGTATGTGTCAGTTGAACCCCAAAATGCTCAAAGAAAAATGGAAAGGGACGTTCAGTGTTGTCAAAAGTCCGAATTGGTATTAATAGGTAGATGAATGGAGATGGTATATCAACAGAGCAAAAACAGGTATATACAAGCAAAGGATCTAATAAACTACTGTTGCGTAGATGGCAACTGCTCGCCAGCAGCATTCACCATATCCTCAATCCAGTGAATCGTGCTCTCGGGTATAGGGGGTACACGTCGTGGCGACGGCGCTTGTGGTCTTGACATCGTCGTCGACTCCTTTTGTTCGTAAAGGCAACGTCGCCAGCAAGTGGACGAGCAGAACCGCACACGATGCACCACTGCAGGGTGTCCCTTGTAACTCTTGACCTGCACAGAAGTCACCCACTCGTGGACAAGTTGTTGACCGCAGCTGGCGCAGAGCACATAGTTGGGCCGGCTTAAATCACGCGCAAGATGCTGTGGCAACTGGCTGAACGGCACTGCGATCTGCTGTCGAAGGATTTTCCTCGATGCGATCTCGCGAAGTGAAGGTACCACGTAATGGCCGTTGCTTGTCATGTGCGTTGTAGAGGCATCGGCTTCTTGAAAGTAGCTGTCTTCTTGCTGGAGCTCGGTCGACAGCGGTGATGGTGCTACCATCGTGCCTGACAGCCGCTGAGGTGGGCTCGGTCGTGCGCCATAAATATTGAGTTGCCGTGCATGGTACGCTAATTCGCGATCGATGCTGGCGTCATGGTCCTCGTCTGTCCACCTCCGGCGGAAGCGTCGTGGAGATGGTGATAATACGGGAGATGCGATGGGAGAAACGACTGCAGATGAGGAGGGACCAACCTCGACCGTGTCTGTGGAAGTGGAAGGAGAGGGTGAGGCAGGAGGAGAACCGACCCCCGGGGAGGAGGATGGGGACGGGGCAGA
The DNA here is from genome assembly GCA_023630325.1 of Syncephalastrum sp. PYS2702. Lineage (NCBI taxonomy): Eukaryota > Fungi > Mucoromycota > Mucoromycetes > Mucorales > Syncephalastraceae > Syncephalastrum > Syncephalastrum sp. PYS2702. The sequence goes on from JAMAMT010000013.1 coordinate 131,532, forward strand.
GCTAGACGAAGAGGAAGATGTAGAGGAAGAACGTTCGCGGTGACAGTGTGGCGTGGTGGGCAAAGCTCGCCTGCTCATTTCTTGGATAACCTGTGTGTACGCGTCTGAGCGGCCACAGTGACCCGGGCGAGTCAAGGGGTTGCCGGTAATGAGCAGCATGGTCGAGCGCATCTGATCCAGAATATCAGCAGGCATAATGCACAGGAGATTCTCGCTGACGTCAAAGACCTCGAGCCGGGTGAGCTGGACGAGATCAGCAGGTAGGGTGGCGAGATGGTTTTTGGAGACGTTGAGCGTGCGAAGCCGCCTGCAGCTCGCGATCGATTTAGGGAGACACCCGAGTTGGTTATCGGATACATTGAGATGGACGAGCGTCTCAATATGCATGTTGATAGGTAGTTCGCGCAATTGATTGTGAGTCAAGTCCAGTTCCTCCAAAACGGGCATGTCGGCGATTTCGTCTGGGAGCTTTGAGAGCTGGTTGCCGCCGAAGACGCTTCCGAGCTGGAAATGCTTTAGCTTTTGCCACAGTCCCAGATTGCAGTCGATCCTTCGGATGCGGTTCGCAGATACACGCAGGGTTACCAGGTTGGGCAGGTGCTCAGGCATTTCAGATGGGATAGCCTCGAGATAGTTCTGGGATAGAATTAAGACTTCCAGCTGCGTCAAATGATAGATCTCGGGAGGGACCACGTGCAACTGATTCGCGGATACATTGAGCGTCTTCAGGTGCTTTAACAACATCACATTGGATGGAAGTGATTGAAGGCGATTCCGCGATATATCGAGTTCGACAAGGCCTTGATAGTGGGATTCCGGCTGGAGGAAAGGGGCCAGAGGAGGCATCAATCGCTGTAAATGATCGGCCAGCTCGCCTGCTTCAAGGCCGCGCCGTCGAAGCATCAGGGCTCCGTCGTAACGAGCCTCCTTTCGCTTCTGAATACGGACTTGGCCTTCCGCCGGGCCAGAGGGACGGTGAGCAATGATGTGATTGCCTAATGGTGCAAGGTGGGGATCGTCAATGCAGGACTCGATGTCCATGAGTTGGTTGGGGTCAGGTGGAGGAGCTTCGGTAGGAGCACACACGCCTTGTAGACGTCTTCCACCCACCAGATATGGCGAGCAGGCCATGGTATATAATGCGTACAATAAGGTGTGTGGAGAGGTGGGTTTATGTACAAAGAGTGTGTTTATGTTTGGCCAACAATATGGGGGAGTGGAGAACGAATTACAAGCTTCTTTTATCTGATTTTGATGATTGTTTTTTTTTTGCAGCCGGGAGTCGGATTTTATCAGATCAAAGATATAAAGAACGCAGGGGCAGACCAACCTAACGCAGTTTTGACGCCTTATATATTTATCTACTTTCTCATGCATTCTCATTTCGTCTAAAAGTTCGAAATACTGGCTCTTCTTTATTACTTAGACCGATCAGGACAACAGACATCAAGTGATAGATGATTTGCTCATAATGTCCAAGAAAAGAGAGAGCACAGACATCCATGGGTAAAAGTTTACAAAGATCACGCGGACTTTTTTTAAGAGAACGCTGTGTGCATCAGCGCGCATCTTGACACGAAATTGACACAAATCAATCAAAACGCGATAAACATTGGATGTCTGATGCTAGCCGTCTCTTTCAAGATCTGTTTAAGAACACTCTCTCGATATGGGATAGCTCACACTGGGAACAAAGTACGCTACGAACGTGGTTGTTGTTGAATGGTCTCCGTTGATTCTCTTGAACCACAGATTTGACGCCGTGCGGTTCATCCGTGGTGACACTGTTTGAGAATGTACGAAACAAGATATGCAACGGATGTCAAAACGCCGGCGCCCAGGCAATCGTAGACTATGCCAATGAAACGATCCTCATGTTTCCCTATGCCTCAGTTGAGCAACATTGGCGATGTCTCTTGATGGACGGAACTCTGCTTCTAGCAACCGAGAAATTCTTGCAATCGCCAACAGAAGCACTTGTACGAGAAGTTATCAGGATAGTCGATACTGGTGTTGTTGTTTCCGGTGCACCTGGTGAAAATAGGCGTGCACATGCGGACGCCATCCTCGACGCCTTGCAAACATGGCTATCTGATCGACACCCTGTTGAGCCTTTGCCGGAACCCATCGTTTTGTCAACCCCAGTCCCAACCATCACAGACAAACACGCCGTCCCACGCTGGCCCGCCCCACCCGGGTTTACGGCGTTTTCCGACACCGTTGCAAAGGACGCCGTGCCTCGCATCCTTCCTCAGGGCGTCATTGATCATTGGCCTGCCCGGTCACACTGGCCCTCGCTGGAGTATCTGCTGAAGCTGGCAGGTGACCGCGTCGTCCCCGTTGAGATCGGATCCAAATATACGGATGCTGCATGGCAACAGAAGATGATGTGTCTTCGCGAGTTTGTCTGCGATTACGTCTTGAAGGCCCAGCCGGCCTATCTCGCACAACATGACCTTTTCAGCCAGATCCCGCGTCTTCTTTCCGACATTGATGTTCCTGAGTACTGCTACTGTAGCCCAGAGGCTACGGAGATCTATACACCACCTGACCAAGAGCTGATCCTCAACGCTTGGTTCGGTCCACAGAACACCATCTCCCCCTTGCATCATGACCCGTATCACAACCTCCTCGCACAGGTCGTGGGGCGCAAGTACATTCGGCTTTATCCGCCCGGTGCGCACGTCTACCCTCTTGACGGTATCATGGCCAACACGAGTCAGGTGAATATGGGGACGATGCATAGTCTCTTTTTCGTTTGCTGAAACGTTGATAGGTCGATGTTGAGAACCCCGATTTAGAACGCTACCCGTTATTTGCAGACGCGCCTTACGTCGAATGCATCTTGAACCCAGGAGAAGTCTTGTATATACCGGTAAGAGAAAAAATAATCATGCAACTGCTTCTTCCTTTTTTTTCGGTGGTCTGACACGACATAGCCCAAATGGTGGCATTACGTTCGTTCTCTGGATATAAGTTTCAGTGTGAGTTTCTGGTTCTAATGAACCCTAATAAGAAGCAATCAATGTGATCCGAGCGATATAAGTACATCCACCCAAAAACGAGAGATCTCCCGAGGGTCCGACCTTCCGGGCCTTTAGGCCATGGTGCACTCACATGATCAGTCACCGGGTCAAACACATACAGTATATATAAAATTGAAGCCTGTGCAACAAGAGCAAAGTTCTATGAAAAAATTTCTTGTCCTCTTCACCTAGTGCTCATGGGAGCGATGTCGGCTCGTGCAGCCACGTTGCACCGGCTCAATGATGAGGAACCAAAGAAAAAAAGAAGCAATTGATGAAGACATGCAAGTCTGGCTTATCATGCAGCACCCCGCCCAAAAATTTTAGACCGTACGCGCCCAAAAATATCATCCTATGGAGTCATGCTGAACCCAGATGACGAGTAGCCTCCATGGATCGCACAGCACTGTCTAATTCTATCTGAGTAGATTATATAGTTCAAGCGTTCATGCGTACATGCCAGATTTGATCCATATACAGATTGTGGTGTTAGGTTTAGATTTATTAGACTTGGTGTCTTCAAATCTGTTTGAAACAACTCAGGCACGCCCATCCCATTGTTTCTGTTTCGGTTGTCATGTCATTTACAACCGTGATTGCTTGCATGAGATAACCCTTCATATAAAATTACATAGCCCCGATGAAAGCAAGAAGAAGGAAGGTTTATTGTTCGCTGCACAAAAAGTCGTTTTATGGTCGTACACTGCAAGAACCAAGAGGGACTGGATTCAACCGGTGAGCCAAACAGGGCAATCCGCTAGTCCCCATGACAACAAGCTCCCAAGAAAAGCTCAATTCAAAACAGCCCGAGAAAAAAAAACTTTTTTTCTTTCTTTTCCGTTTCTCTTCCTTTATTACAAGGAGATCTTGAGAGGATGGAAGAACGCGAAGTGTATTACAATGGCGGTGAGGAGGATTATTACGGAGCGCCGCCATCACAGTCACAGCGACGACACAGCAGCCGAAGGTCAGGGCACAGCCGGCGAAGTAGCAGTCGACATTCATCCCGTCCTGTACGGCGGCGCAGCTCGCGAAGGCGCCATGAAGACATGGAGCGACAACAAGAAGAAGAGGAAGAAGCATGGCGCGAGGCAGCTGCGGTAGAAGAACAGGAAGCCGCGCTTTGGCCACCACCACATATGTACCCTCCTCCGCCCTTTGGCTTTGCTGGTTTCCCACCTCTCCCACCAATGTCCATGTTTCCGCCCATGACAGAACAGGAGCTCGAGATGATGGCTCTCGAGGAAGAGCGCCTGATGGCCGAAGAAGGACGCATGCTGCCGCCCTTTTTGGGTCCTTTGCCTTTCCCGCCCATGCCGCCGTACATGGACGATCAAGAGGAGGAAGACGAAATGTTTGTACCCCCACGACCATTTCTGCCTCCGGGCGGTCTTAAGCGGAGCCGATCCATGCCAACACGTCGTCCTTCTCTGGCACGACCACCACCACCACCGCCTCCTATGATTCCACCGCCGCCGCCGCCACCGCCACCGCCACCCATGTGGTTCGATGAAGGAGACGACATGATGCCACCTCGGCGCCGGTCGTCAGTCACGCGCCGTCGCTCGCTTGGCAGGGTGCCCTCCCGGCGGAACTCTCTATCGTCGGCCTCCAAAGGTCTCGGCCGTCGTCCTTCTGCGTTACGCCGCCAGGCCATGAGCGCGCCTGGCTCCCCAGTCGAAGACGATCTCTTCCATGATGCCTTGTCGCAAATAGACGACGAGCCAGAACCGTTCGGTATGCCACCCCAAGCCATGGCTGCTGCCGCGGCAGCAGCAGCAGCAGCGGCTGGTGCCGGACCCATGATGCCCATGCGACGACGGTCAATACATGTTCCACCGCATCAGCCCATGGGCCCACCACCGGGTATGATGGCTGGCATGATGCCGCCCCGACCGCCTATGCCCATGATGCCCATGAACACAGCCCTTGGTCGACGTCACTCTGTCTTTGAAGCCGGACCGCGCGAAATGATGTCTCCCAATATGCAGAACGGATTGCCAGCACATGCACCGGAAGGAGCTGGTTCAGATGATGTCGCAGCTCCTCATAACCAGAATATGCCTTGGATGCCAGCATCCTTTTTCGATGTCTCCAACTCAGGACCCAATCCAGGAATGCAGCAGCCCCAACAACAGCAACAGCAGCCACAGCAGCAGCAGCAGCCACAGCAGCAACAGCCACAGCAGCCGCAATCTCAACCGCAGGGACCTCCTTTCATGCCTGGCATGCCCTTTGGAGGATTTGGCCCTGGTATGATGCCACCCATGCCGCCTATGATGATGCCGTCCATGCATGGTCCTATGGGTATGGGCATGGGCATGGGTATGGGCATGGGCATGGGTATGCCTCCTCACTCGCAATCCATGAGCATGCCACCCCAGTCCGCAGGAGGACCTGCGGCCGCAGCAGCAGCCGAAGAAGCAGCAGCAGCAGCAGCAGCAGCATCAGGGCAAAACGAAGCGTCACAGCAAGGCGGTGAGCCACACGCAGAGACATCGGCTCAAGCCAGTCCCGCTGGCGGCGCGCCAGGAGGCGGCATGCCTGGAGGTCCTCCAGGACCTCTTGCTTTGCGGGGCGGTATGATGGGCCCACCGCCTGGGCCACCCATGTTACGGCGAAACCAGTCCTGGTTCGGTAACCTGTTTGGCGGAGGTAACAGACAAGCGCCCGACATGTGGGATCAGAACAACATGGTACCCCTCGAGGACGCGTTCCAGAACATGTCGCTGCGGCGTGCTCCCAGTCGCAAACTGTCCCGCAAAGCCAATGAGCTCGGCAACCTTCCTTTCCTGTGGTGTTATCGACCATTAGCACGGCACCCCGGTCAAGAGATGAACGAAGAAGGCGGATCTGTGGTGTGGGCTCCCTTTAGTCTTAGCAACCAGCGCAAGCTGCAGCAGGCCGCTGATAGCGGGCGTGGCGGTACTGTCATCATTGACAATGAGAATAAGTTACCAGGAACGGTGTTTGTCATGCCCATTCAAGGCTCGGCGTGCTATTATCGCTCCATGATGGGTCGGCCTGAGCCGCTCGAAGTAGCCTGTCTTCCAGCGCACGAAAACCAGTTTGTTGTTCGTGGTACCGACCCCATGCTTACAGGTGGAGGCGGAGGTGGACGAGCCCCAGGGAAGGCAGCCAAGCTATTTGGTTCTGTGTTCGGCCAGGGATAAAATAAAAATTGCATTTTTTTAGCACTTTACACTCATCTTCATTAGTACACTATAAAAATAAAATTACGTATCTTCGTTTATCATCATCCTTTTATGGTGGAATCAAATACGCCATTGGTATTTGGTTTTTCTAGCCAGTCAGTCGACATGCAGGAACGTCGAACGCCAGGCACACTGGGCGCTGCACTAGAGAACTACATGATTCATGCGAGGTGCCAATTATTAATGAAGAAATGGGATATAAAGTATATATGTAACTCGATCGATTGAACTGTTCTGGTATCTAGTACTGTATATGGCACGCAACAGACTGTAGTATAGCGCAGCAATAAGAAAAGACGCTTCATACTGTATTATACAGTATATCTGTTCACAAACATGATCCGGGTAAATCTATGGCCTATGTTTCGAATGTGAGTGACCCCCTCGTCTACGGCTATGGGTAATCACAACCTTCACTTAATCTTCAATCACTCTAGCCCGCCGCACAGCTAGTTGTGGTCAGCCCTCATAGCCGCGCTTACGCTTCGCGTGTGTGGGGAACTGGTTGCATATGATCATCCTTGCTATGGGCTTTTCTCCTTCAGCCTGACATATATTGGGATTAAGCGGTATATCCTGATAGGTTTGTTCGCTTTTTTCCCATCAATAGTAGAAGAGCTACATTGTTTAAATATTGACAAAATCGTATCACTCGAGAGACTATGGCGTCTAGATTCTATTGCTTCTCTCTTGCTTATTATTCACTCTTCTATTGGTTCCTTTCTCGGACCTGCCCATCCTTACAGCCAAAGGGGTTCTGACATAAAGACGCCCTGACAGGATTGAACCCGGGCCTCCAGCATCCTGTTTATGTAATGACGTAGTTACGGAATCCTATTTTTATTATATAATATATTGTAGATATTAAATATCACCGAAGATGTTGTTATTGTTCTTTGGTCTATCGTCGAACCTGGCAAAGGGCGATGCACCATGCTGACTCCGAGATGCTGCTGCAACGGTGAAGCGGTTCGGGGATGGCGAGCGAGAGCGCGTGGCGGCTGTGGAGGATTGAAAGGAAGGTGGACGTCCCAAAACGCGACCATTCTTCCTTGGCTCAACAAGTGGCTGCGCATCAATATTGGAGCCGGTAGGTGATGGTGATCGGCTTAATTGGTTGGCCGAATTATCCTCGCTCGTCTGACTATGGGTGTTGGATGAGAACAAGCCTCCTAAACGGTTGCGGAATGCATCACCAAAGGAGAGAAAACCTGTTCCTTCGACAGGTTCATTTGCGTCGTCGTCCTCGTTTCTGTTCATATCTCTCGATTGCGTTGGAGTGCTGGTACGGCCTGATAATATTTCATCGACCCGGCGATCGCGCTCTTGCCTCCGGGTGGATGCCAAAGCGCTGGCCGAAGATGGGTATGCATTGAGGGAGCGTGCGCTGTGGACGCTATTGGGGCGCGATCCTCGGTTGTATTTGGATGTATAAGACTAGGATACGTATGAGCCAATAGATCAATGTGCATATTCGAATTCTGGGCTTACATTCAATGCACTTCGTGCTCGATTCATAAGACCTCGCTGTGCCCCGAGATCGGGATTAAGACTGCGCTCAAGTATGAGACGTTCTACAAGCAGACGTGAGATATCCTAATCACGGTACCCATCCTTTATGTCCGCTTACCCTCTGTGACGAGTGCCTTGCCGTCTGCAATTTCGGCAGAAACGCTGAGTGCTCCATCATTGTTCTCGATATCTGCTTCATCATCGCCTTGGTATGGGTCCTTGACGCCGCAAAGCCCCAGACAGCGGCCTTGTATGTTAAAGAGCTGCGCAAGCGCGGGGATCAGAATCACAACGGGGAACCAGTCAATAAAGGTCGTTCCCAAGAACGGGATCAGATCAGCGTGTCCCATAAACTGACAAATCGTCTCGTTAAAGCATGCCATAGCATGACATAATGCCTTCCACTTACTTGATTAAACACAGAATTGGTGGAGCTGCTGGTGTTTCCCGCTAAGTTAATGTAGTTGTAGCATAGAGGGGCCCTGTTTTTTCATTAGCCATCGTCTTATCTACTTACTATCATGCGCTTACATCATCTTGCAAAGATAGCCAGTGAACCATAGCATACTGTTTTCGTCGGTGTGGTGGTTGGGAATGAGAAGATACAAATTAAAGAACCGGACCTTGAAGAGCGACGTGTAGACACAGAGGCACATGAAAGTGAGAGTGAAGAAAGCGGTCAATTCCACCGCAGCATAGTTGAACCCACAGGCCTTGAGGCCCAGAGCGACAATGGAGAGTGTCGGGCTTTGGACGTTGAACACCAGCTCGGACCAAAGAATGCAAATACTGACCAAAACGCAGACAATGGCAAGAGCCTTGTGCAGGACAGGTTCGATGCGCAAGACCCACCACCATTCGAGGCTCGACTTGATCTCTGTCCACCGCGTGCTTTCGGGCAGGGGGCGCACAGTAGAGTGAAACTTATGGTCCGTGTTTTTCTTGTTGGTAAGAATGTCTTGCAGATAGAACGCCTCGTCGAGTAAGTTTTTCCATAAAGCAAGTTTGCGATCCTTCATGCGTGCAGCAATGATCATATCCTTTGTGAGTTTCACCAGATATTCCTCAGTGATTACTCTGGGTATATTGGTCTGGCGCTCATTGTGCTCAGGATCGAGCACAAAAGGAAACTTTTCGATCATTTGATCGATTTGTTTCCGCAAAACGATATCACCGCTTTGTCTCGAGTGCCGGAATCCGTTAGCAATGGCGTTCATCGTCTGCGAAGGTATTCGTCGTTAAGTCGAATCTCGTCGTTTTCGTGGTATCATATGTCGACTTTTAGGTTACCTGGGCGATCTCATCGAATTCTAATTCGCTGTCGATGCATTCTTCCTTGACACGCGAGGCATTAGCGTAGAGTTGACGCAGGTGACGGTGCGTGCTTCCGGTAAGCCATAGACGGCGAGGCACAGCGACGAGGCCGTATCCCATTAGGACGATCGCAAGGAACAAACCCCAGCTGTTGGCCATAGCCATGACGAAGCCCTGAATCTTGTCGCGTGTGGTGTATCCGCTACCAAAGACGAGGTATAAAAGACCGACGATGCCGATGACAACGTAAATAGAGTAGAAACGAAGGTTGACCTGGGCTGCTGACTTGAGGCGGCGCGTAAAGGTGAAGTCGCCTGTGTTGACATAGGCTTGCATCATAGGTATCATCATCCTGGATTTATCAATCAGTCATTCACGCTTGCTTTGGTTTGGAGGGCTGTAAAGCACGATCTGAGTGATACCAAGTCAAGCAGAATGAGGTCCAGTACAGCGTCCGCCACGCAACATAAAGGAAAGACTGCGATACGTGGGCGAAGGGCACTTTGCATTCTCCTTCGCATGTGTCGTACATTGTCTGAGCGGGATGGGGTCAAGATAAGTGGGATGGGTTACTGAACAGAATAAAGCGTACCGAAGCCATGTCGATGGGAAGCAGGAGCACGATCCAGAAGGGAAAGCACCAACCGATGATGCAAACGGTCGACACATACCAAGGCTGCGAACGAATATTGCTGTAGTGAGAGACAAGACCGACCACCAGGCCAAAGAGTGAAATGGTGCCTAGGATAACTGGGACGTAGTTGCCCCCGGCTACTTCACCCGGATCTATGGGTGGTGTAGGAATCTCGCCGTCCATTAATTCAGTGGTAAAAGCAGTATTGGCGTTTGTACAGTTTGGAAAGGGAAGGAAAAATAGCAGTCTGCAATACGGACCGACGCTTGGCATTTTTCATGCAAACCATATTCCCCGTGGACAATCTCATATCACCCTACCTACAATCCTTAAATATAGCTCCTGCGCCACTTGCAATTCATATACAATGCTCTGTTGCTTGTCTATCACGACATCTGGCTTCATATACTTTGAATATACAGGCACTCATCTCGCTAGGCACCACCCATAAGGATCAGTTACCATAGTATACCTACGACAAAAGATACATACGCGTACAGAATGATGCCAGAATGATATAACTTTTTTACGGACGCGCGAGTATGAAATCGTATGTTAGTTTTCTCCAGAGAATAGATCAGACATGTCGATCTTTATTCGGGTACACTCGTTTCGGTGAAGTATCAGTAAACCTACTGCATCGTGATGTAGCTTTGAAATAGGAGTTCATGGTTAGGCGGCATTATCCAAGTAGTGTACTCTGATACCGATAACACATTTAATCTGTTATGTTGGGGTGGAAGAAAGGGAAGTAAAAAGAACAGTGGTTATAAACCAGGATTTATCCGCTTTCCCCCATCAATCTCCTCCCCAGAATCATCTCCTACGGCACTCACGTCGTACGCGTTCCGTGGCTACCCTTTGGTCGGATATGAGTCGCATAAACCCAGTGAACCAGAAGAGGACGCACGTTGAATGGAAGATCTTCTCTTCAAAGTCAGCGTAATCTTATCAGGCGTCATCTGTTGGGGAGAAAAAATCAAAAGCCAGCATATCTATGACTGGTTTTGCTGCTCTTAAGCATGTTGTTGCCCTTTGGACGTAAGGGAAGACAATGCTTTGTATAAGTCAGCGAAGTGTAGGAGCAGACCGGGCGGATCGGAAAACCCTACCCCGGAGTGGGGCCGGGTTCGATGACGACGTTGCTTTTGAAAGCACGTGCGTTTTTGCACCAGAGAGAAAATTCTCGACCAAAAAAAAACTGTGCCTGAGAGATCACAATCCTCGGTAATTCCTTAGCCGTGGGTATTATGTCCAGATAATCCTGGCCGGTATGTCACCGGACAGGCTAGGTAGGAAGAATGAAGGAAAAACGAGCTGAAACATTTCGAGTATGCTGGAGTATAAGGCGGGCATATGAGATCGGTGGTGAGGTGACTGTGAGGCAAACCATTCCTATAAAAATGAGACGCGTTACGCAAGAACCAAGCGCCCTTTTTTTCTCTATATTTTTCTTTCCCCGTAACCATGTCTCTGTCGAGCAAGCTTTCTATCCGCGACGTCGAGCTCAAGGACAAGCGTGTCCTCATCCGGTAAGCAAAGCAAAGACCAAAGGACCATCCTCTCTCCCCGCACCACGCATACTGCGTCATGGGTGCCACCAGTGTTATACGGGTGTGAGCGGTCGCGCTTATGGAAAATAATGGAAAAAGCGAGCGAAAATAGCTGACGCAAACACCACTATAGCGTTGATTTCAACGTCCCCCTTAAGGATGGTGTTGTCAGCAACAACAACCGTATCGTCCAGGCTCTGCCTACCGTCAAGTATGCTCTGCAGCAAGGTGCCAAGAGCGTCATCTTGATGTCCCACCTGGGTCGCCCCAACGGTGAGGTCCAGGCCAAGTACTCCCTGGCTCCTGTTGCCAAGGAGGTTGAGAAGCTGCTCGGTAAGCCCGTCAAGTTCCTCAACGACTGTGTTGGTAAGGAGGTCGAGGAGGCCTGCCAGGCTTCCCAGGGTGGCGAGGTCATCCTGCTCGAGAACCTGCGTTACCACATCGAGGAGGAGGGCTCTGCCAAGGATGCTGAGGGCAAGAAGACTAAGGCTGACCCCGAGAATGTCAAGAAGTTCCGCGCTAGCTTGACCTCTCTTGCTGACGTGTACGTCAACGACGCGTTCGGCACTGCTCATCGTGCTCATTCCTCCATGGTCGGTGTTGAGCTGCCCCAGCGCGCCGCCGGTTTCCTTATGCAGAAGGAGCTCGAGTACTTTGCCAAGGTCCTCGAGAGCCCTGAGCGCCCCTTCCTTGCTATCCTGGGCGGGTAAGTCCAAAACGAACAGAGAAAATACAATGATCCTGAGCTGTTTTGTATAGTTCCAAGGTGTCCGATAAGATCAAGCTGATCGAAAGCATGCTTGACAAGGTCAACGCCCTTATCATTGGTGGTGGTATGGCCTTCACCTTCAAGAAGACTCTCGAGAACGTCAAGGTAAGGGTGGTCGAATGTCGGTTTTGCAAGAGGTCGCGTCTCACAGTGACCTGTTTCGGGGTAACTTAGATTGGCAAGTCGCTCTTTGACGAGCCCGGCGCCGAGCTCGTTGGCAAGATTGTCGAGCAGGCTAAGGCCAAGAACGTCAAGCTCATCTTCCCCGTCGATTACGTGACTGCCAGCGAGTTCAGCCCTAACGCTGAGGTGGGCCACGCCACTGACGCCAGCGGTATCCCTGACGAGTTTATGGGTCTGGACTGTGGTGAAGAGTCGAGCAAGATCTTCCGCGAGGAGATCCTCAAGGCCAAGACTGTCCTGTTCAACGGCCCCTGCGGTGTGTTTGAATTTGAGAAGTTCGCCAACGGCACCAAGTCTGCCGTCGCTGCCGTTGTCGAGGCCACCGAGAAGGGTGCCACCACCATCATTGGTGGTGGTGACACCGCCACAGCCGCCATTCAATTCGGTGCTGAGGGCAAGATCTCCCACATCTCGACCGGTGGTGGTGCTTCCCTGGAGCTGCTCGAGGGCAAGGAGCTCCCTGGCATCACCGCTCTGTCTTCCAAGGCTTGACTGCATGATCCGAAGCTGTAAAGTTGTATAAAAATTCTTTGCTTTTGCGTGTCTCTTTCGAAACTCGTGTAATACCAATAAAATGATTAGATGGTTAATGTATTTCCTTTGCTTCTGTTATGTGCGTGGCTAGACGTGTATGTGAGTGCGAATATATAGATTAAACTAAGATCGTCATGGCGTGGGAGGCAATGTGATGCGTAGCTGGCGGCGAAGTTCACCCAGAGGTGTATAAAAGTGATCCTCAAAATATACACTCATAAGAGGAACAGAAGATCTACAGTGAACACAGAAGCAACGGGTCAACTTTTTCAACAGGAGTCATTCAACGCCATATAACGTACCTGCCGCACTGGATAGCCCACGGGATATAGGTGCCGTAGAGACGACGGCAGGCCTCAGATGGGAGCATAAGTGGACCAAACAGGGACGACAGCATGGTCATGGGTAACCCAGTCTGGGCCCATTCGAACCATTTCAGTGCCAGCTCCTCTTCGACCGTCACCCCAAGACCAGTCAATGTATGAAAAAAGTCATGCGACTACAGTCATAAGGAAGTTGGGTAACGGCGGAAATCGTCAACGCGGGTACTATGTAACCAGGATACGGATTATTCCATGTAGCTTACTTGGCGGTATCTTTGCATAACGTAGGCGAGTTCTTCGTTATCCACGAAATGAACCTAGTACAATGCATGTACGTGTATGTGCTTGAGTAACCTGCAACTCGGGTCTTCTTAAAATGAGCATTTACCGGTGCACGCGTATCGGGAGTGACACCTTGGCTGTCGAGCCAGGACACGTATGTATGACCAAAGGTGCCGGGCGCGCACGTCTTGCGCAGCTTATCAAAGTCGATCGTGCTTGTATTGATAATAGGTCGTTCGCGTAGAATACGCCGACCACTTTCAGATTCAAGCATTTGTTTCCGCATATGTTCTAAAGCCTTTGTACCGGTCGTTTCGCCGAGGGTAGCTACCATGTCTTTTTTTTTTGTGTGTGTCAGCGTCCTCCGTTTATCTCGTATGATGAGAGTCTTTTTCGCTTTGTATCACACACCTCCTCGGTACGGGTCAAAGAAGGCCGCAAAGGCCGATCCGAGAGTGAGCAGTCCGCGCTGCCTGCAATTGACAGGGATGTGTGTGTCATATAACTGCTTCAAAGTCGGTTGCTCATTATCTGTGTACGCAGCATGAGCACGGGTCAAACCACGCGGCGACATTGTATTGTATTTACCCGACTGCTGTGCGAATGCTTCCGCATAGTTGGGCTTAGTGCCGGTCGTGTAGAGTCGGTGCGTTTGCGTGAATGGTCGCGTATACGTGAGACGTCTTAAAAGCACCCGCATATTTCAAGAAAGACTGAAAGTCAACCGCAATACAGTATATGGCGCCACTGCTATTATCAAGATTCTTCAAAAATTGCCCGTCCGCTCAACCTTTACACTCGTAGCTTCCAATTACGCTCGCAAATCCTGTAAGTAGATCTTATACCGCCCACATGCGATCTGATTATATTTTGTATTATGTGCAGGCGTCGTAAAGGACCTTGCTCTATACGCCGTGACCAACTGGAGCATATGCCGATATCATGATGGTTTCGACAGTCGCTTCCACAATTAAATTGTGGATTACAAGAGTGTACGTCTCTTGATGCTACTCTTCACAGAACCTTTTCACTTTAAACTATTGTACCAGTATACCTACTTGAAGAGACCGATTAATATACCTTTTCATAGACAGTAACATAGGAAAGGAAAAGGCTGTTCAATTCTTTTCACCCGTTTTCTGTATATTACCCTGTCCTTTTAAAAAAGTCATGTCACATCATGTCATACCTTTCAGTCATACACGGGTAAAGCGGGGATGTGGACAGCTTCTCTATAGGCTTAGCAGCAGCCTTATCATGTGGATTGAGCACACTGTATGCTCTTGACCTGAGAAGCTTGTAGATGCGTGGACGTGTTGTCTTTCTCGCTCTTTGTTTCCTACGTCACGTCACGTTTCTACTATTATGGGAACATCCTCTTCCGCAAAGAGATAAAGCGTCGTTAAAGAAGCCTCAAGAAGAATCGTGATTTATTGATGTCATGCCCGACATCCCCATAAGAGACCACTCTGTCAATATAGTACTTTAAACATATAGTTGATGAGAGCAATTCGACAACCAGATGCGTCAATGTGAATATATTGATGCAAAAGTGCACTCTAGTCAAACTTCCGCTTCAGCAGAGCTACGTGTATGCTTCATCCATATGACTTGGGGACTTTGGTGTACATGGTGACAAGAAGGTAAACCATCGTATACACCATAAACTGCATGATAGTCTATGCCGTCATTCGATCAGCAGACGTCTTTCAGACCTTTGTCGTGCGTGTTTAGAGATGATTGTTTCAAGTCTCAAAAAAGAAATATGTCTTAATGCTCAAAGACGTGTCAAGAGTAGTGACATAGCAGTTCTTGTGTATAGCAAAACAACTAGCCTCGAAATTTCAATCACAATACGCGTCTTCCCTCGTATCGATGGTACATGCAACCAAAATGTGTTGTTTGTTTTTATCGCACATCCTTAAATCGAATGGTACAATTCGTCAACGTATTTTGATCACACAAAACGAATCTGAACTCGAGTATAGTTACGAGACACTGAGGTCTCATTAAAAAAAATAATTACAGTAACGCTATATATTTTATTTTCATTTTTTTTTTCTCGGGAGTCGATGAAAGATCATCTGTTACCACAAGGACCACACCTGTACCCCACATGCTCGGTTCATGTTACATAAGAAATGGCCCTTTCGCACAGTTTTACCATAAAGACATTAGAATATTACATGATTTATTAAATGTACAAAGGGATGGTGGTTTCATATACATACTTAGTAAGGGCATACGTTGCTTAATATCAATATTCTATTTTGATGCGGGATGTATGAATCATTTAAGGAGGGAGATGAAGGGCGAAAGATGCAGATACAAATACGAGAATGCAGGATGCATGAAAGAAGAAAAATAGATGCTGAGCGGTATCGGTCAATGGCAGACTAGTGGAACAGTGATGCTTTGGGTTTGGAGAATCCGTTCATCAGAGATGCATCTGTGGCTGTTGCTGGTCTAGCGCACTCCATAGGGCTTCGCGGACGACAGTGTCACTCTTGAGCACGTTTGCGTTTTGAAACACAATCATCTCCGTCTGGGGACAGAGACGGCGCGCTTTCTCGAGTCGCTGATCCAGGGCACCGCACGTGGGCAACAGCGCCGAATCAGAAGTGCTCCTCTGTTGTTGTGAGGGGAGTTCTTTTGATTGTTGTTTGGAAGGGGTAAAGATGGAACTCCACGTAGTGCGTCGTCGTACAAGCGCCTGTGGGGTACTCACGTCGCGAATCATGATCTTGAGTATTCGGCCAGGAAAATCCGCCGCGATACGCGCATAGATCTCAAGATCAATCTCCCCAGAGTCACCAATGAGAACAAATTTACGCCTGGGAAAGTCTTTGAGGAGAGCGATGATTGCGTCTCGCTTCGCCCGGCCAGGTACTTCGACGAGTCGCGCCAACAGGCTGCCATCTAGTCGAAGGTGCATGCTTCCTGGCGGGAAGTTGGTATCCTTGAGAAACTCCGAGAGCATTGTTGTCAACTGAAAAGGGCTGTTGGATACGTAGTGAAAAGAGGCACCGTTGTGATACTGTATAGAGTAGATTATGCCATGAGTATATATCCTCTGGTCAATAAATAATAAAATAATAAAATAAAAATAAAATAAAAACGGCTCTTACCCATTCCATGTACGTCTCAGCCATACCCTGTACAGCCTTCGCCCGCTTGAAGAATGTGTTGGATAGAACCTTTTTGGCACCAGCAAGAATCTGAGTATCCTTGATCGTATCGTCAATGTCAGATATAATGGAAACGCCTTCTGGTTCGATCATAGAGACATCGCCATAGCTTGATGCAAAAGTATTCTCACCACTCGAGCGGAGTTGCACGACGCGTACATCACAATGGTCGTGGTGCTTCGTCCAGCTGCTGACGATGTGATGGGGTAAAGTAAGCTCTCCAGAGAGGAAGCCCGAGGCCTCTGTCGTAAGTGAAATTGGAGTGCTTGTTTGTATATCCTGGCTAGAGAAGCTAGCAGAGCTCGCCACCGTGTCGAGAGACTGGACGGTAGTGTCGTTATCAAAAGATGATGACGAGGTTGAGCCTGATGCGATGGAGACCGAAGATGGCGTGAGGTATGAGTATCTCTGGCGATTTCCGTTGAGGATGGCGGAGAGCGGGTTGCCAGGACGGTCAACAAGGATAGGATCGCGCTGAAAGTTGTCAAATAAGATGCTGTCACAGTCATGGACATACTCGTCATCCTGTTTCGGACTGTCCTCGTAGCATTGTTTGTTGCCACTGTCAGAGAAACCGGAATTGTAACCCGAATCGCTGGACTCGGCTGAGCTCCGCCGAGAGGTGGAGAAGTAGGGTACGATGGCTTCGGCGGCCAAGTCGGCGGTGCCGTCGTCGACAAAATTACTGTCGTGGCTGTCATCTTCCTCTTCATCACGCTGCTGCAGGCGCTGTTCAATTGAAGCGGCTCCGACGGCATGGATGACGAATTGTTTGTTACGCTTGTTCTTTGCAAGAAAGTATTTGAACCGCTGCTCAAACAAATAGGTCGAATGGTGATCAGCTGAACTTTTCCCAGCAAGGCTTTTTGTGAGACCTGAAATACGACGGAGAGAAAGATGGAAGGGGCAGAACCGGTGACCATCGTCAGCACTTTATACATTTTTATTCGTCGCTTATCATTCAGCGCTTACCCATGACAACTCGCTCTTTAGCCACAGAGCGATTGTGTGAGAGTGCCCAACCCTTCACTCGTATCAGCCACTCGGAAGGATCTATTCGAGGTATCTTAGTCATTGCTTTCACCGTACTATATTTTTTTTTCACTACCCTCTGGGTTGCGGAAAGCATAGGTAGGGAATAGAATCATTTCGCGGTGATCGGAGGCGGTCTCATCGCTGAGGATAGAATTTGCGGTGGTATCCGTAGGTGAAAAGATCGTCGGTAGCTCGTTGGAGTAGGCCGTCATGATGTAGCATAACACTGAAAGGAAAAAATTACAAAGTGCGAGATGTGCACTCTTTTATATCTATAATGATAAAACGGGTTGTGGTGCAGCCGGAGTTAAGCGAAAAAGGTTCATCGGGAAGCTAAAACCACCAACAAACAAGCACAACAATGGGATCATGAAATTTCCTCTTTGCCATGTGGTCAAGAAAGAAGTTATGGTAGAGTTTTGCCAGATTATACGCACGGTTCATCACTGCGTGCGACTCCATCATGTGTGTGTGTGTGAATACTCGAATATGCACTTGCTACTTCCCCCAGATGCATTCCACTACCACTCTCACTCGGGGAACCCCGTGTCCTCTTGCAGCTCTGGATACGACTGCTTTACTATTACGGTTGGTCAGTTGGGGGGTGAGGCTACGACGCTGTTGTCATGGCGTCGCGTGCGAACGTGCTTACCCGACATGATTCATATCTGCAGCGTGACCCGAGTAATGCAATACCAAATCACGCAAGCATGCTTGTCGCTCATCGGTCGAGAGCCCGGAGCCGACGGTGTTTGCCGTGTGTCGTCACTTGATATCGGCTTCCCCCCAAGACTTGAGGTTGTGCACCGGTAGTCAAAGCAAGATGGTAGCGCATGGTGGAACCCACGCCGGTGACCCGATGATTCTGAATAAGGGGGATTTTCTTCTCTTTTCGAGGATCGTTCTCGTCGTACATGGCCATTCCGCATCGTATCTCTTGTTTTTTTCAGGATGGGCAACCCGCCGTATCACCATACCTTACGTTATATATAACTGCATACTAGATATGGTACTATCGTGCAACAACGAGAAAATATCTTACCGGTCTTATCCAACCAAAAATCCGCCTCACGGCAGCACCGAAATAAGCATTCTCGGGCCTGGGCTTAACATTGTAAGTTCGTCAATAAATTTAATGCGCTGGCATGGAAATTAAAAGGTAGCGTATGAAAGTTCTCATATGCTCACCTTCTCCTCCACAGACGCACAGTGAGATGTACACATCACGATAAATACTCTTGCTGGATATCTCCTTACATTGCAGGAGAGGTTTGTTCTTCGAATGATGCAAGCGCATCTCGTGCGTTGTAAGGCGAAAACCGGCTCTGCTATATATGCTTGATGAATAATGTGTCTTCGCCTACATAGTATCTTTTTTCTTCTCGAGAGTTCCACCTGCTACTTATCAATCGTATGGTTCCGGATACCACGCAACAGGTAGCTATTTCTTTCTTTCTTTCTTTCTTTTTACATATTATGATACTACATCAAAGAGCTGTATGGCTACTATTATGAAACTGCGCTGCAATGCATATGCGGGCGCGTAATCCTGGCGATCTTTAAAGCACAGGTATTATTTGTAACAATTTCGTGCATATACTGACCCTGACCACTCTCTTGCATATGACTGATCATGGATGACAGACAGTTCCGCATATTGATCGTATACTATATTCTCTTTTGGAATGCAGGATAACTCACTACCAGGGCGCTTGCACATTACTGGACACGGATGTTTGTCGCCGAGAGACCATAAAAGTGCTGTTTCCCGTTTGTCCTATGTCGTATGTCTGTAATTACGATTACCAAAAAAAAAAAAAAACAGGAATTTTTACATATGCACCCAAAAGTCCCATTGGTACGGTCCAAGTGCCTGTATTCCTTGAGTGGTACTCCTGTTACTGTCGTAAAAGTACGGTAATACATTTGACATGTACAAGCGAGGGTTTAGGCTGCGCCAATCCAGTGGTCCAAATGATCCTGGTGTCCACCAGATTTGGATCCCTATCAAGATGTATAAGCCCGCCGGATTCGTTAACACAACGTTTATACACAATGTGTTACCAACTAGGACGAGCTTGTCTCGTCAAAAATTTTAGAAGTGAATATGGAGAACAAATATTTATTTTGTCGGCTAGTACCATCTTCCTATGTCGAAAGGGCATACTTTTCTTGAAGTCTCACACGAAGAGCTTCAGCCCCGATGCGTAGCCTTTTTTTCTTCTTCACTCTGTTACGGATTGCCAAGACTCATACGCCAACAACAGCATTGAACGAAGAGGAAAAGTCACCGGTCTTATTCCTATTTTATGGCCGGCGAACCAAATTGTGTCGGATGCCCGTAACGATTGTCTCCTGATTTCCGCTGTGGGAAACGAAAGCAATGGCGGCGGGGATCGGCGGCAAAGCATACAACGGAGGGCCATAATGAATCGACGGACAAATATTGGCTCCCTACGGCCTTGAAGCCGAGTTCTGCTCATCTGAAGGTTTACCTCGCAGCTAAAATAGGATGTATCATGGACGTCCGTGTGATTACAGCAACGAAAGGGAGAAAGGCGTAGGCTGAATTCTCCATTTACGAGGATCCGTTTGACTCATTTACACTACGAGACCATACAGAGACTTTGAATACACAACATCCACAAATGACATGTCAATCGAATGTTTTATCCATTGCATGCTTGTTCTTGGATACTTCTCGCTTGTGTAACAAGGCCATAGAGATGCGAAATTTTGGCCACCAATGGGAAAGGATATTGTAGAAGTAAATATTTCTATTATTTGGTACGCTTGTTCCCGTAGGCATGTTTTCGATACTCTGTGCGTAACAGTGCTTTCTAGTTGAAGGGTTCAACGATTTTTTCAGAACCAGAATGCATTTGTGGGAAGTTGAACTTTAATGTTGAAAAGCTCACTTTCTGATGTCGTGCAAACATGAGTTGTCGAGCTTGCCCGATACAAAGGACAACCGAGAAGCCACATTCCGTGGGCTACATTGTGCTTGAGGGACGACACATCGATGAGACATTGGAAAAATAATTTATATATGTGTTATTTCTCCTTTATGGAAAGTAGACTGCAAGTGCTCCGTGTTATGAAGATTTGACGTCGTAAAAGTTGGAGGTACCGAGGTATTCTTCGAAACTCTTGTATTCTGTATCTGGGTATTAATAATGCGAGTACGAGTGGGACGGGGAGAGATTTACCCAAAAGCCGGAATATGTGCTCAAAGTGCGGCATGAATTCGTTTTGCGGTATATAAAGATTAAATTCGAGATCGGCAAAAACTGCAAATTCGTGATCGCGCACGTCTTTTGAATCAACGTCCAGTTCATCATCAATGGCCTACAGATGAATATGTCAGACAATAGATTTTTCTGTGTTCAGTTACATAACAACATACATCGAAGAGAGGCTCGAACCAAGTTCCCTTGGCTTCGTTCACTTTGGTGGCCAGGAACAGACAGCAAGCAGCAATAAGTTTCCGATTACGTTTCGTCACCACATTCTACAATCCTGATAAATATGGGCGTAGCAAGAAGCTGTGCGAGACTTACCTTGGTGACAAGCTTCTCAAAATACACAAAAGCATGCGCGACACTCGATATCTCCAAATCGACTTCGCGACCGATCTCTACCAAGTGCGTCTTGATAGCTCGAATCTTGCTTAATGTGATTTCGGAAGGGATCTCAGGGTGGACGAGTCGGAACTGCTCATTCAGCTCGCGTTTCAGTTCCGAGGGCCGTAACGTCTGACTAGGCGCGGTTCCCTATAACCAGGACGTCAAATGTCAAATCAAACGCCCCTGTGTCACAGCTGGGAAGATCTACCTGAGAGCTGGAAAGGTAGCCGAACCGGTTGTAGGAGTCATTATCCAAAGCGTAAGGATCGTAATGGTTTGATTCGACAGGTGGGTTGTTTCTGCACAAGGAAAAAAAAGTATAAGCGAAGAGGGGGATTAGATCTCAGCTTCCATTTTGAGTGAATCAAACGACTCCTTACTCAAGAGAAAAGGATGGCACCAAGAAATGGGCGTACGACAATGCAGGCCGGCGCTTGTTGTTATCGTGACTTGCCAATTGCTGTTGCCTATCAATTTACATCGTTAGACAAAGTTAGAGCCCGTCAAAGTAGCAGTAAAAAGATGACATACAGGTAGCCACGGTTGATGGATTCATCGGTTTTACGCTTGCCAGCAGAAAACCGGATCTTGTCCGTGTAATATCGGAACATGGACAGAATGCCGTGGTCCTGATGGAAATGGGGAGGTTAGAAATGTACGAGCGACAAGATGAGATGAGTGAAGTAAGAATGAAAGAGTGGAGAGAGTGCAGAGAGAGAGAGAGGAGAGTGAGATCATACGTCTTTGTCAGCATGGTGCGACTTCTTTTTGATTTTCTCAGAAGCAATGGGTCGCTCGCTGTCCTCTCGAGTGAGCTTGTGATGCTGCACGTCTCCGTTATCGTTGCTTTCGGTAGACCAGCGTCGACGATCGCCATCCGTCTTCCTGTTGTTACTGTTATTGTTGCTGCTGTTGTTGTTCATATTGTTCTGTTTGTCTATTTGGGCAGAGAGCAAAGATGTAGCGTTTCTGTTTGCTGTCATAACGGGTGCCGAGGACGCCAATGATGGACCAAGGCGACTTCCTCCTTTGTCGGCTTGAGAAATGTTGGCATCGTCCGAAAAGTTGCTGTCGGTCGAGATAAGCGAAACAGCTGCATAATGGTCATCAGTCCAGATGAAATCAAAAATATCAAATCGCATAGCATGTCTTGGCGCTTGAGAACAAACATAGAATAGAGAATGTTCTGTTTACCTGCAAGCTCTGTGTTGATTCCGTCGGTGAGGCTGTCTCTGGACTGGAGTTGCTTTGACAGTTGGCGTGGATCGTTCGACTCATCGTGGAAAGAATGGTGGTGTCCTGGGCGAAAGTCGTCAGCTTTTTGCCAGCTGTTGTTCGGTTGTTTGGATGGAATAGACTGTGAATCGTCTTCACTTCCGAGAGGTATAGACGACAGGAATTTAAAGGCTGTTGGTCTCGAATTATTACGCCTAGATTTACGACTTTTCGTCGTGCCCATTGGCGTATATGCGAGCAGAAGAAGAGAGTAATTGGCGTGCAGTGGTTTGAGAGTGTCAAAACAGAGTATCGCCAGACGTGTCAATCAATAACGTTGTCAATCAGCAGGAAAGTAAGAGGAAGCAAAGAGATAAGCTGGTAACAAGTCAAGTTGAGTCTGAGAAAAAAAGAGAGCAACAAGAGTGCCACAATTGTCCAACCTGTGAGACTTGGCTGAGATTGAGACTGAAAGACTGAGACTGAAGACAGACTGAGACTGAGAATTTAAGCCTGATTTCGTCTCCCGCACCGTGCTCTGAGTGTCGACGTCATCATCATGATCCTCATCATACGCTGTGTGTACATTTGATACGGTGTATTGTAATTGTCCAAATTCTCACAATTGAGACGAGAAAGAATCACATGCTTTTAGGTCCCAACTGTTGAGCTGAGCACCTTTAAATTGACTTGACTTATTCTTCTTTCTTTGGATCCATCCTCTCTCATTCAACATGCCTGAAATAAGTATGCTATTTCTATGTTTAATACTTCATATTCTCTATGTTCTCTATATCCTTTATTTTATATTCTTAGTATCTGTCGTGTTATCGTCTTCAGAAGTACTCACCTACCCGGGGTTTTCTAGGTACGGCCTTTACTCGCGTCCATTGGGCCGCATGGGCCGTGCTCCCCATTGCAGCTTCTGCGCTTTACCGTAAGAAAGGTGGATTCTATTACAAAACCGCAGCATCGCTCGTCTGCATGGCGCTTATTGCGCTTTACGGTGTCTTGGCATCGCTTACATTGCCCATCTTTGGCAAGACTCACCTCATTAACTGGACGGTCGCCCGACTCTACTACCATATTGCGGGCTACTTCACCGGTATTTCCGTCACTATTGAGGGCAAGGAGCACTTGGAAACCGGTCGTCCCAGCGTCTACGTCTGCAACCATCAATCCAGCATGGACGTCCTCTTCATGGCAAGTGTCTTCCCCAAGGCCACTTCGGTTGTGGCCAAGAAGTCGATCAAATACTACCCGTTCCTGGGCTGGTACAGTAAGTAACGCAGAAGGAAAAGCGAAAAAAAAAAAGGAACAGGAATTTATGGAGGGGTTCTAATCATTCATTATGGAACAGTGACGCTGAGCAAGGCCATCTTTTTGGATCGCAAAAACCGAGACAGCGCTATCAAGGAAGCGAAACAGGCTGCTGAGGATATCCACAAGAAGAAGGTATGAGGGACTGTGGGATGATATGGCATCATTATCTTATTTCTAACACATGTTTCCACCCAATTCAGATCAGCGTCTGGCTTTTCCCCGAAGGCACGCGTGGCCATCCCCATGAGCTGAACCTCCTCCCCTTCAAGAAAGGTGCTTTCTACATGGCTGTGCAGGCCCACGTGCCTGTTGTTCCCATCGTCGTTTCCAATTACAACCATTTGTATGACTCCAAGGCCAAGCGTTTCCTGCCTGGCAACGTCAAAATTAAAGGTATATCTTCGCAACATCAGGACAAAAGGAAGAAAACAAAAAATGACGAGCTACTCACACGTGATAACTATCCAGTCCTTCCTCCGGTCGATACCACCAATATTCAGGAGGATTCGGCTTCGATCGATACCTTGACTAATGAAGTCCGCGACCAGATGCTCGCTACGTTGAAAGAAATTTCTGAAGTCCCTCCACCAGGTCCTGGTACCTCGGAATCCAAGAAGAGCCAGTAATATAAGTACTCTATATCCACTTTTTTTTTCTCTCTCTCTATTTCTTTCCCTTCCCCACCTCAAACAATTCTTGCACAAGTCTCATTTTACATAAACACATTATAAACATATTTTCCCTCCATGGTTTGACTCGCTATATCTCCAGTAACATGGATACTTTCACTTGACCCTTATTTTGAATTCCTGCATTAACATGTGCTTGAAATTAGACGTGTTTTATGTCTATTTTAGGCGAGTTTAAACCCATCAGCATGTTAACGTGTACCTCAATAAATTTAGTCATTATCATGTTTTGCTCCCAACCACTATATGTCAGCCTATATCTTTTCAAAAAACATGCACCGAAGTAGGTGCCTGGCCTTCGCAGTCTATCAATCGGCGAATAGAAACAGTAAATGCATTTTTGTTTGACATATCACAAATTGACCCTTTCAATATGTATGGAATTGGTCATACACGAACCCATGGTGTTTGTGTGTACGTTATGAAGGTCATTCGATTGTTATTCACTGTTGTAGTAAAGTTGTCAACATAGCCTGCGACCATGTTCAGCCTTGTTAGGCACCTACTACCTATTCGAAATCTCAAGCAAGTGATCGACAGCATCAACAGTACAACAGTTGTACGTATATGTGGAAGGGAACGTAGCATGCTCAACGTATATTGGGTCTCGAAGACTGTACCATGCATCAGAGCCAGAAGTCCGCTGCTATCGCACTTCTAAAGTGGTTTACAATACGCGTATGAAGAAATGGTATCCAGCCAACAATGGTTTATGCCGGGGAGAGCACGATGGCAGCTGCTAGGCAGCAGCTAGAAAGGGGAAATACTGCCGAGTCCACTTAGATATACACGTGTACAGCACGAACAGCATTTCAGGCATATCCAAATAGTCTTTTTTACTTATTGTCCTGAACATGTGTGGACACGCACATATCAATCATACCACATATTTAACCTGGAAAGCGCACAAAAACAATTTGTCGAGAACGAAAGACTGAATTTTTGGTTCTTCTCGTAGAAGTTAGGCTCCATAATGAGCAATATACTTTTAGCTTTGCTGCACGAATAGCGGTATTTATATGATTTGCCACTGTATACTGTGTCACCGGTTGCTTTTTGCGGATAAAAAGCCGTCTCCCGCGTTGCACGCTATTTGCCTTTAACCTAAACTTGCTTTGTTTTCTGGACATGACACTTAAACTCTAGATATGCACAGGAGAGAAAAATGTCTGCAGAAGGAGTTGCATAATAAGAAATTAACTATGCTTTTCCTAGTTCATAGATCAAGAGTATAAAAAGGCATTTGCTTCCATTTCCCTTGGGCGTGGACTGTGCCAGCCAGTGAAACTCAACCTTAAGTGCGCTTATCTTGCATATGATTAAGAAAGATCGCACTGACAAAAATAAAATGGAATGACGAATAAAGAAGAAAACTTTTCATGCCGAGCCGGCTTAGTTAGAAGGGGACCGAAAGTATCACATCGGCTACGCCATGTTTGAGCCCAAAGGGAAGAGTCAGATCTAAATCAGCCTGATATACGACATGACAACGGGAACCGGAACATCTGGCTTGAAAACGGAGGGAGGTTGCGGATCGAAATCTTTCTGTGTAATTAAATGTGAATATGGCGCCAAAATGAGATACCGCCAGGGCATCGAGACTCCTGCATATACAGTATACATACACGGCTACAGTACGTTGATGTGCATTGTATATGCGCGTCAGCTCATGTTGTGAATGGAGCACGGAGTTTTAAGACATGACACGTTGAGATCGAACTGTTTATCTGTGACACTTGACGGCCACCATCGACTTGTTTAGCTACCCAAACATGGATGCACTTGGGGTTGGGGCTCCTGGGATGTCGATTCATTAATATTAATTGATATCCAGATGATGGCTTGCCTCTGCTGTGTTATCTTGCACTTTTAGTCGCCTCTTTAACAATGAGCCGTCCTCTCTACATTCTCTCTACATTAAGCCTGAAAACTTCATTGCTTTCTACCTATTTTTTTTTGTCTTGTTGGCTTTGACACGTTCGGTTAGGTTGACGCTTGCGCTTTTTCCCACAGATCCGACGAGAAAGTAAAACGAAAAAAATAAGCCAGCGTCGTACCTTTTCCTTTCTCTTCTATATTTTTTTTTCCTCTCATTCTCGATATTTCACCACTCCTTCTCTCTGTGCTTGCTTGATTTTATCTGTTTCTCATGGGTGGCGTGTGTTGTAAGGCTGAGATCGATTTCGCAAATGAAGGTGAGTTTTCTCAGTTCAGGAACGCTCGTGACCCGTCGTCGTCGCTGACAACGTAGAATGAATGAAATCGACGGATAGAGACGCAACTGCACCATTTCTATTTGTTACGCGCTATTGGCAAAGGGTCGTTCGGCAAAGTGCGTATTGTACGGCATAAGCAGACGAATCTCGAGTATGCGCTTAAGTACATTAGCAAAGACAAGTGCATTGAGCGACGGTCGGTGTACAACGTGATCAACGAGCGATGCATGCTTCAACGACTCGACTATCCCTTGATTGTCAATTTGCGGTATGCGTTTCAGGACGATGACACGCTTTTTATGGCGCTTGACCTGATGCTGGGAGGTGATCTCCGGTTTATGCTTGAGCGGCACCAGAAGCTGAGTGAGATGCAGGTCCGCTTTTACGTGGCTGAAATTCTCCTTTCTCTCGGCTACCTCCATCGACGACGTATCGCGCACCGCGACATCAAACCAGACAACATCTTACTCGACGAACGCGGGCATGCACATGTGTCCGATTTCAACGTCGCCACCACGTTCACCCAAAAGAAGCCGATGCGCTTCTCCACCGCAGGCACTTTAGCTTACATGGCTCCCGAGATGCTCGGTCGCCAGGGCTACAACACCTCCGTCGACTGGTTCTCGCTCGGTATCACTGCCTACGAGCTCTTGTTCGGCAAACGACCTTTTCGGGGTAAAACAAGCGACGAAGTTACAGAAGCCATCTTGCATGCCCCGCTCGAGTTCCCTGATAACGTCTATGAACTCGTGTCCGAAGATTGCGTCAGTGTCCTGACCGGGGTAAGATCACTCTTGAAACAGACACCATTCCATTACAGCTCAGTCCTGACACCCGTATCTCTCCTTCTCTTCCTATATCAATACTTCAGCTGTTACAAAAATCACCACAACACCGATTGGGCTGTGGACCCGATGGTTTGGTACGTTTCAAAAATCACAGTTGGTTTCGCGGTTTGGACTGGACAATGCTTGAGCGAAAATTAGCCGTCCCACCTTTTATCCCGGATGTAAGTACCGAGTGAAACAGCTAAAGTCAGGGAGAGCATAAGCCCGACTAAATAACTATTATGACTCCCAAATCATAGAGTAAAACAATGAACTTTGACTCGGTCCATGAAATCGAAGAGATCTTGCTCGAGGAACCACCACTGCGGTCAGCAAGGAAACGAACAACACAGCACAGTGACACCCAGTCGTGCGTGACCGAAGAGGCGCAGTGGCAACAGATCATGGAGGACAAGTTTCTACCTTTCGATTACCAAAAACGTCGTATTCAACCGCATGAATCTTCCGCCGTAAGAAGCAATCATCCTACCGTAGATCCATCACCTCCACGTCGCCCGTTTTTCACCAAGGTTAATAGCTCGTATGAACGCTACCGATCACAAGGTTACGATGTACTTGAGGACGTCCCCTCACCCGTGCCAGACGACGACGAGGTCGCTTCGCCCATCACCCTCCATATGCCATCACCTCCGTTATCCAATGCCTCACATCACATGAAATCTGCCACCAGAACCGCCCTGTAGAATTCACCTTTTCTTGCAAGCAAGCCCCATTTTACATATTTTCATCCAATATACCAAAATGTTACATGATTATATTTTCTTTATACAAGGGGAATGTTTCTCACGAAAACACGTTACATTCCAGCATCACATTGACGATACAACACGTCAAGTAGACAACGATCATCCACCATCCGAGACCTTCGTTGATACAGTACCCATTCAGATTTACCACCATCAGTGTGCTTAGCAGCACCGTGATCAGCCCACCACATGATACCAGGATCGATGGTGCGATTTCCAGTGCATAAGGCTGGCCCGTCTTGAATGCTTGATAGGTAGAGGATACACCAACACCCAGAACCATATCTAACAAGATGATCAGAAAAGGTGCCCTCTCCTAGCCCGTCCTTACTTACTTAATAATGGACCTGCATAGCATGCCGATATTGCCATCGTTGGGAAGCCCATCTAGTGAGACTTATAAGACCCACCGAACTCATGCCTGTTCTTCAGCGTACCTTAGCAATGGCTGTATTGGCTACGAAATCACCGACGCTGTTACCGAGGGCAAAAATGGTCAAACCCATGATGGCGTCACTGATGCTCAGAATGGTGCCCAAAGCTTGCAGGAGACCAACCATGGAGTTGGCCAGCAAGAAGATCCAGTTGAGCGCAATCACAAAGCCGACAAACGACATCATCCAGAACCACTGGGGCGGCGTGTCCTTCTTGGTACCCATAAAGACTGCTGTGGCCAGACCACAGCCGATCAGGAACCCGATCACAACATAGCGTGCACTAATAAAAGAGTTCACTGACAGAGAGATATCGGCCTTCAGCTCTTTGACCTGCATTCAAGTGAAGGTGTACTTACGTGCCATGACGCCAAAAACGAACGTGGTTGCCAAGACAGCCTGAGTTGCCAGAAGCCAGCGATGCCAGTCTTGACCTAGGCTTTCCTCGTTCATCTCATCGTCAATCATTCCCTCGTCGTCCATATCGGATAAGCCGTCTTCTTCTTCACTCGCGTGATGGTGCACGGAGGGCACAGTAAGATAGCTCTTGTTGGCGTTGCTCATGTTGGTATTGAGCTGGGTATTGATCGCAATTGCTTCATCTTCGTCTCCATCCTCTTCCGGTAGCGGCGGGGCAGGTCCGGGCACGGTGACCTCGACATCATCAATCTTGACGTCTTCGGCAACCGGAAGGGTCAGTGTAAACAAAAGCACCACAGGTACAGCCACCACCGAGCTCAGTTTGGCAAATGCCGTTTTTTCTTGCCAGTCCTGCAAGGTTGGGAAAAGCGTCTGCCACACGTCCTCCATGACCAGATATAACTGAGTGGGTGAGGACCAGTCTTGCGGCTTTGCTTTACTAGTAAGCTCGGGGTGTGGAGGGACAGCAATGGTAATAGACTTTTTATCATCCGGATCGTCTTGCTGTCCGAGCCGAATCTCTGGAATCGAGGGCTCCCGGTCACCTGGTATGCGCATCTGTGCGATCTGCGGCTGCTGCTGTAGGGGAGCTTGTGGGGTATGTATCTGCTGGTGTTGCGAGGGCTGATTGGACGATATGTAGGTGAAATAGTCTTCGGCCATACCGTTGCTACTGTTACCAGACTCGGGCGTCGAGGGGCGTTGGTGTGTCGCTGATCTGCGACCGCCACCAAGCGCCAAGGGGGGGTTAGTGTCGTTGGCGGAGGCAGTGGCGGTTGAGGCACGTGGGCGGCCGCGGACATAGTAAGCTGATGAAGAGGAGGACGGGCCATTGTTGGTCGGCCAGCCCGGCACAGAAGTCTCTCGGCGGCGGGCATAGCTTGTATGAGGATGATAGGTTCTATGACTGCTGCTGCTGTTGGTGCGGCGGATGCTTGTCACCTGTTCTTGAAACTATGCAGAGACAATGATATGCACGTGTGCACATCACGCGTTAGGAAACGAATAGCTTCCTTTTTTCTTCCTTAGATAACTACTTACCTCAATGGCGCTAAAAAGCGAAGTTCGAATACCCACACGTGGTGTCATAGCATGGCGGGCAAGGCGAGTCGATATTGATCCGTTCGTGCTGGTTGTGCGGGGTACGTGCATGCCATCAATGTGAAGCGAAGAGCGATAAGACGAGTTGGGTGAAACGGGACGGATCACATGCCCTACATGCGATTCATGCGAACTGAACGAATATTGGGACGTAAACCCATGAGCGGGGATACTCAGACGAGGAGGTCGGTTGTGTCCTAAGCAAACGTAGAAGTAGTGTTATTCATATAGAAGCAAGAAATAGAGAGAAGAAAGCCAGTGGGTTGCACGATACAACTTGTGTCCGTTCCCATGTTATTTCCTATTCGATCGTTCACGTACCTTCCTCTTCCTGAAGCAGGCGAGACGTCTCAGTGGGTAATTGATCATCCATCCCACTGTGAATCGAGACTGGAAATGACTTGGACTCGAGCTTGGCTGGCGACTCTGCACCTGGGAAACGATAGGCACCAAAGACAACGACAAAGACGTAGGTGACGTAATAACCGATGAGGGCCACGCCATGGAACCACATTATCCGGCGGTGATAGACGATCCAGGTCAGCATCATGATGGCTCCGGTCAGGAACGAGGCGTCGCGCATAAACGTAATCCGCTTCGACTTGAAGGGTCGGATGATGCCCATGCATCCGGATACTACGGATACGATAAAGAAGGCGGCGCCTATCAGTTCGCCAATGGCGAGTGATCCAGCCCCTGTGTCCATCGCACTACACATATACATTGGGGATGTATGGTTTTAGCCGAAGCGTCCTTCTCGTATACATATTACCCCTTATTTTTTATGCTTTTGTTTACGCACCTAAAAGTACTGAAAAGATCAGGGCTGCCGTTGCCAAAGGCCAATACCGTGACACCAGCCTATACAACATCGAGGTAGAATAAGAGGATTAGTGAGGATATCATTTGCACGCGTATCGAATTCTTCTCTCAACGAACTCAACTCACCATGCTTTCGGACAGCTGCAGTTTGGATGAGATGGTCTGCAGGTTGACGGCTTTTTATGATACATAAATTTAGCTGTGCATAACACAAACAAACGGGAGTCATCTCATCCCCCAACAACTTGACTTACAAAAGAAATCCGAAGCAACCACACTGATGGACCCAAAAAGCATCAGCAGGCAGATAATCTTTTGAACGGTGCATCGGGTGAGTTTACAACACATACACAAATAATAAATAAATAGAGAAGAAATTGGAAGCAAAAGAGGTTACCATGGCAGATAACGAAATAGGCTTCCATAACTCGGAGCAGTAGTAGAAACGCAAGTAGAATTTGCTAAAGCCTTTGCAAGCTGCCTCGACAAACGCACACTGATCCTCGTGTTTCTCCACATTAGAGCACTATTACGGCGGAAAGACAAATGAGTAAAATTGCGATCAAGGTAGGACAAGAAAAAAGAAAAAGCAGGTGATCACCTCTTTATGATGGGAGGAGAAAGGCGACAGGTCGTCCTGGAAGTGGTTGTGGTGGTTGGCAACACGAGCAAGGATGGAGAAGAGGATCAGGCAACAGACGAGAAGAAAAGTGGCGCGTCGATTCTTCATGTCATAGGAAACCAAGGGAGGAAAAGAAGAAAAGGAAAAAGAAGAAAGAGAAAAAAAGAAGCGTTAAAAAGAAAGGCAGACGGCGCTACATTGGATTCGGGTGACTTCAATGTACGGAAGAGTACTTGCCCTATCGCTCTACCTATCAATATGAGCCGATCACTTGTGCCTGCAAGCATCATACAACATAATATATACACAGATATGTATATTGTGGCGTTCGCCTCTTTCTAGGGGCTCGGTGGCCATACCGTGGTGACGACCTTTTCATATCCCGCACAAAAAGGGAAAAGAGGCAAAGAAGCATCAGATTTACTTCTTTTTATCCAGGATCATGCGTTAGGAAACATCAAGTCCAAGCAAGTTAGTATGAAACGGGGGAAAAAGAGTAGCGGCACTGATATCGCCCGTAGAAATACGAGCTAATCGACTTGAGTCGTGCCTTTTATCGAAAGAGCCATGTCTAGGGCGTGACCTCCTTGAAGGGGACCCCATGCCCCTGCTGCATTCGCATCCTTGTGCCATTTTATAAAGCGATGCGGTCCGTCGATTGTTTATATTTTAGACTCGCAGGCAGAGAGACACGCTCAACGTCACCGTAGCAAGCTGTCGCCTTTACACCTCATTACAAGAGGAGGTTTTAACACAAAATTATGTAGGTTACTACATCATACGCGACTCTGCAACATCGTTCATGAGCATTTCAGCATGGACATACGGAAGGAAGTAACGAATGCCGACGGTGAGCAGATCGTATCAGCCTTATACATGGATACTGTGACTTTCAGAGTCCACTCAAAATCAAAGGTGGCGGTTTTGTTCCTGCTCGAATAATTTCATTATTCGAATAATGTGGTCCTCGTCCCCAACTCCAGACAGGTGTTGTTCGAAGGAAACAGTCATGTTGATCAATGAGTTGCTATTTTGAATGTTAATTTCCATGTAGCTCTTTAAGTTTGCTCTCTTTTTCCAAGATAAAAGAATCCTTCTTCCTTCTGATTCTTTATCATTTGCCCTTTTCTCTTACCTGTGAAGTCAATGTCACAGCCACCTATGACCTCTGCTGCAGCAGCTTGCATAGCTTTAGCCTATAACCCGAGGAACCCAGCCAACCACAGATTAGCAGCGGCACGCATGGACGATATGGACCTTGCCTCTGTTTATGCGCGTGGTACTATTTACTGCTCATCCAGCGGTAGTTAGTACCAACTTGCAGCTGATGAATCCGTACGTTTACCTGACGTACCCAGACGAAGGTTTGCTCTGCTTCTAAATGTCTTCGGTAAATGCACCTGGCATTAAATATAAGCTCTCTAGATTCTTTGGAACCCTTAGAAGACGTGGGCTTGGCTGGTCCCAGTACGCAAAGTACGGGAAGAAGACGAGGACGCAGCCATTCAATTTTCAGCCAGTCAAGCGCAAGCAGTGATGTCTTAGTGGCATCAGCTTTGGATGAGATAATTTTGGAGCCTGTTCGAACATACACTGGTACGTTGTTTCATTCTTTCTTTGTTTGTGTGTTCATAGATGTTATCATATAGGGAAATTTACCAAGTAGGAGGCACTTCAGTATCTCCAGAATGTCATGACGGTGACCAGGCTCGCCATGCGCGAAAATTTTCACGAGCCAATGTTTGTGGACTCGAACAAGATTAAGGAGATATTAGAGAAGAGATCCGGTCCGCTGGAAAACACGCCACGGCAAATCGAAAACTGGGTAAATAAGTTCACGTTCGGTGTCAAGACACAGTGGAGTCCTTATCGAAGGTTGTCATCACGGGGTACTTCGAGACGAACACCTAGATAAGAATAGAAGACAATACGATACATCTTAGCTTTGGTCTGATTTGCAGAGTATAATGTCATACAAGAGCTTCAAGTATTCCAAGATCACCTTCGTACCCATCCGATGACAAATATCGGCTACGCGCGCAAATCACCAGGAAAGGAAAGGTTCGATGCCAGATGCAGATTGTTGGAAAAAATGACCTCGCGACTGGAGTACCGTTGCCTTTATACCAAGGTGTACATCTCTCCAAAGTCAAAATTGGACGAACCTCTGATGACTACAAGAACAAAGACAACACTATCACTGATTGTACCGGTGATATGGAAGGTACTAAACTTATATTTGTGCATGAACTTGTTAATAAACTGCTATTATATCTACAGCTTTGCGTACGAGGCTCGACAGAAAGTTCAAGCCTATCAGGCTAGTCGTGATTGACTACGCGGGATTCAGAACTGAGCCCAACGACATCAGACGCTTTTTGACGTACGAGAAAGAAAGGAAACAAATCTGGGGGAGTCACAAAAATTGGATGCTGACAACCATGCATATAGACCATACTCGCAAATCGAGGAAAGGTCGCAGATCTTGATCCGAGGAAAGCCGGGCCGGCGCAGGACGGGTTAATCGAGGGAAATCGCTAAAAACCCTGCCAGTTTAAATGACTCTGCAAGTCATCGAGCGCGCGATAGAGTATTCCGGCGATCCGTGTTATTGCGTGTTGTTGAGGCACTTGGGTCGTGACGGCGTCAAGATTGATAAGCAAGAAGTCGGGAATACGAACAGGGTGCTGTTTCATCCAGAAGGTAATGGGCCAGGCAGCGGGAGACATACACGACGATGGACAGGTAGATATGAATTGCTTGATCGCATAAACTATGGTTCAAAAGCGATATGCAGACATATCTTATTTAGGCCCGTATATCAACTAATGATGGCAGTAGCTGTCCTAAACGCCCCAATAAGGACATCATTCTTGAATCATGTGCAATATGAAGGCAATGTCTTTAAACTCGTTGAAGGACAACTGCGTTGGAAACGCGTCGATCAAGACAGGTTCTGGACGTGCAACCCCTCTTTCCCTTTTCATCCCGTTCTCTTATCCCTGGTCCTGTATCGTTCGCGCTAACCCGCAAAAAATGACGCTTTTGCAACCTAAGCAGAGATGGACAGGGTACGTGCAGTCCTTTTTTCCTTTCATTTCATGGCAATTCCATTTTATTCAGAAAAAGAACGACCATCAGTCGACTTAGAACTTCATGGCATGGGGGAAGTCGCCCTTGCTCAGACCGAAAGGAGCCTTGAGGTAGGCAAGGACGAACTTGTCCTTGGAGACGGAGGCAACGAGCTCCTTGTCGAGGGCCTTCTGGACAGAGACCAAGTTCTCGGGGAGAGCCTTCTTCTCGGACTACGCAGTGGTGAAAAAAAAAAGAGTGAGCTTTGCTTTTCGAAACGCCATTTCAACAATGAGTAAGGAAGAGAGATTACCTTCTGCTCAAGGAACTTCTCCTTGGCAGCCTTCTTGTCCTTGGCGAAGAACGAGTCGTTCACGTCAGGAACCTAAGGAATGCTGTGTGTGAGTCATCGTGTATGTGGAAGAGGAATGGCGGTTGGGGTTTACCTTGACGTTAGCCAGGTCGACCTTGACAGAGGTGGCAATCACGTAGGACTGGTTGACACGGCGGATGGGGACACCGTTGACCTTGAAGGGGCCCGAGACGAGCAGGAGGCCAGAGTCGAGCTGCTTCAGGAAGACGACGCGCTTGCCACGGAAACGACCGGCCAACAGAATAAGAACGGTGCCGGGCGTGATGGACGAACGGAGCGCGGTCTTCTTGTTGGTGCGGCGGTTGACCTTGGGCTGCTTCACATCCTCGGCCGGGTAGTAGCGGGGAGCCTTTTGGGCAGGAATCGTGCGCTTGCCACCCTTGGTAGTAACCGTCTTGTCTTGAGCGGGAGCCATTTCTTATAGAATAACCTCTATAAAACGTCAAACGTCAATCCACACGATTCTTTTGAATTCGACCATCGGGGCATGAGATGTAGGTTGTGCTGTATCGTTTTCCCTTTTCCCCCATCCATCCATCCACCCTCTCGCCCGCCATCCATCCATCCATCCTCTCATCCATCCACCCTCTTGCAGGCTTCGTTTGTGTGTGTGTGTGTTGTATATTGAGGTTGGGGGCTGTTGTCGACATCATACCTTGAAGGCCGGAAAGAGAAGGAGAAATTCGTCGCCGGGCTTTGCGAGGCTCAAGCACACCCGCCCGCATCGCCTGCCCAATTCCACAATTCATGGCGGGATTTAAAATGTATTAAGAATCATCATCTTTACGCTTTGCAGTCGTACCTACATATGAGTCCATACATAAAACACGTAAGGCTGCAGGCAGACGTCCCTAGTATTCACGACTCCGTATACAGACGATATTATCCCTCCCTCCTGAATCGCTGTCAACGTCCATGACAGCATGAAGCAATACAAGAAGCACGAAACGAGGGGCCGCTGTAGCTCTGGTCGTTTATCCCCAAAGGGGTCTGCGCAGCCGAAGGAGCAGCCAAATATGCACACACCTATATACACAATATACACCTTGAAAGACTTCATAAAAGAGGAGAAGAAAAAAAAAGAGAGAGAGAGAGGAGACGGGCATATATAGAACGCTTTTTTTGTTGCACTATACTATCATTCCGAGTTTTGAGGGACAAAAAGAGAGGCAGAGTATGTGATAGACGGATTAGATAGAGAAAACTGAGGAAGAAAAGCAAGATTATGGGATTATTTACAGCTAACAATAAGCGTAGAGTGGTAGATCAAGAAGTGAGGGGCTGAGGAAGGGGATGTTGGGATTTGCCTATGTAGAGATATTTCATTGTGAATGTGTGGGTGTACAGCAGGGCGATGCCTTTCGTTGGTCTTTTTGGGGGATACTGAATTAGATGTCAATAGAAAAGAAAAAAAAAACAGGAATATAATTATTGCAACGTCAACTGATGATGCATCCAGGGCAGTGACGGCCGTCTTGAGCATGGTGGTGCAATGAACGTCGTCGCCGTTGTTCTTGCTGCATAAACCGAAACTGGTCAGGTTGGTGGCAAAGCGTGGCTCTTGCAAGAGTGGGGTTGATTGTATCTGACGAGGTTGACGGTGGTGACAGCATCATAAGCATGCGGTTAAAACTGTCTTCCTCGTCGTCCACGTAAGGCTTGTTGGTAGGCGACATTGCAGGGGACACGAATGTGCATCCGCTGCTACTGCTACTGCTTGATGCGCTGCTCGTACTACGACTACTCGTACTGCTGGTACTGCTGTTACTACTGCTTGCATCTTGCAGCAAGTTGTCGTCGTCTATGAGCACGAGCGTGTCCAGGTCGTCACTGATACCTGTTGGATCTTGCCAGAGGGATGGGTGGCGATAGAGACCATAATGGATATTTCCTGCCGTCATTGTGCCTGCATATGGATTTGCGACGGCGACGACATTCCCAAACATGGCCGTATCATGAAGTTGAATCCGTTTTCGTTTATCAAAGGCTTGATCCAGTAGAGATGTGTGACGATTGGCTAGCCGTTGATGGTTCGCCCCGTCGGTGGAGTACCAATATGTAGTAGACATGAATGATTATCGGGTGTTATGTGGGTGGGCGGCGTCGATATGTATCTGGGTGTATGGTGGGCGCAAAGGAAAAAGAATAAAAAAAGCTTCGTGTGATCAGTTGTCTTTTATTTCTCAGGAAGAAAAGAACGAAAAAAAAAAAAAGGCAAAGTTCAGGAGGACGGGGAAAGAAGGAACAAAAACTTGGGCGAGGAGGGGTCGGATTCACGCTTGCCTGCAAGGGGCAGCCGCGTCTACGGACAAGAAAAAGAAAAATAACTTTGTTTCCAATAAGAAAGAAAGTGTGAAAAAAAACAAAGAAATGTAAAAGCGAGAGATCATTCTGTCTATTCAAAGTCACCCAGCGGCTGACCCATCTGAATCTTTTGGCCTGCTTCGACCTTGAATCTAAAGTTGCTGGGTGCTTCAAAGACAAGCACGACGGTCGATCCAAGATAGAAACCACCGAGCTCCTCACCAGTCTTGACAGCCTTGCCACCCAGGAGCTTACTAGCGGACTTGTAGGACACTTCGGTGTATGTGCCCATAGGGATATCTTCCTTGCGGTTCGTCTTGAGAGCCTATCGAACGAAACACGCAACACAATGCAGTTGAGTCGCCTCTTCACTTTCGACAGCGTTATATGTATACTTTACCTCGTCAAAGTTAATCTTGATCGAGCCGACATTGGTAGCACCGACGGGTGTGAAGGAAAAGAAACCGTGCTTCCATTTGCCGGTCAGGACGACGCGCTCATTGAGGACAAAGAGGTTTTGCAGCAAATTGACAAAGTAAGGAGAGACCGAAAACAGTTCGCCAGCAAAGTGTCTTCGGGACTGAATGACCCAGTTAGCGGGCGAGTGGAAACGATGGTAGTCGCCCGGGGCAAGATAGACAACGCAAAAGAAAAGCGAATGGCCTGGTCGGACATGGTGTTCTTCATGCACGCTTGCCATGTGGTCGCTTGGCTTCGCGAGGGACTGGCTATCTTCCGGTTTGGCATTGTGGGCCAGACCATCCGGCCCCACCGAGCTCGGGACCTGCTTGCCACCGCCCAAGAGCTCATCAAGCGAGTAATGGATCCCATTCACGTTGGCGAACTCTTCTTCGTCGACAATATTGTTCACAATAGAGAGCTCAGCCTCGGTGGGCGGGGAAGAGGGCTTGTCGTTGCTACCGAGGAGCGCGTCGAGCGAGTAGCTGATGCCCTTGATTTGCTCAATCTGGCGCGTGCCTTCCTCGACGATACCAAAATGCAGGACTTTGCCATCCGAGGGCGAGACGAGCGCGGCATCAGCGAGCGGGCGCGCATCTTCTTTCAGCTCGCGGTAGAAAAAGGCGGAGAGGTTCGGGTAATCTTTCAGGTTCGGGTTCTTCATCTCGTCGAGGTTGCAGCCAAAGATCCAGCTGTACAGCTTGAAGCCGGCGGGACGGAGGGGTTCCGGGATGGTCAGAGAGTTGAATGCGCCCCAGAGTCGAGACATGGTGCGCAGCGGAAGGGCAGCAGCGACGTGGACCTTTCTCATATTAGGCTGCTGCTCCACTATGCAGATTAGAGTATGCTTCTACTGCTTACCTGCCAGGGACCGGTGGCAACATATTTTGGGCGTGGTTTGCCTTCTTCCTCCAGCTTCGCGAGTTCACGCTGTCGTACTCGGTTGAACTGAATGTAACCAATAACAGCCAGACCAAGACCCACCGAAATAGGGTACCACTTCACCTCGGTATTGTTCCACGCATTCCGAAGACGCTCTACAGACAGACATGGCCCATGAGCCACCGCGGCATTCACGTGTGAAAGAACTCACCCCCAAGAGGCTTTTGTTGTTGCTGTTGCTGTTGCTGGTGCTGGTGCTGCTGATAATGCACCCGCCCGCAGTGAAAGGCCCTTTTGGGGTACAGTCGAGCGTGCCGGGGTGCGATGCGACACACTGTCAACATGACTCAAAATAAGAATAAAGAATAAGAAAAAAAAATATGCACAGACGCCCGCAAAAAAAGGAAATCTGATATTTTAATGGTTGCGACTTTTTCTACCGCCGGTGGCAGTGGAAGCCTTGTGGCGCCGGCGCACGCGTGCACCAATCGACGTACTTTCTCCTTGGCTCTGTTCTCCTTCTGCTTCTGCTTCTGCTTCTGCTTCTGCTTCTCTTTCCGTTTCTCTCTCTCTTTCACTCTCCTTGTCTGACACGGACACGGTCTCTTCCTGGTCGTCCTTCCGTTCCTCCTCTTCTCTCAGCTGTCCTCCTTCTTTGTTGTCTTCTTGATCGGGAAGGACAGCACTGCTGGGTCGACTCCCAGGAAGAGGACTCGCAGGCGGTATCACAGGTCCATTGGGATGCAATTGTCGCGATTGCCGCGACGGATTGAACTTCTTGCACACTGGACACACGTATTCTAAAGAACTAGGTCAGGTGTATCCTTCTACGCCCTAGACAACTTACGAATGGTATCGATCTCGGTGGGTAAAACCAAGCCATTGTGAGCCATACAAAACTGGCAGACCAGAGCAAACTTGGATTCTGGACCTTCCTCACCGACCAAGGCATCGACGAAGCGGTCGTACCATTGCCGCTCACGCGGTGGCTGTGGTTGAGGATACACGGGCTGCGTCATCAAGGGCGTAACACCTGCCTTGGGTTGCTGCTGGTCTGGGTAGGGCTGCGACAAAGGGGGGTTGGAGGAGGATGGAGAGGAGAGGGAGAAGGAAGCCAAGGGCGGATTGCCACCCATCTTTGCAGCTATTCCTCCCTGAGGATGTTGAGCCACGCCTCCTACAGATGGTTGTTGCTGTTGTTGCTGTTGTTGTTGTGGTTTACGTTGTCGTGCGCCTTCCTTTGGTTGAGCCTGTTTCCCGCGTTGGCCCCCCTCGTACCGATCGAGCAGGGATTTCGTCGTATAGTACGCCGTCTTCTTCTTTAGCTCTTCCACCTTGAGCTTCTGTTCGCGTCGTAGCGTGGACAGTTTTGATTCGATGTAACTTTGGCGCTTGACAAACAGCCATTTGGTAAGCTGGCGTACGTAGTAAATGCTACGTATGATTATGAAAGCACCACAAGTCAGCTGTCTGTTTCTTTCCAAAATGCGGATAATACAAAAGCGTACCAGGCGGGGGCAACCACGACAGGAGTGACATGAAATAGAACGATATCGAAGGTCAAATCCGAGCCGCGCACCATCATAAAGCTGTAGAACGCGTATACGACCCATATCACGCTTGAGTACAGTATCCATAACAACGTCCATCGTCGTTCACGTATTTTGAGGTCGGACAGCTTCAGCTCCGTCTTTTGGATCTGTCCATCGAGCTCAGACAGAATCTTCTCGTAGTCATTGGGGTCTGTCTTCTTTTTAAAGCGTATGATTGTCAATCCATGCTGAAGCTCCTCGTGCTCTTTGAATAGGAAAGCAATATACCTTTGATTTGGAAAAGTAAGCTCCCATTGTGCACACGCAGGCGCAAGAAGGGAGAAGAGAAAGGTGGAGTTGGGTTAGTTACGCGACCTCTCCTTTAAGGCAAGTGGTCGGAAGAAAAAAGAGACAAATCAGTGGGAAATTTACAGAGAAAGAAAAGGAAGAAGTTCATATGTATTTTAAGAAGGCGAAGACGAAGAAGCGGGAGGTGGCGGTGGAGGCGAAGACTGCGGCGGGCCAGGTGGGCCAGGTGGACCAGGCGGACCAGGTGGACCTCGAGGTGGCTGTCCTCCATAGAAGCCTGGCGGGGGCGGCCCATTGAACATGCCCGGTGGCGGAGGTGGGGGTCGTTGACCTACATAGTAAGATATATGAACAACCGCGCACAAGTAAATACTTCTAATACTAACCAGGAGGAAGCTGCATCCCAGGCGGAGGAGGATACGGTGGGAAGCCGGGCGGTGGCGGGCGACCCATCATGTGTGGCGGTGGAGGACGTGCACCGAAGGGAGGGGGTGGAAATCCATCTACCGTAGCCAAAGTACTTATCAGTTTCTGTAACTATAATGTGATCCTTTTGCCTTACATGGTGCGCCATAAGGCGGTGCTTGAGGATATCCAGCGTATTGAGGAGGAATAGCTACTTTGTATCAGCCCACACACTGCCCGCTTTATCTTTCTGAAGAGGATGTATTTACCTGCTTGCGAGTTTTCATACGCTTTGGTGATCTCGTCAATGATCGCTTGTGCCTTGTCCTGGCTAATCTCTACAGAATGACGCGTCTTTGTAAGCGAATGCCTTTACAGACCAATGAGAAAAGTCGTACCAGCATAATAATTCCTCACGTTTGCAATGTGATTCTTGCCATTGTTGTGGGCCTTGCGTACAGAAGCTGTATAAGACAATATGAATACCGTCATCGATGGAATAGATCAAGCATGAACTTACCGCTGTCGTGCGTCAGGAAGATATCACAATACTCTGACGTAAAAAAAGAGTGAATACAGAGTCAATGGGAGATGATCTTGAGAATAAGCATACCGCAGTAGTATTTTGGCATTCTGTCTGTCTAAGGCAGAGAGAAGGGAAGAAGCTTCATTCTACTGATTTTTGTTTGCGCAACTCCGTTCGGTTCCTCATTCATACAGTAAATACAACTGCTTATATTCCTTTTTCTTCTTTGCAATACTAACAGTGAGTACTCCCTATAAGCATATAATAGAGCGAAAACGCAGCCCCAACGCCTTGTTCACTCTTTCTGCTTATTTAACTGTAGATGACATAAACAAATCCATCACACACCTAGCCCTTGTATAGGCTAAATCTTGGATCTTGTGAGACGGGGCACCCAGGCAGCTGTGATTCCGCGCCAATCTTTCCGTGCTTCATTATGCGACTATGTATATGTAGGCGTTGATATGATATCTTTCAACAACCGGCACAAACGGGTCATAGAAGGCGTGCCAATGAGCAAAATCGCCGAGTGTAGCCCTCAACAAAGCCATACCAGGAGATAAAAACAGAGAGGTACAAAAGTATAGTATAAAGGAGCCCAGATCAGAATCAATAGATGGGATAATGGATAAACTGCCCCGTATGAAAACGCAAGCCTGTGTGAGCTTATAAGGCTGCTCAAACGCAGTCGAATTACTGTCATCTGTACTACCACGAACTGCACAGATCACAGCATGAACACCACTACAAAGTTGACACTTGAATATGCGAGACATTGGCTGCGCTCGATTTTATTCTTTACAAAATAAGCACAACATCTCTGTTTGATAGATTCCACCTGCCGTCAGGTGTATCAGGTAATCTCAGCTCGAATAAGCCGAATGTTCGTTGTTTGAGTTGGCGATTCCATTATCCTTGTTCGACTTTACCTGACTATTGTTTGTCGTCACTTGTCTTTGTTCAAAGAATTCGAACAAACCATCATTATGCTGGGGCCCCCAGGTGGCGACCTTTGGGGGAGACAGTCATGTTGATCAATGAGTCAGTATTGATGGTCACTTTTCATGCAGTTCTTCGATTTTGCTCCGCTCGCGACAACTTTTACAAATAAAAGGATTCTTTCAACCTTCTTCTGCATTTTATCATTTACCTTTCCTCTCGTATCTGTAGACTCAATGCCACTGCCACCGCGGCCCTTGACCTCTGCTGCAGCAGCCTGGCTTGTTTTAGGCTATGATCCGAGGATCCCAGCCAACCGCAGACGAGCAATGGCACGCCTGCGGGCTATGGGCCTCGTCCCTGTTCATGTACGCGGTAGCAGTCCTTTCTTTCCAACGGCGGTTGGTGCCAACGTATACGCAGGGAATCCGTACCGTTACCTCGCTTACCCAGACGAAGGTATGATGTGTTTCTATATGTCCTGATTAGCTGTACCTGGCATTTAAACCCCCCCCCCCCCTCTGAAGCCAACTACGCACGAGAGACCTAGTCTTGCCGGGTTCGGTCGATCCAAGAGTTCAACTGTTCGTGGTCTCGTTGTACTGGGAGGTCGGGGACGAAAGAAGCGCGGCGGTGATCAACAAACACGGTACATATTCGTTGGCCGGACCATCTTCACGACAAATTCAGCATCCCGTACACGACGATATGCTGATTTCATATGACCGTGTCGGGACCTAACCACCGATCGCTGAACTTGCTCTTGGGGTGTTGGTCTCGTATCAGGACTTGTTCGCCGATGCCAAAACGTCTTTGTGGTACAACGAATTGGTCGTATCGTCGTTTGTCACGGTTTTGCTGCTGCTCAACGTACTGGCGTGCTTCTTGTCGGCTGGTCTCAGTCATATGCTGAATGGTCTTCAGCCGACTCGTCACCCCTCGCTCGATCTCGCCTTCCGCGTAATTTTGGCGCGGAGCGGGCCATATGGCGGGCGTGCGCAATTCGTAACCATATACTGTAGGAGCATGGCGGGGGAAAACTTGGTGGATTCGTTTGGCATTGTACGGACAGCCAAGGTGCAACTCAAGTCGAAGGTCGTCTTTTGTGGATTGTTCAAGACAAATACTTAGGTAAGGACAAAGAAGAGGCGGTAGAATGAAGTTATCCACGTTTTTTTGTAGAGGTGAACGTCATGAGCGACCTCGTCAAATATCGCACGCAACTACGCAATCATCCAATGACGAACATTGGCTATGCCCGAAAATCACCGGGCAAAGAACGGTTCGAAGTGAGACGCAGTTTGTTGCAGAAAATGGTGACGCGGTTGCAGGACCGATGCCTCTGCACGAAAGTGTATATCTCCCCAAGCTCGAAATCAGACGAGCCACTAATGGATCGCGACAAAAAAAAGGACAATAGCAAGTTCGTAAATTCCATCACTGGCTGCAATGGTGACCTGAAAGGTAACAATTTCATGCTTTTGTGTTCTCTATTGTTCATCGTTTATAATTTTGTAGCATTGAGATCGTTACTGGATAAAAAATTCAAACCGATTAGGCTGGTTGTGATTGATTATGCTGGTTTCAGCACTGAACCCAACGATGTCCGACACTTTTTCGAGTAAGAAATAAAAATAAAGAACAAAGATTAGATGCTCACATTCATGATCATAGGCGATAT
Source organism: Syncephalastrum sp. PYS2702 (assembly GCA_023630325.1). Lineage (NCBI taxonomy): Eukaryota > Fungi > Mucoromycota > Mucoromycetes > Mucorales > Syncephalastraceae > Syncephalastrum > Syncephalastrum sp. PYS2702. The sequence continues at coordinate 175,644 of JAMAMT010000013.1, forward strand.
ACGCAAGCCAAGCAACTGGTTATCGACCATGGGTTGACGTTTGAAATATTTGAGCAAAATGATCTTTGCAAAAATGAAGACATTCTGTCGCGTTTCGATTGCCGTTCAACACCAAAGCATCGATCTGTGCTTTCTCACACTCTCTGCTAATTGCAATATCACCCTTTTCCTCTGGCTCTTCTTATTTTTTTCATTTTCCTTCCTTCGATTTGCCGATGTTATTCCTTATATGATATCATTCTTACTTGATACAACTTTTAAACACATTCAAAAAAGTCTTTACTCTCAATGAAAATAAATCAAAGTTTATCATGGACTCGACTTAATGCATGTGTTGGCGCTGAGCAAATAAATTTGATGTTGACCCCCACCCCTGATGCAGTCCTTGTTCTTGTTTTTTTGTGGCAATGATCTACACGAAGCGGCAGGTGATCATTGCTGAGTTAGCCAGCAACCTGCGCACTTTTGCCGAGTTAGCCAGCAGCCTGCGCACTTTTGCCGAGTTAACCAGCAGCCTGTGCACTTTGATTTTTTTTTTTTGTCCTGAATTCCCAACATCACCTTTCAGCAAGAACTTACAATGTTTCCTGACCTGCATTAAAAATAAATAAATAAAACTGTATATTGCTTATCTGATTGCTGCTTACCTGATTCTTATCACTATTGACTTTTGCTATCAGTGGCCATTACATGGGTTCTCGGTTTCGGTGTCTTCCCGCAAAAACCTATGGCGCTTAACCTTACTCTTTGCTACTGCCCAAAACTGTTCTATTGGATTAAGCTCAGGAGAGTAAGTAGGAAGATACACACATTTGTATCCTCGATACTCAATATACTTCCTAATGTTTTCATGCGTGTGAATCGGTGCATTGTCCATAACTATGTAGTGACCTTTCATATGCGGATGTTTATCCATTTCATCGAGAGTCACTTTTAAGAAACTAATGTAATGACCCGTTACAGTTCCTGAGCTTACATATCCATCAGCTTTTCTCTTCTTGGCAGGTCTTGGTTTTTTTACGGCAACCGTAATCAAACCTGCTGCTGAGATAGCACCCAATATAGACGTTGTATTTGCTGTTGTAGGTCGGGTAACAATAGCACGAGTGCCCTTTTTGGACCAAGCTCTCGAACGTTTCATATTTATGTCAAAAGCAGACTCGTCAAGAAACACACAATCCGTCAGGAAATTCATGTCTGTATTTTCCCATTTGCCAACCCAATTGTACCGCTCCTCGAGCTTTGCAGGACTATTACGTTCAACAGAGTGAAAATCGGCTTTCTTCAACGAAAGGTTGCATTCACTTCTCATAAAGTTATAAACAGTACTGCGTGAAACTTTAAGATCATGGAATTGGCTCAACAAATGCTCAGTCACTTCAACGACAGAAGCAGATGGATTAGCATCAATGAAGTTGATAACGGTCATTTTATGATTTTCGGTTGAAATACATTTTCGACCTATTTTTTTAGCATTATCAAAAACGGTGTCAGGGCACATGTAATATTGCTTTACCCATCTGTACGCGGTTCGAATGTGAATACCCAACTGCTTCGCTGCAGCTGATGCACTCATGCACTTTTCAATCTTCAGATCGAAAAACCGAGCTTTATCCTGGACAGTGTAACGCACATAATCCCGTTTTACGTTTGCATCCTTCATACAAGTATCTTCGTCTTTTGGCTTTTCTATCAACATAGATGTCAGGGAAGATTCACTCGAGGACACAGTTTGCATGTATTCACTATGAGTAGCAAGTGTCTCAACAACAAATTCATTCTCATCAACAATGTAATCCATGGGTTCAGGGCCACCCTTCTCATCAACTACATTCCCATGTCCATCTTCGTATAAAAATATTGTACTCATGTTAAATTGCAAAGTATTGAAAAACAAAAGAAATGCCCAGAAAAAAAATACCCATCCTGTATTATACTCTTACGGTGGGTGCCAAAGAATTATGGTGACACAGTTTCTAAAAATATGACTCTATTTCTGAGTGACATCATTTTTAATTGGCCAGTGACATTGTTTTTCATTGGCTGGTGACATTGATTTTGATTGGCTAGTGACATTACTTATTGGAAGCACTGTATTACAGATAAAATTAGCAAGCAGGAAGCGCTTTAGTGTCTTCGAGGTGTCATGTCAATGGCCCAAACTGCCACAATCGAGAGTCTTCACGAGATATTGTTTGTAGACTCGAAGATAATTTAAGACATCTGAGAGAAAGAATTAAACCGTTGGAGAACACGCCAGCTGCTGCCGTCATTGACGTGCTTGGTAATGTTGTCGTGGCCGGCGAGGCGTAGGTGTGGGCCATCCATTCTCGAAGTACACGCTATTGAAAGCAGGTATGGCAGCAGAGCGGGCGGTCAAGGTATGCCTTTCGTTCAGGGCATCAAACAAGAATTTGTTCAATCAGTGGTCATGTTCAGGGCCGTTGGTTCGCTCCAGGTTCGAGAGCTCCAGTCGGTCACACTCCCTGATTAAGAAGGCCGTGGCTAACGCAATCATATTGAGTGGCGTCAGGTTCTGCACGACGGCGCGTTCTCAGCTAGGTGTACGGTATGCGTTGAAGACCTCGGGCACGGCGCCGGTTCGAGAGTCGTGCTCTCTGTGTAAAGGGCTTGGGCGTACCTTATGAGGCAAGGCAGCTCGTTGATCTTCGCGGTTTTCTTCGGGCGGCTCCCTTCTATTGTGGCCGCTGGCTCTGGCGATGTCGCGAAGGACTAGCAGTATGTTTCATAAAAAGACAACTATTTTCTTCTTCTTCTTTACTTTGGTCAAGTCTTATTTCTGCAAGTACATACGAAAGCATTATGGCTACAAGTATAAACCAATAAGTGCGATATAGACCACACGAGTTCCACCAAGGCCCTCTGCCGCCGGTTGCTCGCCCCCTATTACACCGATGTGCATGATAGTAAGTTTTCGCGTCAAGAGTATTGGACATCACCAACCTTCTCTGATGTATATTTAGCTTGCTGTCTTCTTGCTCGTCTCTCTTCTGTCTTCTTCTCCGTTCGCGCCCTTTCCTCTTTTCCGCTTGCTTCATTCAAATCAGAGGTTTTTTCCGCTTTTTCCTCTGCCCGTAAGTGAAGATTCAGGTCTATGCATTGATTATGACACACGTTTCAGTTCCGCTCCTTTTCCGCTTCCCCTTTGCTTTTCTTCCTTTCCGCTTCCTCTCCCTTCCTCCTTCCCTCCGTTTGCGACCCTTTAGCCTAGGCGGTCGTGGCTGCTACCACCGTTGAAACTAATACCCCATAGACATGTGCCACCGCGCCAAATGTCTGCTCCGCTCCTACCGGGAAGAAATTGTTGAATGTGATTTTGAAATTGTGACTCAAAAAATGCATTCATTTTTAGGTGAGACAGTGGCCAACGCGCCAAGAGCGCGTATCGACGACCCCGGCTTCGGCCGCGTAGGTATGTAGACAAGTGAAGTGTAATACACAAGAACTAAATCTCGGAACAAAGTTTCGTAGACTAGTTATTCCAATAATGTGCGTGCCCCAGGTGGCGGCTGTTTGGGAGAAACAATCATGTCAAACAATAATGATTCAGTATTGATGGTCACTTTTCATGCTGTTCTTCGGTTTGCTCCGCTCGCGACAGCTTTTACAAAAACAAAGACACGTGCGGTGCAATGGGTGGTGATATCGGGTCCGGAGATAGGGTCCTTGAGCAAGGGAAAAATTATCCAGGTACGTTTGGATAAAACAATTGACAGTCGTCGCACACAGTCCGTCGTATGCAGTAAGTCAATAGAGTAAATCTCCCAAAGGAATCAAGAAAAGAATAAAATAGAACCGAAAAGGTAGAATATGGATCTGATATGATATCTTTTATTCATTTGCGTTGCTCGGCTTTTATACCTTCGACCATGGTCTCATCATCGTATCAACTAATCTTAATTCCTCGGACACATGAGGAAAACGATGATGAGACAACATGGTTGTCTAATAAAAAATAAAATTCAATAAACGAAAGTTAAATAAATGAAAGTATAAACGAGACAACGAACGAATCGAGGTACACCTAAAATAGGAAAAGATTACTGCAAAAAGGGAAGGGCGAGGAAGTGTGTGGTTAATGCAGCAATAAGGCGGAAAGCTGAAGGAAGGGAAAGGTGTCGGGGAGAACAGTCTAAATCGAAAAAGGAAGGTCCGAGTCCACCTCCAAAAAAGGTAACCGATGGCGTCACATGGTCGTGACAGAGGCGACATGGGCAGAAGAGATCATGTGCTTAGGTTGGCCGGAGAGTGTATTTCAAACTTGTCAATCACCCCCCTCTGAAACCAACTACGCGCGAGAGACCTAGTCTTGCCGGGTTCGGTCGATCCAAGAGTTCAACTGTTCGTGGTCTCGTTGTACTGGGAGGTCGGGGACGAAAGAAGCGCGGCGGTGATCAACAAACACGGTACATATTCGTTGGCCGGACCATCTTCACGACAAATTCAGCATCCCGTACACGACGATATGCTGATTTCATATGACCGTGTCGGGACCTAACCACCGATCGCTGAACTTGCTCTTGGGGTGTTGGTCTCGCATCAGGACTTGTTCGCCGATGCCAAAACGTCTTTGTGGTACAACGAATTGGTCGTATTGTCGTTTGTCACGGTTTTGCTGCTGCTCAACGTACTGGCGTGCTTCTTGTCGGCTGGTCTCAGTCATATGCTGAATGGTCTTCAGCCGACTCGTCACCTCTCGCTCGATCTCGCCTTCCGCGTAATCTTGGCGCGGAGCGGGCCATATGGCGGGCGGGCGCAATTCGTAGCCATATACTGTAGGAGCATGGCGGGGGAAAACTTGGTGGATTCGTTTGGCATTGTACGGACAGCCAACAGGGCAGCGTTCACAAATTCGTCCCATCTGTTACTGCTGTTCCGGTCGCGCGCCAATTTTGCTATCGTCTGCAGCAGCGTCTGGTTCATGCGTTCACACAGTCCATTAGTCTGTGGTCGATACGCTGTCGTGGTCAAGTGCTGGCAACCGAGCTTCCGCAATAATTCTTGGACGTAAGCCGAAGTAAAGTTCGACCCTCTGTCGGTCAGAATATAGTTCGGCACGCCTAAGTTCGTTACGACGTGGTCAAAAAGAAATTGCTCGGTTGTCGTTTCGTTGATATTCGGCACGGCTGCGGCCACGGGCCATCGGGTCAGGTAGTCGACCGCCACAAGAAGATAACGGTTCCCTCTTCAGGTACTTTCGAGAGTAGGGCCAACCGCATCACATCCGATCATAAAAAATGGGCTGCTTGGCGTCTGAATTGGTCGTGCTTGCGCATAGCGTCTCCTGGGTTTGCGTCGTCGAAACTGGCAGGTTTGGCATCCTTTTACGTAGGTTTTGACACGGTCGTACAACTTGGGACCGTCATACTGCACACGTATACTTTGCCAGGTCTTGTTCACACGAAAGTGTCCTTCTTGATGGACTCGCTCGATCACTTCGCCGATGTTACCCTCGTGCAGTAACTCTGGACCTCGTCCTTCAGGGTCCTGGGTCTTGCCGTAGATCACGAGGTCGACCAGCGTGTACCGACTTGCTTGATCTCGGATACGACGCTTCACGGTCTCCGTTGACCGGTAGGGTAGTTACCGTCTTTCAGGTAGTGGAACAGGGCGAGGTAAGAGGGATAATCCATGGCCAAAAGCTTCCAGGGGAGAGGAAAAATTGCGAATGTCGCTCAATTGCAAAATACCAGCTCCCCTTTTATATGTTGCGCACTGCTTCTCCTCAGTGACAAGAGACTTGGGTCCTTAAGGTTCGTAAAGGATATGCATAAGAACTGTATTCGGTGTGTGATAAAATATACACTCTTTTCCGAAATCAAAGTCGTGTGCCACCAGAAAGAAAGTCGGATGATGACAAATTGATAGTCGTTTCACAGAGGAAAACGTTGTCGCACAAAACTTGGCGAAGGCATAGCTATAAAATGCACAAGGACGCCTTGAGGTGTTGCCTCCATTCTCTTTCACAAAAGTAAAATTTATGAACGGTCAATTTTTTTATTATGATGGACGGGGCCATGTTGTTGATGAAGACATGTACACACTTCAAACAATCGGTTCTTATTTGCACGCTCTTCATCGTGTCCACAACCATGAGTCTGTTGTTGTCCATGTGGACGAAGTACAGAGTAAGGATGTTCGCATGAAAGAATCATCAATTACAGAACGAGATTACACAGTTTATACGGATCAAGACAAAGTAAGATTCTTCAAACTAATGTTCGAGAAGGTTTTGAGTGCCTCAGCTGCTGTAAAGCAGTTGGGAACTCGGCACAAAGATGGGCTCTGCAGTATGAAAAAGATCCTGACAGCATATTTAAAAAGGGCAAAAGCTCTGGTCGTCCTCGCATTCTCAACGATGAGCATAAGAGAATTATTTTAGAATGGGTCCATGAGAATCCGTCGATAGTCCTAGAGCAACTGATGGAAGAATTACGAAAGATTTGAAGGAATCCAAGTGCCCAAGACCAGTTTATCGGTTTGTGAAGTGCTGTCTCAGTGGCCATTTTTGCTGTCTCAGTGGCCATTTTCTGTCACGTGGCCATTCTTGAACCAAGGAATTCCATTGGTTGTCTCTGCTTCATTAGAGGCAGCCAGAGTCTCAGTGGCCGTTTGTGGCAATTGAAAAAAGTAAGACTACATATTGTCTTCACCTTATTGCTCACATTTCTGCACAAAAAACGGGAAGCGTCCCCGGATCAGGACTCTCAGATGTACCTATCTGTTGGTGATGCGGCCTGTTACATTTATGGGCTTGAAGCTACTGAAAGTAATGCCAGTTAGGCTTTGAAAAAACTGAATGAAGCCAATTTGGAAGCCGTGACTATGAAACATGGTGACCCGTTTGTGGCCTTTGCCATGTCGACGAGCAAAGTTAATCAAGAACCATGGCGGTTCTGCCGATTGGTCGGCAACAATGACAAGAACGATGACAACAATCATAACAAGAATACCAACAACGAAAACGATAACAACAACCATAACAAGAATACCAACAACGAAAACGATACCAACAACCATAACAAGAATACCAACAACGAAAACGATAACAACAACGTTGCAATCGCACATGGTCGTGAAGTTTCCTTAATTCCGGCATCACGATCAGCGGTTATCGACTTGTGCAAGCGGATTATGCCATTGACGGAAATCAGAGGCATAACAGACTCACAGTTTCTCACTGAAGAGCAAGTACACAGTATGGTATCTGCATATTTGCCCAATGACGGTGTCACGGTTAGCAAGTTGAGCGAATGGATGGCAAAGGACTACTCTTGGGGAAGTACTAAGCAAAAGAGGACCGGTGGTAGTCGAATTCGTGGCAGGTCGTACAATGTCGTAGCACCACAACATCGGACGTTCGCCTGGATGGACATTGCAAACGTACACCAGTTTCGTCAACATATTCGGAAAACGGTGGACAACATTGATACAATTGGATATGCCCGTCGATCTCCCACGTACGATAGCGAGGATGCCAAGATTACGTCGATGTGTCTGCAATCATATAAGCTAAAAAAAAAGCTCCTCTGCAATTACGTTTTCGGTTCGTTCGACACAGCAGCCAACAGTCCGATAGCGGAGCGCGACATAAATGACAGTGCTGTTAATAAGCTCGTTAATGACTTTCACGGTACAACACAAGATCTTTTCGATTACCTCGCCAAGTCAAATAAGGATGTTCGACTGGTGATTATTGATTACGCCGGATTAACAACCGATGTGGACGATTTAGTCCTGTTCCTGGAGTCCAATCGGGTCATATGTGAAGTTGTAGTGGATTTGGAACACAAAGTCGAAGTTTACACAAGAAAAGACCTCGAAAAAGACACCATTTTACGAAAGTTCGCCCATTCCCGCAAAGGCAATACACGGCGATCGCAGTAATTGAACAGCTCATATTCATCATTTGTAATGCAATAATGCATGAAGATATCACTGAAATAAAATAATGAGCAATTGCAGAAAGGGGCATAATTGCGACAATAAGGTAAAGGTTATATCAGGAGAAAAAAATGCAGGTCTTTTTTCGTATGCTTGTTCAGGAGAAAAGTCACTTGGACGTCACTTTTTACTGGTTAGAATGAGACAGCCAAACAAATGGCCACTGTGACAGAAAATGGCCACTGAGACAGCAAAAATGGCCACTGAGACAGCAAAAATGGCCACTGAGACAGCAAAAATGGCCACTGAGACAGAAAATGGCCACTGAGACAGCAATGGCCACTGAGACAGCAATGGCCACTGAGACAGTAAAAATGGCCACTGTAACAGACAATGGCCACTGAGACAGAAAATGGCCACTGAGACAGAAAATGGCCACTGAGACAGCAAAAATGGCCACTGAGACAGCAAAAATGGCCACTGAGACAGTAAAAATGGCCACTGTAACAGACAATGGCCACTGAGACAGAAAATGGCCACTGAGACGCGCGGTTTTTCTTTTTTTGCTTATATATTATAATGGCTCTCCATTGCGACAGTTGTCTAAACATTTATGAGAATGAGAAACAAATCCTTTAAAATCCTTCAACTCCAAGCAGTTAGATGCCTCGCTGATTCGTGTCATCAATGTCTCGCTTTCCAAGAACCTGTTGCATTTAACTTCACTCTTGACAACAGACCAAAACTGCTCAATGGGATTGAGTTCAGGCGAGTATGATGGAAGATAAGCACATCGATATCCTCTAGACTCAATGTATCGAGAGATATCTTCGGCTTTATGAATAGGAGCATTATCCATTACCAAATAATGACCTTTCATGTGCTGATACTTGTCCATCTCATCCATTGTAGCCTGTCCTCGGAGCAATCGATGGTGGAGTACCCATACGATTTCGACGCGTTACGAAAGAGTTAACCGATGCAGGGCTCGATCGTCATAAATGGTGAATGTATCTCGGCCGTTTTCGACTCGGGCGCAGGTGTGAGCGTCACCGGCCTCCCATTAGCGAAGAAGCTCGCTTTGGTGCCAAACGGTGACAAACTACAGTTGGCAGCGTTAGGCGACATCAAGACAGGCCCAAGCAGTATCACAATGCACTTACCGATTTACGTCGCTGGAAAATACCGCCCCGAGCACATGTGCATTTTCAAGACGGATCGCCCTCTTTGCTTACTCGGAAGAACTTGGTTCAAGGCGCACGGTGTCAACCAGGACCATTCGGCTGATACCATTCATATTCCCTCCAAGCGAGACGGACGCGCAGCGGCGATTCTTAGTTGCAGCAGAAATTGCACCGTGGAGGTCCCGGCAAGAACAGTAGGATTCTTTCGTCCTTCTGATTTTTATCATTTACCTTTTTCCTCGCGTATCTGTAAGCCCAATGCCACTGTCACCCTTGACCTCTGCTGCAGCAGCCTGCCTTGTTTTAGGCTATGATCCGACGATCCTAGCCAACCGCAGGGAAGCACTGGCACGCCTGCAGGCTATGGACCTCGTCCCTGTTCATATACGCGGTGGCGATCCTATTATTCCAACGGCGGTTGATGCCAGCGTATACGCAATGAATCCGTATATTTATCTTGCTTACCCAGACGAAGGTATGATGTGCTTCTATATGTCCTGATTAGCTGTACCTGGCATTTAATATAAGCTCTTCTAGTTTGGCCGGAATCCTCGGAAGACGTGCTTAATGGTTCTAATCCGCAAAGTACTAGAAGAAGATGACGCAACGACAAAGTTATAATAAAGTCAATCGCAGCAGTAATGTTTCTTATGGCCAAATCGGGATGTCATTATACAGATAAGATTAGCAAGCAGGAAGCGCTTTAGTGTCTTCGAGGTGTCATGTCAATGGCGCAAACTGCCACAATCGAGAGTCTTATCGAGTTATTGTTTGTAGACTCGAAGATAATTTAAGACGTCTGGATCTTATTAATTCTCGTGTGATGAAGTGTTTACTGCAGGAACATGTGGCGCATCATCTTTTTACCTTTTGCTACCGTCTCAAGCTACTCTCTTTAATTGGATGCTGGGTGTTAGTGGGTGTAGCAGTGACACTTCACAGCGGCATGGTTGCCTTTCTCAGTTGTCCTCCACTTTACAAAGCTGATAAATGATATGTTGCAACGTCTGAAATTGTCTATTCGTCACTGCTTCTCTGCTTAACAGCTCTTGGTTTCTTTTTCTACATTTAAAGGATCGTCAGAAAGAAATATGCAACCGTGACCGAAAAGGGACTTTGTTTGGTATGTGTGTATTGTACAAAGAGGCGCGGGGAGAAGGAAGACACATCTGCAAAATTTGAAATGCTAAATATGGCGACGCCACAGCAGCAGAAACAACAGCTGCTGATCTTGTTAGCGCGTTTCTGTATATTTCTCTCTTTGTCTTGGCTCGACTGCACCGCCAATTTATGCTTCTTGTCAGGCACATGGCCATTCTCACGGTAGTCCTTTACTCCCCCCCCCTTTTTTTTTTCTCTCTTGTTTTAAAAGGTAAATGTATATTTACGATGACAAAGGGGCAGAATGTGTAGATATGTACACTGGCGTGCGGCTACATGAAAACAAACGCGTGCGCATTATCAATATTTCCTAAAAATCCGAATATGGATTTGAAAACAATCATACAAAAGAAAAGGGTAATGATTTTACGACAGCCGTTCGAGATGGATCAGGAACAAACAGTGGTCAACGAATTGCCGTGAGCATGATGACTGGTGGTGATCGTCATATTGGTGGCGTGAATTTAAAAGTAGAGGGGTGGTGCACGCGGGAAAAGATAGTTGGGCTGATAATAGGTAGAATATGGATTCATCATGTAGGACTGCTGGTATGGATAGTAAGGCTGTCCGTAACCTGAATAAGCTGAATAGTAGTCGTAATGTGGGTATTGATTATAAGGGTTGTAGTAGCCTAGCTGACTGGCATAAAGACCACGATTCCGTAATCGCCACTAAGCCAACAAGATCCAAGTAAAGAAATAGAAAAGAAAAAGAAAAAAGTAACAGAAGAAAGATGAGTCTAAATACAAAATAGTCTTTATGTAGGTTACCCAATAGTCCTGATCATAACCGGCATAGTAAGAAGGGTCGTATCCATATGACATGAAGGGATCATAGTATGGATAGCTGTACTGGTTACCCATTCAAGATAAAGATGAGGAAAGTAAGAAAGAGGAAGAAGAAACAGCAAGTGAGAAAAAATAAAGCCAACGAGAAAAGAGAGAGAAAGAGAGCAGAGGGACGGCTGTTACGGGGTAAAAGAAATGGGATCAGGTGGTTCAGCGCATCATTCGTGCGCAGTATTCGGTACAGTGTTATTATTTTTATTTTTCTGATATGATTTGAGAGGATGTGACACAAGCAGGACGTGAAAGCGACAACGACACACTGCGTCGGACTTTCAGGGTTTGTGTGATCATCACTGCTGCTGAATCCCTTTTTGATATTCTTTGCATTGCCTGTACTATTAGTGGTATTTGTAGTATAAAACAAATGTCCGCCACCTTACGCAGGCATCTCGAGAATCGTCGACGCTACGGTTCTCGACCTAAACCACTCACGCATGCTTACGCTGATCCCTTTCGTAAGTCTCTCTTCGAGCCCGACGCGCCTTTCTCCCAACTGATCTTGTCAATCTATCTCGTAGTTCGCAATGTTTATGCAGACGACTCAATAATGTCCCGCATGACGCTGCGCAAGGAGCTCACAGGCCATACTGGCTGTGTCAATGCTCTCAAGTACGTGAATACCGTTGCATGTGTGATAGTATGCACGGCGTGTGTCTTTGTGTATATGCTGACTTGGGTTACAGCTGGTCTCGTGCAGGTGACAAGCTATTGTCAGGTTCAGACGATATGTCCGTCCGTGTCTGGTTGCCTCAAGACGATTACAAGCTTGCCTATGCTTTTGACACGGGTGCGTATCCATGGCTACTCCTGCTATCATGACTAAGCATGGACTCTCATCCTTTGAATTAGGTCACCGAGCCAATATCTTTTCCTCGAAATTCATGCCAGACAAATCCGACGCTGTTATTGTCACGGGAGCAGGTGACGCTGAAGTTCGCGTGTTCGATGTGAATGCCTCTGATTCCGAGCGACTGCGGCACGCCTACACATGCCACAGCGACAGAGTAAAACGCATCTCCGTCGAAGGCCCTCACGAGTTCATTACCTGCTCAGAAGACGGTAGCTAAGCTCTACTTTGTGAGTCAGACTATTCGACTCACATGTGTCTCTTTACTTAGGTACTGTACGCCACTTTGACCTTCGACAACCGCACCAGTGCACACCCCACCTCGTTCGCTCCTTCATCACCGCCAGCCCGCAGCCTGCACAGCGATACCCTCGTCCTTCCGGAAGACGTGTCCGAGACGGATGCCCCAACCCTCTCGTCGACTACAGCGACTATGGCCTCGACATTAACACATTGACGCTCAACAAGATTTACCCACAATACTTTGCCATCGCCGGCATGGATGATTTTATCTATCTGCACGACCGACGCATGTTAGGCGCAGGCGGAGGCGGCGCAGGCAAAAACAAAAAGTTCAGCCAGACCTCCCGGTGTGTCAAGCGCTTCACTTCTGGCTCAGATTCTCGACGACGTTCGGGCGCACATGTTACTGCCTGTAAATTCAGTGACTCCAATGGCCACGAGGTAGCTGGTTTTGCCTGTTTTGTTCTGGCGCTTTGTCTGACCAAAAGAATATGTCTCTTTTGTCTAATAGTTGCTAGGCAGCTGGTCTGCAGACAATATCTATCTGTTTGGGCTTCATGATTCACCTTTCGAGTCACCTGCCCAGAGGACGTTACGCCAATCATCTGCTATCAAACGCACTGCCGAGCAAAGCGCTAGCCCGCAATCCAGAGAGGACCAGATGGCCAACATTATTTCGCTCTTTCGATCCGATGATCTTGACAAAGCCAAAGACGAGCTTCATATATTCGAGGAAGAGCTGCTCAACGAGACCCACCCTCACATCCACCACAACGGGAGCAGTAGCAGCCGACGACGACGACGACGGACACGGAGCCTTAAAGAAGACAGTGCCATCGCTTGTGCCTGGACATACTGTATGCTCGCCACGATCCAGATGCGCTTTCTTCAGGATCAGGGTGAGGACTCGGATGAGGAGTTTGCAGGCGATGAAGAGGCAAGCGCACGGCGCTACATGCAGGAAGCAAGGCGATTCAAACCGGATACTTGGCGCGGACTGTGGTGCTTAGCCGTCGGCTACTGGCTCGCTAGCGGTGGGCGACAAGGCAATGGGAGACCAGACTGCGACGAGTGGCTCGAGGAGGCACAACATAACGTGGAGCGCGCGCGCGCAAAACTTACCGCCGAAAACGATGAAATGTGGCTCGCAGATACCAAAGAAAACTTCTTGCGCATGATGGACACTTTCGAAGACGACGTCAGGGAAGCACACAGCATGGCGACCGGTCAGCATTTGATGGATATGGACGACCAGGAGGACCGGTGGAAATATCTCGACGTCATGTATATCAAGGAATCCGCCGTCATGGGGTCTTCGCCACGTGCGAAGCGGGCTCGTCGGCGCCTCCGACAGCGCGCTTCGCTACCCAGCCAGGAGGAAGAAGAAAGTGATCGGAATACCTCTGATGAAGAAGAGGAGGAGGAGGACGAACAACACATGGAAAGCGAAAGCTCAACCGACTCAGATATCCTCAACCAGTTGCCATTTCGCCTCTCCAGCGAGGATTGGAACAGCGAGAATGATGAAGATGACTCGTTTTCTGATAGCAGTGTCAGCATCTTTGAGGTGCACATGGGCTCAGCTGACTCCAACGACGATGAGGACGAGGATGAGGACGACGAACACTTCTTCTCATATACAAGCGCGAGCCGAAGCTTGCTAGAGAAGGACACGGGCGTGGTGGGGCCCCGTACCAAGTATGTGGGACATTGCAACATCAGGGTAATGCCTCATTCCTACGTTGTTTCATACACGCGACACTAACCCAAAGTTGGTTCGATAGACTACCAAAGATGTCAATTTTTACGGGTTGCACGATGAATACGTTGTCTCGGGCAGTGACGACGGCTTTGTATTTGTCTGGGACAAAAAGACGCGGGCTCTCGTCCAACTTCTTTATGGCGACGCTGATACAGTGAACGTCATTCAGGTATAGTATCAAGATATCAGAACTTGTTCAGGCTCTAAATGGAAATGTAACGCAAAATGATAGGGACACCCGAGCATGCCAGTGATGGCAGTATCAGGAATCGACGACACGGTGAAAATCTTTGAGCCCATCGCGGAGACACCCAAGACTTCACGTTTACGTTTGCCCAAAGAGCCGACGTCGTATTCACCGTCGTCACACATGTTTGCAGCGGACGAGATCATGCTTCGCAACCGGGCGCGTAATCGCACGTCAGATAATCCATTCATGTCACGCACGATGGTGGCCGAGCTCTCGCAGGTGATGGCCGCACGCGCACAGCGACTGGGGATCGGTGATATGGACGACGATGGCGAGGAGTACATTGCGGACAATTGCCTGATCCAATAATAAAAATGTAAAAATAATAAAACAACATGGCTGGTGTAAATGTTTGCTCATTCATATTCATGTGATTGGGAAAAATAAAAAAAACGGCGGTGCTTTCGAACGGAGCTCAGATGAGCTCAAGCATTACATGACGTCGGGTATCCAAAGCGAGAGAAAGACAACTTTCTTTGTTCTCAGCTTGCTTCCCAGTTGCCCGATCGACTTCCCCAGTATGTTGTCCGTTTTTTAATCACTCACTTCCATTCGCTTATACGTCTTCCAGTCGTCCTTCTTTCTCGCAGCCGATCTTTTTTCTTTATCCAACATGGAATACGTCGGGCGATTGGGCAATTTCTTTACGTCCGTCCAGAACTTTTATAGCGAGATCAACCCGGCCACCCTGTCCGGCGCCATCGACATTGTTGTTGTCAAGCAGCAAGATGGTGAGCTCGCTTGCTCCCCTTTTCACGTACGCTTTGGCAAGCTCTCACTACTTATGCCCTCAGAAAAGAAGGTACAGCATACATTGTTCAATTTTACTTTTTTTTATTTCGGCATGCATGATAGCTCATACAGCATCTATTAGGTCGAAATCAAGGTCAACGGCGAACTCATACCCTACATGATGAAAGTCGGTGAAGCAGGCGAATCCTTTTTCGTCTTTGAAACCGAGCATGAAGTACCCGAAGAGTTTCAAACGTCTCCCATCGTTCAAGCTATGATGGAAAATAAGAGTGACGAGGTATGTCATTTATAATGCACCAGCGGGGTATGGTCATGCAGCTGACAGGGCCTGCTGAATAACAGGAGCCGCCCTATTTGGATATTGGTGAATCGAAAGAGCAAGGTAAGTAATAGTCGCTGGGGTGTGCTATGCACGCATATACTCTACATGGGAAATCGCTGATCTATTTTTCTTTTCCTTTTCTTTTCTTTTTGCTGTTCTGCAGATGCAAAGTCACCGCCTCAGCTTAGCGATCTCGACTCTGTGGATGGCTTTGAGGACGAGGAAACCAACAAAATGGCGGATCGCATGCGTTTGCCTGCCGAGCTGCAGTCGCCCAAGATGATTATCGAGGAACAGGTCGACAAGGTGGTGACAAAAATGGACCCGTATCACAAGCATCCCGATTTGGAACATGCCGCGGCAGCTGCCAAAGGCAAGAAGGAAGAGACGCAGAAACTCGTCGATTCACTCAGCAAAGCGGCCGATCACCTCTCGCTTGGCGACGATCAGGACCCGGAACTCTCGCCTACAAACGACGTGTACCCCATGGACGACGGTGCGACGTTGCTCGAGCGTTTTATCCCCGAAGCTATCACGAGCACGACGATCGCCAAAGAAACTTTCATTGTGCGCCCTGCAGACGGGGACATTTTCAGCAAATGGATGGACGTCGTCCACACCGCTGTCGATACCCGGGATGAGCATGACCCAAAAGAAACCAATAATACGCACCACCATCATGGCGATACTGAGTCCATCGTCCTCGACATTGCCGGTTACAAGACTGAGGAAGAGAAGCCACGTTCAAGAGAAGAGGGTGAGCAACATGACAGCGACAGACAGATCTCTACCGGCGCTTCCATGGAGGAAGGCAAGCTCTCCGAAGCTACGCCATCAGATATCGCTCGCGAATTAGAACCCGAATCCGTCGTCAAGGGACCCACGACCGAGGACCATTTGCCGGAATCTGTCAAAAGGGAGGTGACAGACGACAACAGGGTGGCTCCAAATGAGCTTGAAACGCCACTCACAACCGAAACCCAAAGTGCAGAAGAGAACAAGGACAAAGAGGAGGAACAACAGCCACAGCCTGATCATGATGAGAAGCTCAAACCTCCCCCGATTGATACCAACGTGAAGGAGCAAAACAACCTTGCGGAAGACATCACGCTTAAACCTGGCGAGACCTATCGAATCGAGATGAGTCTGTGTGGCCTGAACACACTTGGCTCGGATGAAGAAAAGAACAAGGAGATCTTCAACGAACAGCAAATCACCTACGACAACTTTGTGCACAATCCCAATTTGCTCAATGATCGACGCCTCGTTTTCCGTCATGGCAACCGCTATTACGCAACCGGGAGCACGGGTCCACTCTTCACCTCACTCCTCCTGTTCAAGCGACCTCTGGATGACACCGACGGCTCGCCCAAAGTTGGAGATACTGCGCCCAAGGTATCGGATAGCCGTGACACGTACTCCTTTGGCCGTGGTTGGCGTCAATGGCTAAGCCGGTCATCCGTCGCTGATTCACCAGTGCCTCCTCCATCCGATGAGCACATTGGCGAGCCGCCTGTACAGCACGACGAAGGCGCCGACCATGCAACCGATCACAACACCAGTACCAACCTTAATAACAGTAATAATAACAGCAATGAACGGACGACCTTTACTACGACGACAAAGACGACCTCTGTCGGCTGGTCCGCGGAGCACAGTCATCCGGGCGAAGAGTTACCACCCGGCTTGCGCAAGAATTACGCCAAGACCCTTCGATTAACGTCGGAGCAACTCAAGAACCTCAATCTAAAGAAGGGCGTTAACAGCATCTCGTTCTCGGTATCGTCAGAATACCAGGGCACAGCGACATGCGCGGCAAAGATCTTTTACTGGGACTATGATGTTCACATTGTGATCTCGGACATTGATGGCACCATTACCAAATCCGATGCGCTTGGCCACGTGTTTACCATGTTCGGCAAGGATTGGACTCACAACGGTGTCGCGAAGCTGTACACGGACGTACAACGCAACGGATATCAGCTGCTTTACCTGACGAGTCGGGCCATTGGACAAGCCGATTACACGCGCGACTACCTCAAAAAGGTCGAGCAGGACAAGTTTCAGTTGCCGGACGGACCGGTCATCATGTCACCCGACCGACTTTTCACATCTTTGCATCGCGAGGTGATTATGCGCAAACCGGAGGTGTTCAAAATGGCCTGTCTGCGCGATGTGCTACGTCTATTTGGCGGGCGGAACCCGTTCTATGCTGGATTCGGCAACCGTATTACGGATGCGATTTCGTACCGCAGCGTGAACGTGCCTGCGTCACGTATCTTTACGATCGACCCGAACGGTGAAATCAAGCTCGAGCTACTCCAAGGCTTCAAATCGTCTTACATTCATCTCAACGACCTTGTTGACCAGATCTTCCCGCCCATCAACAAAGCCATCGACGAAGAGTACAATGATTTCAACTTTTGGAAAGCACCACTGCCGGAGATTGATTTACCGGAGCTGCCGACCGAGCCGACGCCCACCTCCCCCAAGCCAAAGCCTATCGTGCCCGATCCATCCACGCTGCCAGCGCAGTCGGTTGCGTCTGCGCCCGAGAAGCGACGCCAACGGGGCATTCTCAGAAGCTTCACGTCTCGATCCTCCTCCACTGCATCCTCTTCCGCCTCCTCCACGTCCCCCTATCACCGGTCACCGCCGCTCTCGTCCACGCCGGTTAAGGTTGCCGCGTCCGCGAGCACTCCCGCGCTGCTCACGAGTCATACCACAGATCCTAATACCAGGCCAGAGGATATCTCAAATGACCGTGCTCCCTCTCCCACCGCGTTGCACGCGAACGAAGGCAGCAGCAGTATCATGAATAAGGTTCTGGGCGGTGTCTTTTCGCGCTCTTTCTCCACCAAACAGCAGCAGCAGCAGCAGCAAGATGGAAAACTGTCCCCATCGCAACAGCCGAGCGACGCCGATCCAAACAAAGCACTTTTAGGATCGCCGGAAGCGTATGAGGAAGCAGACGAAGAAAACTTTGATGCCACATTGGATGCGATCACAGACGAGATCGATATGGATAACATTCCATTTATATAGCCTTTCAAACAATTTGTACAGATAAACAAAGACAACAGCATCATATACACAACGCACCGAGAAGATAAGGAAAAATGGGGAGGAAAAAAAAGAGAAAGAGATAAGGATGCACCCCAAAAGCGGGGGAGGGGGTTAGGATGAGGGGAAGATTGACGTGCAGGGTAATAGAGTAATGTAGAGATGACAACAGCAAAAGCAGGTATAATTACTCGTCAAAGACGGTGTTGAAGGTAGGGCTAAAGGCATCCGCGCCTGAGAGGATATGATGGCTACCGAGGTCCTCATCATGCTGGTGGTGTTGGAGGATAGACTGGTTCTCGTTGTTATACAAGGCATGAATCGGGTTGTGAGAGTCTTGGCCAGGTTGGGCGGACGCCACGGAGGCATTGGCAGTAGCAGCAGCGGCAGCAGTGGGTTGCTCGGGAGCAGGCGTATGCGCTTGAGGAGTGCGGGGAATCACGGAGTAGGCGCGTTTTGAAACGGCGGCGGCGCGACGGATGGCAGCTTGAGCAAGCATGATAGGATAGGCAGATGCTATGTGTGAGAAAAAGTAAAAAGAGAGATAAGGTCCTTGGAAGAATCTCGGTTGGTATTTATATACGGATGCGAACAAATAAAAGCAAATAAGGGTTGAAACGCGCAAGATCCCCAACGAAAGCGGGCGGTTTTCATAAGAAAATCCCCCCTGCCGTGCCGACAAAAAAAGACAATGTGCCGAGGTTCGAGAAATTTATTGAGTGGGCGGTCCGCCTGGTCTGGATTAGATTCAAGAGACGGGATTGGTGAATGGGTCTGTTATTCTCACGCAATCCCAAACATTTCGACTGAGAAAAACCCATTTAATGCACGGCTGCATCCCAGTAAGCAGCAGATACTTGTCACACCCAAAGAGTGCTAACAAAAACACCAATAACACGAGGTCAGAATTATCTGTGTGGTTCGTTAGAGTTGAGCTTTCATTCTATCCCGTGTTCTTTTTTTCCTTTTGTTCCAAACGTTTTTACCTTCTTGTTTGACGACGCGAGATTTTCTACCTACAGCATTTATCTGATAGCACTTGCATAGATGATGACTCCAGAGAATCGATGTATGCGACCTCATGTATAGAAAATGTTCTGCTTTTCGCCGCGGATCAACTAGCAGAAGGAAAAAAAAACTAAGGGGACGGCTTGGCGTTCTTTGACTTTCGCTAAAGCAGACGACTCCCTGTCGAATTGGGGGTCAATAGGGCATGGAAAATCACACTTTCCATTCTTCTGTCACTCGCGAATAACAAACAAATAATAGTATATACTGCAGTAGTGTGTGAGAGAGAGAGAGAGAGCCAACAAACGTCCTGCTTTTTTTTATCACCTCGTGATAAGGTTATCTACATGAACTCTGCATAGTCTGTAATGAAAGAGTAAGACACATTATTCGCCTTGAGGTACTCATGGACACACGCCTTGACCATGATAGCAGCGTGGTGGAGGCGTGAAAAGGGCGAGAGTGGGAACATGGGCTCGGTCGAGACGCCTGCCTCGCCACCGAGGGTGATACCCGGCCTCAGGTCGCCCCGGACGCAGATGGCCTCAAACGTCTTGGGGAACGTCTGACGAATGCCATCGTAGCTGAGGATGCGGTCAGACTCGCGAAGCGCACTGTACGCCATTTCATAGTCCTGCAGCGTGCGCACAGCATGGGTGGTGGCCTCCTTGGCCGTATCATCCGTTGCGCCTGACGCAACCTTGCGTGTGTGCGGCTCCCGGCGGCTAAAGATGTAGAAACGCACCAGGGCCGACATGCGCACACACAGGCCGTGCAGGGCGACCATGTCCTGACGACCTTTTAAACGTCGCAGCACGACGGACAGAAAAGGGAACAAGGATTCCCAGTGCTGCAGGCCTGACTGCGATTGCTTGTCTTGATAATGGAAGCTCAGGACATAGTTTAAAAGTGCCAGCACTTGATCAATCGCAGCCACGACGGTCTCGCCGCCCCGATCCGCACGTCGTTTGTACGCCGTCGCCAGCTGCTTAAACATGACAGCAAATGCGCGCACTTGCTCAGGTGACTCGGCCTGCGGGTCGGTTGCATTCTTGAGATCGCTCACAGGCGAAGGCGGGGTACGGCTATCGGATGCGTTGGCGGCCGGAGTCGTGCTTGTGGCGGTTGTAGCAGTGGACAGGAGTCTCGACGCCGTGTCGCCTGTCGAAGAGGGTGTCGATGCTGTCGAGCCTGCCGAGGGCCGTCGGCGTGAGACAGTGTCCGGGCGCGCCGTTTCACCGCGCACGGGCGTGCCGGTGGTGGACGTGCGGCGCTTGCTTCCGCCGTTGCTGCTACCGCTGCTACTATGGTGATCATCATGGGTATGTTTGGATTCCGGGCGGGGAGAGGGACGGTCGGTGGTGGACGACCGCCGCGTGTCTTTGCGCGCCTTGGAGCTGTCGCGCTCGTGTCGATCGTGCCGCCGTCGGTCTCTGTCACGCGATGTGTCTCGCTCACGCGTCGAGCGCGAACGTTTCGGCGAGGGCGACCTCGAGCGACGCGTACGTGACCGCGACGTGTCTTGGCGAGAGCGATGTTCGTCGTCCGAGTCACGGCGGTGCCGTCGGCGCTTGCTCGAGTCGGAATATTCATCCTCGTCGCGGCGTTTCCGAGCGCTCCTGCTTGGCGATGGTGACCGCGACCGCGATGAGCGATGGGCATGACGCGAACGTGAATCGCTGCTGCGTGCAAGAGGAGTCGACGATGGCGATTCAATCTTGGGCACGACAGGCGTAGCGCGCGGAGAAGGCGAGGGACTGACCATTTCACCTTCTTCGAGCTCCTGTGGAGGCTCTGCAGAGGCCTTGCGTTTGGGTATCTTGGTCGAACGGAGCAACGATGCAGGAATGGACTGTCCACTGGCGTCTGGCATCTGATATAGAAAGTTGTCGAGGTGTATATGTGAGAAGGGGAATTCAATGGCCATATAGCTTTTCCTAAATTTCCGAGAGGCCGGATCTCTGCCCTTTTCCCCCTTCGTTTCCTCTGCCATTCCCATTTGTTTTTTCTTACCTTGATATGAAGAATCAATGATGGCCTCGGCATGGCTGCGGCTGGTTTCGTTTTGGTAGCGCCACGGCGTGCTTTGGATGATCTGTGCTTTGATGATAGCTCTGATACAGATCGGACGGCCATGATATCATGGAATGATTTCGTTGCTAAGTAGAGCTTGGCACGGCGCAGATCCTAAATCCATCTGCTTAGTGACAGGATCCATAAAAGGGTAAAGGGAAAAGACGAGGGACACTTACCGGTACCTCCACATCCTTGCCACCGGAATGATTAACTCCTTCATCGTCCTTGCGACCTTTTTGGGAACCATCCTCGCCCTTACGCCGAAGGGGAGTGTTGGGCCGTTTAAAGACCGAGTTATCAGAGGATGAGTCAGCACGCGCCTTGCCTTTACTCCTGTGCGTGTCGTCGGATGAGGTCGGTCTCTTGCCTTTTTCTCTGCGATCGTCGGCGGCTGTCATGGTTACTGTAGTAGAGGGTGCATGTGAATTAGAGCGTGAGGTAGTAGAAGAGGATTTAGTAGGTTTCTTGAGCGAGGAAGGAGGGTCTGACTGAGAAGTGGAAGGGTTGTGAGAGGCAGACGTTGAAGAAGCAGGAGGATGCATAGCCGCCTTGATATCATCCAAGATCTCTTCGACCTTGGTGCGTTGGCGAGGTGCATTGTTGGTACTGGCAGCGGACGAACGGTATTGCGACTTTTGGAATTCAGCAGACCGTTTGCGAAAGAACTCGTCTCGTTCGTTTGAGCTCATCCGAGACAACATTTGGCTACATGGCCATGAGAATGCAAAGAAGCAAAACAGCAAGTGTTACCTTTCACGGCTGATTTCCTGGACAGAACGCAGTCGGAAGGAGCCCTTATTCCTTGGGTAAGGCGCAGAAGGGTCCAAGGCTTGACGAGATGGAGTGTGGCGGACGCGAGGCCAGTCTACGGGTTTCTGGATAGGTCGAGCAGAGAGACGAGGTTTCCAATGAGGATGCTTGACTTCATGAGCAAGGCGCATTCCAAAGTAGCTGCGTCGAATGCGAGGTTCTTTGCGGTTGTCAACCCACGTCAGTCTGTCTTTGCCTTGAGCATCGGGCGGGTCAAAGGTCAGGTACGCGTGGCGCACTGCAAAGCGCTGAGCGCCTCGTTCCGGCAACATTTGAACGAGCCTGTCAGCAATAGAAGACAACCTAGCGCACGGGAGTTGTGCCGCCGACGGAGGTCGATCCATGACCGGTAATGGTGAAATGGACATGCAGAGAAGCGGGAATAAAAGGGCGACTCGCTCGTCAGGCGGCAATTATAGCTGGGATCAAATCGTACCAGTAAACCTTGAGCTGGGGGGTTGTCCAACTCACTTCTTATTCTTGCCAGTCATTGTATCATCCTATACTATCGATGGTCTAGATGTAAAAGCTATGAAAGGGAAGATTACTAGTAATTTTGAGTACCCTATGCTCATAAGCATAGTCTACTCATCTGTTGCCTTGATGAAAACCTTCTTCATTAATTGCTATCTGAAATAGGGGAACCGTAATAGTGCGGTTGAATGTAGAATCTGATACTCCATCATACTTGTGCGGACTACCGAAAGAAAATACTCACAAGCATTGCAAGTGTCTGTTTAAGACGGGTGGCATACGGTGTGGATGGTCTTCAGTTTCGACAGGTGGGCCGCGGCCTCAGACCAAACGAAATCAAAAAAGACATAAAGAAATGGGTGGCGTGCCATTACATCCGAGTATTCCTTGGAAGGACATCTCAGAACTTATAGAGCTTAAGATATGGTATAGATCTTCAGAAGTCGAAGCTAGACGGTATATCAAGGATTAAAGTATAGCATGGTTTGGCGCATAGATATAAATTGAAGAGGGAATTCCAGGGCGGGTGTCAAATCGGTCGTAGTACGCATAGCGCGAGGGGTGGCTTGACCAGTGCCAGCGCTATCCATTGCTATCTATTGCTCTTCTTCTCCACACATAGACTTTCTTCCTCATGGATAACTTGGTCGCGAGCACTGCCGAACGAAATACGCAAGAGTTCGTCCAGTTATTCTATCAGAACTATGATGCTCAACGCAACGTATGCATTGCACCCGCTTGTCTCCATTGGAACTAATGCGTCTTTGTTCCATGCCACAGTTGATCTGCAATCTCTATCGACCCGATTCGGCTATTCTCTGGAACGGTAAGCGCTTTTCTTTATATCCAAGGTAGAAAGGTCACCTAATCAGCTATGACAGGCAATCCCATTGTCGGACCGCAGCAGTACGCCGAGTTCCTGGCTCAACTTCCCGCCACACAGCACGAGGTGGAAGTCTTCGACTGCCAGCCCATTCCTTGTACGTGTGTGACGGACTGCCTCTTTTCTATTATTCACTCGACTTTTAGCTACTACACGCGCCGAGGGCACGTCGGGTATTGTTGTCAACGTTGCAGGCAGCGTCAAATACGGTGATAGTCCAAACCGACGTACTTTCTCTCAGAACTTCGTTTTAATGCCAGAGGAAGGCAATGCCACCAATCTTTATATCCAGAACGACAACTTTCGGTATGCTCATTATAGACATACGTGCCTTTTGCCAGGAATCTAACGCGTTCTTTAGATTTGTATAGTCAATCACCATCTGCACACGCCACTATAAAACACACGCCGTTCTTCACGCTATCATCACTCTGTCCTTGTTTCCTCGCGCATGCTCTCAGTACATACATACATTATGCCATTTATTACAGTTTATGCATTTCATCAGGTCTATACCTTTGACTTGGGCTGAGACTTGGGCTTGGGTTTCTTCTTAGGTTTTGTTTCTGGCTTAAACTTGGGCTTGCTGCTTTTTGCAGTTGGAAGGGCTTGGTTTTCACTTGGAAAGATCTGCATTTGACGGCATGTTTGCTTAACCAATATCTGACATGTATAAATAAATGGCTAAAACGTACCGCCTTCTCTTCCGTCGATGCTCTAACGCCAGTGCCGGCGTCGTAAAATCGTGGACGACCACGTTCCTTCATGATCGGGTGGCACTTGATGGCCTCAATCAGCGCTTGCTTTCCTTGGAATGCGCTAATGCCAAGGTCGAATCCTTTCTCTTGGCGATCATTTTTCTGCGTGAATGATACAGCCGATCTATCATGCAAAATTTGAACCTCGGTCAGCGTGCGATGTTTGCCTCGTATCAATCTACTCACTCGTGATCGATAAAATTCACATAGGCACACCCCTCGTGTTGCTTTGTCTCTTTGCAGGTGGGGAAAAATATCATATCATAGCTGCGTTTATCCATTCTGTCCAGGATGGTCTTGAAGCGGCTCTAGCATTTGAGCATATGTCAGATATGTCCGTTACGAGTGATCTGTACGCGTCTCACATATGTGCAATTGGCGGGTATATTCTGGATGATCAGTGTGGTATATTGTGATTCTTTATATGAACAGGTAATGTATCATGAGTATCCCAAACATAATGTTTATTAGCTTCTTGTACCATTTTCTGGTGATCGACTCGGTGGTGTGGCTTGAATATCCTGTTCGTCGGGTGCTGGTGGAGGAGGGGGAGATGAAAAAGCGCCAGACAACAGTGAACACAGCTCCAGAGGTGATAGCTTCTGAAGCAAAGCTGGGTCCACGTTGGCTGGTATCACCTGTGGCTGGTGTGACCCCCGTACTTGGGCAAGCAGCTCGTCCACTAACTCTTTGCAAGAGAGCTGGCCCAAACCCATCGTAGCAAAACAACTAAAAGAGTAATCTTTATTTTGGTGCGTCCCGATTTAAAATTATTTGCCCGCCTGTGCTGATATAACACCGCCGCATCTGCAAGTGAAATCACGTTTATCTTCCTTCTTGCCAAAGCATCCACCATTGTTTGCGCATATGAGTCATATGTTGGGGCGTGAATTGTTGGTACTCCTGATCCGTAGGCTCTGGTGGTGAAGGTGCCTCGTTGAACGATGACCGCTGAGAGCATGACAAGAGTTACTTACCAAACCGCAGGCAGAGAGCTGGTCACGTGACGTATACATCTTGTCAAGACCACAGATAAAATTCCTGCCATTTTGGTACTACAGCAAACTGTGCATCGTTAGTGTCTTGGTACTCTTTCCATCAGCAACTTCTGCCTTCTGTGGCCACCACGAAGCATATTCTGTATTCGCGCTGCGGATTCCGCTCCACCTGAGCTGCTTAGAAGTCCGGAGGAGGTTGCTGGCTTATTAGAAGCTCGAAGACAACAGGAAAAGGTCAATGATATGGTATAATGGACTTCTTTTACTAACTATTTACTTTTGGGTAACACAGCTCTAAAATCTAATTCTTTTCGACTGTTTTGTTGAGAAGTTTTACCACTTACTGCACATCTTTTTTCGCTTATTTTAAGGTAGCTTACATAGATATCGATCATGAAACACATCTGTGGACCAGTTCTTTTTTTTCTTTCCTTCATCATATGAGCCAATTTCTTCGAAAAGAAAACATATTCTTCATTTTCATGTGCTTTTTTGCAGCGACAAGTCAAGTTTAGGTGATTTGGTCATCTTGGGCTAGACCTTCCTTGCCTGAATCATGGTCTCTGAGAGACATATTCTTCAGCAACCTTATTTCCTGTATTCCTTGACTACTGCGATTACTGATTTCCTCGGCTTTACTACGAGGGCAAATCCTCTTGACCTCATTCCGAGAATGGTACTGGAATACGGAGCCGCTATGCATTTATGCTTACGACAGATAGGCTAAAATGCATATTTGTCATAAAGTAGAGCGAAACCTTCCCGTCGGCTTCATGTTAGACTGAAATTAGATGACCCGCTCGCTCAAGTTGCTATTTTGTTTGCGTACAGTAGTGGCATTATCTGGATAGAAATCCACGCAGAAATCATTCATTTTTGAGGACTAGCTTACATTCCATGTGGATTTTCTTCCTCTAAGAGACTTGGATACCTGTTTGCCCAAAATTAATAACAAGTGAAAAATTTCTACAAGTATGGGAACTCTGTTTGTAGCTCTATCTGTCTAAAATAAAGTTTTCGTACATCCATCTGAGGGGTTTTTTTTACTCGGACTTTTTTGCTCTTCTTCCTTTCTACTGTTATTGTTGGTGCTGTTTGTGTTGCTGTTGCTATTACAGCTGTCGTTTGTCGTCGCTGACATCCGCAAACAATGTTCGTCCACGCACCGAGAAGGCAGAATAAACGAGTACTACGCGTTCACAGATGTCAAGGTGTAGAATGATGCATAGAAATGCGTGTCCTTTGATGTTCTGCTGTTGTCTGTACTCCGTCGAAATTTTTTTTATTTCAAAATTCCATATGGCTCTTAAACAAGGTTCATACGCTCGCTCTTTCGAAATCCTGACAGTTCTACTCAGCAGAGTAATCATACAACTGTCGGCCTCGAGTCTTGTAAAAGGGAGCTGAGAATGACCTGATGCTTGGCTGACGCAGCTGACAATACAGAAAAGGAGAAAAAAAGCCTATTTTGAGACCCGGCTCACGTAATAGTCGGAAAATGTCTCAGTACAAAGAGCGGATGCCACAGCTATGCGCACCCACCCCCCGAAACCCCATTACTGGGCTGGGAATGCTGCTGACCAAGAACAGCTCGCTGTTCGCCACTTAGACTCTCAACTCGATAAAATGCTCTGCTAGGAGCGATAAATATTAGAGCATGGGTCGGTTGCCGAATAGACATTAAATTTTCAAAGCAGCAAATTAAGTAGGTGAGGGTCTACCTATAGAGCGGGTCTTTATAAGATCCGTTAAGCCAATAGGGCTAGAAGAGTGACTAAGTATTACGAGAAAAAAAATTAGAGACACAGAACGAGGGAAAAGAGTGGGATGGGATACTTCAGAAACCAGCGATTTTATCCAAAAGAGGCAAATGAGCTTTCTTTCCAGTCAATGGCGAATTTGGCGCACCGACAGGTGTAACGAATTGGTTTTTTGAGTGGCTTCATTCCGCTTTACGTTGCTTCTCTATTTTTCTTCTTTCGCATGGGTCTCTTTCGGTCAGTCCTCCACCCAAAGGAAGCCAAGGCCGTTGGATCATCCCGGCCCTCCTCGCTGCACTCCAGCTCGTCTGGAAACGAAGTATCTTCAAGCAAATCGGCCCATACCATTCCAGTACAACAGACGCTGAACACGCCACATACCCCGCCTCGCTTCCAATACAACCCAGAAGATGGCACTCACACCCACTATATCAAGTACGCACCGGGCAACCGTTTGGTGACGTCGCTTCATGGTATCGCTGGATTTTTGCAGCGTGAGTCTGGCAAGGCGTTTAACCGACTTCCACTGCGTGCGGCATCTGCGTCCGATAAAAACAGCAAAACGGCGCCTACCGAGACGCCTCGGACGAGCGATACCTGCCTGACAGACAAGTGGGGCACTTGCCAGGAAGTTATCGGAAGAGGTGCGTTCGGCATCGTGCGTATCGCACACAAGACAGACCCGTCGTGTGGCAAGGGCGAGCGTCTGTACGCTGTCAAGGTAAGACAAAAGAAAGAATGAACCCAAAAATGCAAGGACTCATGATTATGGGATTGTGCAGGAATTCCGTAAAAAAGGGTCCGAGTCCAACAAACAATACGTCAAGCGTCTGACATCCGAGTTCTGCATCGCATCCAGCCTCCACCACCGCAACATCGTAGAGACCCTCGACCTCCTCCCTCTGTCCGAGTCCTCCTCTGCCTATTGCGAAGTGATGGAGTATTGCAATGGCAGCGATCTCTTCAACCTCATCTGCGACTATGCGAGCAACGGCCTGGAAGTACCCGAGGCCAATTGCTTCTTCAAGCAGATGGTGCGAGGCGTGGCGTACATGCACTCGCTTGGGATTGCCCATCGCGATCTGAAGCCCGAGAATCTATTGCTGACCGTGGATGGATGCCTTAAAATCTCTGATTTCGGCGGCGCAGAGTGTTTCCGCCCTGCTCACCAGCCCGACGTGCTCCACTATTGCAAAGGCGTATGCGGCTCAGAACCCTACATCTCGCCCGAGGAATACACCGGCCAAGAGTACGATCCACGCCTCGTCGATGTATGGAGCTGTGCTATCGTGTACATGGCCATGCGCACCGGCAACCATCTGTGGCAGGTCGCACGAAAAGGAGACGATGATAACTATGATCGCTATCTCAAGTTCCGCCGCCTCGTCGAGGAGGAACGCGAAAACGCCATCCGGGAACGGCGCGAAAAGTACTTGAATCAGCAGCCGAACGAAAAGGAAGCCGGTATTCAGAAGGCACGCGACGCCATCCGGAAGCGGGCCAAGGAGTGCGGCATCGACATCTTTGAAGGTCTCGAATTTGGCGCCAAGAAGCTGATATACCGTATGCTCGACCCCAATCCTCAAAAGCGTATCCAGATCAACCAGGTCATGGAGAATGACTGGTTCTCCCGGATACACTGTTGCAAGTCGGCATAACAAACAACATTTCTGTACTTTTCTACTTTGATCACCCTGTCCCTGTCCTTCCCTTTCCTTTCTTTTTCTTATCGTTATTCTTCAATCACTTTGTTTTATCATTTTTGCTGTAAATAGCTACTTGCACCCACCAACGTTCTCTCTTTTTATTTGATTTTTTTTTCTTTGTACCTCCCCGTGAACTATTACACATTTCTCACACGCGCTTCCGTTTCCCATGATTGATATGAGGAAATCAATTGAGCAGTAATACATGTAGACTTGCCTATACGCACACATGCAAGCACCACATCAAATCACATCATATCACATAAAGCCTGTTTTGCTTTATTATGAGCGTAACCAAAAGGCACGAGGGCCTGCAACAGAGCGAGGGTGGATTCGAAAGCCAAAGAGGCGAGGTTCGTAGACGCGTTGAACATTGGTTTCACGTGAGGCCAATGGCTTAAAAGAGGGCCGTACATAGTCACCAAAGGTCAGCATGAAGACATGAGGGAAGGTGGTGCCAAAATGAGAGCCATCGACTGCAGAGTACCTGGAGGACGCATAAATGTCCTGGCAGTTGGGACAGTACATGCGGAGGGGCGTGTGTTGAACGAGATCATGCTGGCCGCAGGGTATCATCTGGGTGCCGTAGCAAAGGTACCGAGGGCACACCTCATATTGACTATGCCGATACTTTTCGTACACTTGCTGGAGGCCAACTTGCGTCGTAATGTACCGTTGGTGGATGCGCCCGTACAGTTGGGCTGCAAACGGGACAAGCAGGCTCACGTCCGGAACTTTGTGGTTGTATTCATCTTCGTCGCGTGGTTCCACGTCCAATATCATCTCGAGGGACTCCTTATAAAGCGTTTCGCTCGACAGCCCGATCAAGTTGAAGCTGTCCTCGATATAATCTTCAGGCACTTGGCAGTAGACTTCATTGCCTGTAGTCGAGCAGAACCAGCTGATCCACTACGGTAACGTAAGATAAGATAAAGTGGTGGAGGTTATTTCGCTGATCGACTATTTCTGGTTGGTGTAGCTTGCCGATTGTGCACCGCTCTCGCTACTAATGTCATCAAGAACTACATGAAAAGCACTGATAAGTGATCAAGGAAAGGAATGTTGTCATGTTAATTGTGGTAGCTACCTACGTCCTCATCCCCTTGTTCCATGACGTACGAAAGGAAGAGCACAGACGCCACCTGATTTTTCCCTTTTCATTGTCCTCCTTGCACGTGTTCATTTCACGAAAGGCTTCACTCTAAATAAAATAGAGTCCGTTTCGCTGATCTGTGCGAGGCACACGAAATTTAAGTGTCATCCTCGGTACTTTACTATTTTGCTATGTGTCTTCTATCCCGCTGATTAGACCAGTAGATTTGTGTGTGTACGATATTCATAACTTTAATCTATTTGTGCAGCTATGGGAACATGAAAATGCGAGAAATGCGTATCGAACACCGTGCTGTTGATACTCTTGCCAGTGTATGCTGCCGTCAATGCGCTTCAGTCGCAAGCACATAGAATGCCATGCAGCCATGAAACAAGTAGTGAGAGCACGGTGCTTATTCTTCTTTCTTTGTCGTATCAAATGTCTGGACAGGCGAAGGATCTGCGGTACAATGTTCCGCAGCAACTGCGGGAGTGAATTTTCCACTCGTTCTTTGCATGATTACGACATATCCAGAGCTTTCTGCTTTTAATGAGCACTTCACAGGATCTGCGTCACCTCATTAAAAATGCAACAGAGACCGGAAGCTGGTCGCTAGAACCAAGCCTTATCAAGTCCATAAAGAATATCTGCAAGAAATCGGACGCTAATGTCGAGAATGCCTTCCATTTGCTCATGGCCCAACTAAAGAAAGAACAATCTCAGGTAGTGAGCTTGCGTCTTGATCCACAAAATCTTATTCTTTTCATGTATAGATCCGGTATTCCTGTCTTCAGATTATTGAGCAATTGTTTGAGCGATCCCATCGTTTTCGTACCCTTCTTGTGGACGACTTTCCTACTTTCACCACCCTCGTTATTGGTGTCCACCAGACGAAACTTCCACCGCCTCTTAATGCGGCTAAAAAGTTAAAGGAGTATGCGCTTGCACTCATGCAGCATTGGCTCGGAAAGTATGGGGAAAAGTATCGTCCCTTGGTGATTGCCTACAACCACCTGGAAAATACTGGTCTTCTTCAAGGCAACCAGAGCTTATCTGCTATCCATGAAGACGACCGAGAAAGATCTGCCCGCCAGACGAGAATGCAGCTGATCCATGAGCGCAGGTTTCAGCAGATACAGCAGGAGACGAGTGAGCACCTCGACCTCATTCTCGAAAATCTAAAGTCGATGGTATAACAGCTTCTGTTGTTTTGCGTTCACGTTACTCACCTAAAACTAAAGGATGGCTGTTTTCATATCTTGGTTCCCAGTCTGCGCGAAGATGACGGCCCAGCGCACTCTGCGACCGAGGACCAGGCAGAACCTCAGCAAACTTATAAAGAAGTACGTGTTTTCATATATACAGACAGCGCACTCATTGTCCTAAAGAGCTTGATGGCGCATGGTCTTGCTAGCAATCGGTATCAAATTACGATCGATATGAGCTCCAATCCAATGGAGAGTGTCGTGCAAGAGTCGGACGAAAACAGGGTCGTCTATGAACAGTTACGAGAGTCTTACAAGGTCTTGAAAGAGCGGCATACCCCCATGGTATCAGGATGGATCAGCAGCTTGAACCGCATCGATCATGTTTGTAGAATGATCACTTCCCTGTATGCTCAGTTCTGACGTGGTATATGAATTTGTTTAGGCTAGGAAAGATCGAGACGCACTGCTAAAGCAATTGATTGACGTGCAAGAGCAAATGAGGGAGGCATCCCACAAGGCGAGTCTTCTCGGCGTCAATGAAGTACAAGATCAAGCGCAACTGAGCGACGAAGAAGACTTTGCTGAAGCCTTCTTTGAAGATGTCGACATATCAACTGCGTCCGCGGGGGCAACGCATGAAAACACACCGAAATCAGATTTGACCAACGCCAAATTACCACCAGCTCATCGGATTTTCCCGCTTGCATACGAACGAGAAATGGAAGAGGACGTAACCTACAACAGGGCTCGCGTCTTTGGCACAGTCGAGGGTCAGGATACAGCCGGTCCTGAACTCGGAAACGGGTATGAAAATATATGCATAATGAGCTCACGCTAAAACTTATAAAGGGATGTCAAGGGGAAAGGAAAGCAGAAACAGGACAGCTCAAGAGAAGGTATGCTATGCAGTGGTGCCATCGTATAGCTAATGATTAAACCTTCCTACTAGCTCTTTTGAAAAAGGCACCTGTAGTCGAGGTATGTAGCGAAACAGAGAAAATGAAACTATGAGATAGTAATCCATATCACATAGTGGGGCGAGGACTTGTTTTACTGGGATAAAAAGAACGTCCAGTTTAATACCAGTGGTATCGAGCGTGCACACCGGTTTATGGGCGTCGGTGAAGGCACAAATGAGGTACCAGATCATGTGCTGGATCAGCTCCGCAAACGGCCGATCTACTACAAATCAAAGATGCCCACTGAACTCAAAGCATGCCGCGCACCTCTGCGGAATGGTCAGCTTTGCCCGCGACGCGACTTGGTGACGTGCCCCTTTCATGGCAAGATTATACCACGGGATGAGTTTGGTATCCCTATGGTCCCCACCCAAAATGGCGATGGCATAAATGCTATGGCAAGCAGTAGCAGTAGCAGTAGCAACCCCACTACCACCACCAACGGCACTACAACTTCCAGCACAGAGACTTGGGAAGACATTGAGAAGGATGTCATGGTGCAGGTGGGTCAACCCGACAGAAGCAAAGAAAGTAAGCAGAAACGAAGGCGGCGCGAGGAGGCATCTGCGCTAGTCGATGTAAAGAAGAAGAAAGAGAACAGCTTTAGCCGGCTAGAAAAGAAGATTGGGTCCAAACAGACCCGGCGACTTGTGGACGAAGCGGCGGCTCACGAGCAGTCGCTCAAGGCTAGGGATAAAGACATCAACAGATGGTAGTGAGAGGTCTGCCTATCATGTTGCAAACCTTCAGTCAAATCCACCAGATATTTTCTTCTGTAATATACTTAAATTACTTAATATACTTGGATTACCTTGACGTCCATTTTGCAGCTTTTTGACTCGCCGCCTTGTGAGAGTGTATGTACATGTATGGTTTATCACAATGAATCTTTTAATGGCATATATATCCGAAGTTTTATATCATCCGAAGGTGCGATCCCTTACGTTCCAAATGGATATTCACATCCATTATGTGATACGTGTGACGTGGATAAGAAGGTAGTTGATGGTGTTCTCGATACAAGCCTGTCTGTAAGCGTTATCCGGAAAGGGATCACCCTATGACAGTCCTTGGCCGACTGCCCATTGTATTAGGCACAATGCACAGCGGTCCATCATACCTTCCAACGGTGTCGAAAGTATGGATACTATGAAGTTTATCACATTCGATTCTAACTACTGAAAGGTCTAATATGTTGACTGTTTTCATGACGTTGTCTGTAGTCATGCCCATCGGCTCTTTTTGATCATACCGACTATCTTGTACCCTAGATGGAAATACATGGACAAGTGAGCGGGACCGAACGGATGATTGTTTTGGCCATGAGAAATACGTACAATTTTTACAAGCTCATCTTAGAACATACAAGGTCAAGTGATACAAGTGTTGTCTATGGTCAAAAATAACCTTTCATGCAGTGTTCCCCCTTATTCTTGTCACGCACATGCGGGATTTCATATATCATTTCGCGTCATATGCATGTAAAGCATTATCCCTTTTGTTTAAAAATTCCTTAATGATGGCGAGGAAAACGCCACGTGCAGCGTTTCCTTCGTGCACATGTTTATAACAAAGCATTCGACTTGAATTTCGGTGATGGCGCTGACAGTAGCTTATAAATGGTTATGATCAATGTTTCTGTGACAACCGTATGTGTGTGTGACAAACATAATAGATAAACTCAAAGCAGGGAAGCTAACAATGGATGCTGCGTACCTGAACAACACGATTTAATCAAATAGCAAACATGCCATGAGCTGTGAGACGCAACCTTTACGAATACCGTATACAATTTAAAACAGGGCCTGCCAAAATTTCATATGTATGGAGTGTGTAGTATGTAACATACGTTGCTTGAGTATGGTCTATTTGCAAATTCGCTTAAAAAGAAGTCCGTATCGAGCACCACATTCTTTTCTCGCTTTTTGTAATGCGATCTCTTCTTTCGATCCTGGCCCTGACCAGCGCGGCCAGCGTCGCTTCGGCGGCCCTGAGGCGATATGACCTCAACATCACCGCCAGCATGCTTAATCCAGACTGTCATAGGGGCTTAATCCCTGCGCCGGTGGTGAACAATCAGTTCCAAGGACCAGCCATTCGCGTGGCACAAGGTGACGACGTGGAGATCACCGTGC
The DNA here is from genome assembly GCA_023630325.1 of Syncephalastrum sp. PYS2702. Lineage (NCBI taxonomy): Eukaryota > Fungi > Mucoromycota > Mucoromycetes > Mucorales > Syncephalastraceae > Syncephalastrum > Syncephalastrum sp. PYS2702. The sequence continues at coordinate 209,850 of JAMAMT010000013.1, forward strand.
GCAACCAGATGGAGACACCTGGCGCATCAACGTCTGTGCATTTCCACGGTATCCGCCAAATTGGTACGGTCGAGTCGGATGGTGTCCCTGGAGTCACGCAGGTCGCAATCCCACCAGGAGAGACCTTCGTGCACAAATTTCGCGTGGTTGGCCAGACGGGCACCTATTTCTACCATGCCCACGTGGGTATGCAAGATGACACGGTCCAGGGTCCTTTTATTGTCCACGCAGATGAGGAGTCTATGCCGGAAAACAAGGGGGCCCATGTGGACGAGCCCTTGCAAGAAGGACCGTACCGGTATGATGGCGAGCGTATCCTCCAGCTGAGCGAGTGGTGGCACCAGGATTTCATGTCAAGAGAAGAGTACTACATGGGTAAAAAGTTTTCTTTTGACCATGGTGCAGACAGCATTCTCCTGAATGGCCGTACGGTCCACCATGCCAACTTTGAGGATGAAAAAATTGGCCTGGCAGACGACGAGAGCTGCTTGGGCTACAGCGCGCTTGACGTGGCACCCGGCAAGACCTACCGTCTGCGCGTCATTGGCGCCCAGACCTTCCGAACGCTTGCACTCTCCTTATATCAGCACAAGTTCACGATCATCGAGGTGGACGGCCAGCTCGTCGAACCCTACGAGACGGACTGGCTCGAGGTTGGCCCCGGCCAGCGCTTCTCGGTCCTTCTGGAGACACACGCGAAAGCGCCCACTGAAGACGGCCTTGTGCCTATCGCGACCGGCTACCGATGGCGCCATCGGGGGGCGGGCGCTCACACCGAGAACGGCTTTGCGTACCTGCGCTATTCAGAAGACGGACTGCCCGATCTGACAGGCGTCTACAAGCCTGTGGTTGTAGGCAAGAATGCGACGTCGGACGTGGAGCGCCTGGGCCTCACGCGGTTCACCAACGTTCATGAGCTCCCCGTCATGCCCAAGGAGCAAAAGCCGGACTGGATCTGGCCTGAGCTCAAGCCGCTCTGCGAAGAGCCTGGCAGCGCGGATATTTTGAGCCGCCCGGCCGATCGGGTTATCAAGCTGCGCTCGGCTTCGACCAAGTTGGCCAACAACCAGACGCGCTACCTCATGAACGGGCGCATGCCCTTCAGTGTGAACCGGCCGGTGCTGCATCAGATCAACGACAAGAAATTTGCGCTCAAGGCAGACGCAGATGGTTTTGCAGAGGACCAGCAGACATACCCGGTCAAGAACGGAGAGGTGGTGGATCTCGTGTTCCAGAACGTGTTTGGTGGCCACAACTGCCTCATCCATCCCTGGCATACGCACGGACACTCGCATTATCTCATCGCTTCCGGACCGGGTGAGTACGATCATGCGTTGCACAAGGACATCCGCAACTTCCCCAACCCTGTGTACAAGGACGTCTCGATGGTCTATCCTTCTGAGGCGGATACCAATGGCCAGGGTTGTGGGTGGACCAAAGTCCGTATTTACGCTGTAAGTATACTGTCCGCGCAGAAAGACGCTTTTTTTAATAATGGATTTCATTTTGTATAGGATAACCCGGGTGTCTGGGCTGTGCACTGCCATATCACGTCGCACATGATGCAAGGGAAGTTCGCTGTGCTGGAAGAGTCTCCCGAGCTTATCGAGTCCCATCGGCTGTATAAATGAAGGACGTTCACATAAAGATGTGGCTCACTATTTATTGCAATGCATAAATACTATCTATTGATAAAATAACAGAGCTAATATTACATGGGCTATCCAATGCGCAGACATGCACACATACACACACACATACACACGCATAAGGGGCTGTCTTTTTATCTGTCATTTTGAACGATGAGTCAGGCAGAGTGTCAAACTCAGAAGCCACATCTAAGGGTCCGCCCGTCTTAATTTGTGGTCGACTGTTCTCTATTTTTACTACAACCCAACCCACCATGTTCATTCCGTCACTGGACGTCACGGCGGAAACGGATCCTGCGCTTCGCCAGTCTGCTTTGTACCTCGGCAGCATTCTTCTGGAGAATGCCTCGGTCAAGGCCGTTCAAGACCTGATTAACGAGACCCGATCTACCTTGTTCTGGGCGCGAGCGGACACCGTCGACGACGCCGTCGCTCTCTGGGACGCCGGTGTCTTCAAGGTCGTCTTCCAGCTCGCCACATTCCTGTCCATTCGGGACCAGCTCGAGGGCATTGCGGAGGATCGCATTGTTTTGGAGGCTGCGTCGGCCGAGGAGCTCGCGCCCCACGCCTCGGCTGCGTCGGTGCTTCTTGTGCAGACCAAGCTGAGTGAGGCCGTCAAGGGCCCTGCCGCACTGGCCAAGACCGTGGCCAACCAGCTCCTGAAGGACGGCGGAGCACGCCGCGTCGTGGTGCAGGCCAAGGAGGAGACGGTGACCTTGCAAGGCATCACACAACTTAACAAGGACGGCGTCGACGTCGTGATTCCGCTCAGCCAGTTGACCACCGCCTTCGAAGAGGAGGAGAAGGGCAAGATCAACCTTGGCAAGGCCTTCCTCGCCTCAGCCAAGACCGACCGCGACGATGGTCTGTACACCACCATGGTCGTCGACGAGCGTAACGTCGCCCTCGGCCTGGTCTACTCGAGCGCGCAGAGCGTGGCCGAGTCCATCCGCATGGGCCAAGGCGTCTACCAGAGCCGCGCGCGTGGCCTGTGGTACAAGGGCGCTACCTCGGGCGCTACCCAGACCCTTCTCCACGTCGACTACGACTGCGATGGTGATGCGTTGCGCTTCGTCGTGAAGCAGCACGGTGCTGGTACGTTTCTGTTTGTTTTATGTATGACCATTCTCGCACCCTTCTAACACCACGCTTCAACTCCCAGGTTTCTGTCATCTCAACACACGGACGTGCTTTGGTGCCGACAGCGGTCTGAGCGCGCTGCAGCAGACTCTGGCCAGCCGCAAAGAATCCGCCCCTGCCGGCTCTTACACCGCCCGCCTCTTCAACGACGCCGACTTGCTGCGCGCCAAAATCATGGAGGAGGCAGAGGAGCTGTGTGACGCCAAGACCAAGGATGAGGTCGCCTGGGAGGCCGCCGACCTGTTCTACTTTGCGCTGACAAAGTGCGTCAGCGCCGGCGTCTCGCTCGAGGATATCGAGCGTAACCTCGACAAGAAGGCGCGCAAGGTGACACGTCGTGCTGGCAATGCCAAGCCCAAGTGGGAGAAGAAGGAGGAGAAGAAGGAGGAGAAGCCCGAGCCAAAGGAGAAGGTCGAGGAGAAGAACTCGGCCGACGACCGTATCAAGATGCAGGTCTTGTCCCTCTCCGATGTGTCCGAGAAGCAGCGCGCCGAGCTCTTGCTCCGGCCCATCATCGACTCGACCGAGATGCTCAGCCGCGTGTCACCCATCATGAAGGACGTCCGCCAGCGCGGCGATGCTGCCTTGGTGGATCTGACCGCCAAGTTTGACCGCGTCCAGCTCGACTGCCCCACCATCAAGGCTCCCTTCCCCGAGTCCATGATGCAGCTTGACCCCGTGACCAAGGCCGCCATCGACCAGGCCTACGACAACATCTACAAGTTCCACGACGCCCAGATGGACCGCGATACCCTTACCGTCGAGACCATGCCCGGTGTCGTTTGCACGCGTTTCGCCCGTCCCATTGAAAACGTCGGTCTGTATGTACCCGGTGGTACGGCCGTCCTGCCCTCGACGACGCTCATGCTCGGCATCCCGGCCAAGGTAGCTGGCTGCTCGACCATCGTGATTGCCACGCCGCCCCGCTCGGACGGCTCGGCTGTGCCTGAGGTCGTCTATGTCGCTCACAAGGTTGGCGCGTCGCACATCCTCTTGGCCGGCGGTGCCCAAGCCGTCGCTGCCATGGCGTACGGTACTGAGACCGTGCCCAAGGTGGACAAGATCTGCGGTCCCGGCAACCAATACGTGACGGCGGCCAAGATGGTGGCCCAGAACGACACGTCCTGCCTCGTCTCGATCGATATGCCGGCCGGTCCTTCCGAAGTCCTCGTGATTGCGGACAGCACCAGCAACCCCGCCTATGTCGCCTCGGACTTGCTGTCTCAGGCCGAGCACGGCGTCGATTCCCAGGTTGTGCTTGTCGCGGTCGATTTGACGGATGCTCAGCTGGCTGCGATCGAGGACGAGATCCACAACCAGGCGAGCCGTCTGCCGCGTGTCGACATTGTCCGCCAAAGTATCCCCAAGTCCTTTACCCTGCGCGTCAAGACCATGGACGAGGCCGTGGCCTTCTCGAACGACTATGCTCCTGAGCATTTGATTCTCCACAACGACAACGCAGAGAGCTTGCTGCCCAAGATTATGCACGCTGGCAGTGTGTTTGTTGGACCGTACTCTCCCGAAAGGTAATTTGCTAATAACGCGAGTAAGCAGAGCACTTTTGACTGATTTCTCTGTGAACGTATCTAGTTGCGGTGACTATGCGTCGGGTACCAATCACACCCTCCCTACTTACGGTTACTCGCGCATGTACTCTGGCGTGAACACGCTCACCTTTGTCAAGCACATTACCTCTCAGCAGCTGACGGCCGATGGCCTGAACCGACTCGGCGACACTGTCATGCGTCTCGCTGAAATCGAAGGTCTGGAAGCTCACAGAAACGCGGTTGCCATCCGTGTTGCGGATTTAAGGAAATAAGGAAATAGAGCTTGCTGACGATACGATCTGACACATTTTGCATACGTATGAATGGAATAAAAAACGCTGTTAATATTTCAATACGTCCCAACGAGCGACAACACCACTGTGCAACCCAACATAACTTGATATTATTCTAGATGGTACTTTTTGATACCAGATTCGTCAAATAAGATTGGACTCGTGGCTTTATGTTGACCATGTGATCAAGTCAGAGGTTGGGACAACGGGCACAAGCGCCCCGTGCCAATGGCTAGGTCCAAGTCAATAATGAAAGACGCAGCCTTTTCTTTTGACTGTGCAGGGCTATCACATCATCCAATGCACTCGCACTACAGCGGTTATCCCATTAATAAACGAACACATATGACGTATGACTAATGATATAATGAGGAATGGGAGCGTACGCAGTGAATGCACATAAACGACGAATTGGATTTGGGCAGTCACTGAGCTGGCATTGGGATTTTGCAGGAACAAGCAGACCCCCGACACTCAGCAAGCTTCATCCCGGCTCTTGATTGCACGAAAAGGAAAAAAGTGAACGAAGCACGCCAAAATGATCAAGATTTGGAGCATGAAGGCCAAGGAGGCCGCCGCTGAAAAGAAGAAGCCCAAGACCAGTGCTGCCCAGATTCGTGTTCAAAAAGGTATAAGCCCAACCCAACCGCTTTCAATGTTGCATCTTTTATGAACACTCTATGAAGATCTGGCTGAATTGGAGATCCCCTCCACCATCAAGCTCGACTTTCCCGACCCAGCAAACATTCTTCACTTCAAGGTCACCATCCATCCCGATGAAGGTAATTCTATAGCAGAATGGAAAGCAATCTTATATTTATGCATCGACAGGCCTTTACCGGACGGGCAGCTTCAACTTCACTTTCAACATCAACAACAACTATCCCCATGAGCCCCCAAAGGTTCATTGCGAACAAAAGGTAATAGAGTCTCATATACACTATGATTTAAATAGCCCATGTGCTTGTGCTTATACTATCATAGATATACCATCCCAACATTGACCTCGAGGGCAATATCTGCCTGAACATTCTCCGTGAGGACTGGAAGCCCGTCCTGTCACTCCACTCCGTCCTCGTTGGCTTGCAATACCTCTTTTTAGAGCCGAATGCAGATGACCCATTGAACAAAGGTATGTGATGGCTGATGTTTATGAACCTGGTGGTGATTTCTCTTTTAATTTTAATTTTATACCTGGAACAGAGGCGGCCGAAGACCTGCGACAGAATCGAAAGGAGTTCGAGGCAAACGTGAAGCGATCCCTGTCAGGAGGAACCCTGAAGGGTGTCAAATACGATAATGTGCTTGCTACAAACTAATAAACATGTCTCAGAGAATTACACTACCCTATCGATTCACGTATAAAATGTTGTTCCTTTCGCTCTTAAAAGATATCCCCGCCCTATGTCTCTTCCTGCAAGTGTGACGGACCAGATCGCGGCCACCATGGCTCGGCTGGAGAAGCAACTCCAACAGCTGAGGTATTGACTCATGGACTCATTTCCCTTGTCAAGAGGCCGCCACTTATCTTTGTACAAGCCAAGAACAGCTCGCCTTGCAACATTCTCTCGCGGAAGCATCGACGGCTCATTACGAGGACCAGCTGACGGATGTCAAGGAAACGGCAAGTCAAGGAGAAAAAAGAGAGAGACAGAGAGACAGAGCTCATGGGCGTGAATTACAACAATTACAATAACACACAGAGTTGAACAGATGGCCAAAGTGTCGACGTACTATACCAAACTGCTCTCACTGCGGTCGACGATATCGATGCTCACTGCTCGGTCAGGACAATTGCAGCGGCGAGCAGACAAATTAAAATCGACCAAAATCCAATACTTGTCTCAAATCGATGATATCCGGCAAGCTGAACGCGCTCGCGACCAAAAGATTGCAGCACGCGTGGTGCCTCAGCAAAACATCAGTGCGTCCACGTCGTCTGCCACCCACCGAAGCACAAGCACCAGCACCAGCACAAGCTTAGCTCAACAGCAGCTGTCCCCCGTGCCCAGCCCTGTCCCCTCCGAGACGGCCGTCCCCGCCGTCGCAAAGAAAATCAAGAAGAAGAAACCCAAAGCACGCGAGGTCAGCCTGTCCGATCAAGGCTGGTCAAGCAGTAGCAGTCTCAAGAAGAAAGACAAGAAAAGTGGCGGCAATAGAGATGTTTAATATGATGTATTTGTGTATATAAATGGTACAGGAACAAGAAAAGAAAAGAAGGGGATCATATCCTCAGGACAGGAGGAACGGTACTTTGAGCGGAACTCGGCCAATCATGGATTTGAGGATCTTGACCCACTCTTCGCTCTCGAAGGGATGGTCGCTCACGCAGTCTATGTAAAAGTCCGGGAAGGTGATGCGGAAGAAGCCTCGGCCCGTCTCTTCCGTGATCGTCTCGTCCTGGAACACCCGCCCGTCCTTGGGCAGATCAACCAGCGTCACAATCACTTGGTCAGACGCGGCGCTCAGTCGAATCGCATCCGCAATATCGTGCCGTTCGAGCGGCTTCCACGACGACGCTTCCTTGGATGCGTACGCGATCAACTGACTGCCGATCAAGCGACAATACTGCCGATCCCAGAACTGAAGGTCGTCATATTTTATAAGTAAAGGGCGGTATTGATCTGCTATTTTGTCTTACCTTGGCGCCTTGAGGTCGTGTCGACAAATAACCACTGTGCCAGCAGGTTTCGTGCCACTGTCGGATACGGATCGCGAGATCGCATTCACGTAAACTTTTCGGGATGGGCTAAGATAGGGCGTTAGACAGAGATACACATGCTTATGTTTCCCCACCCCGTGCATTTCCCCACTTACCGACGAGGGATCTGTCACAGACAAGTAAAGCATCTCGACGGACAAACTTCCCACCACCTTGAGCACCTCGGCTTGGTCCTTCCGGCGCGGCTTGAGGTACCAGCTGTTGAAGCAATCAAACTCGGTCGCGTATGACTTTTGATAACATGCTGGCAGCATATGTTCGAGCGCAAATCGAGCCTGGCCAATCGCGCCGTCCTCGGGGTGCACGTACGCAGGCAGCATCTCGCGCTGCTTGCGTGCCGACGTCAGCCATCGACTGAGGCCTGTCTTGGGCCGGACATGCGGGTCGGGTTTGACGTGGATGGCGACAGTGATGATCATATCCGGCAAGGTATCGACGACGCACTCATAGTCAAACATGATTTTTTGACCGAGCACCTCGAAACGCGACATGTACTCGTACTGGCCATCACTGACGACGCAGCGCGCATAGGTCGTCTGTTTGGGCAAGGGCAGCAGGAGATCTTGGGCGCAGCTGATGCGCAGATACAGCTTGCCAAACACGCTGCTCTGGACGTTGGACGGTGGCCGCTGGCCAGACGGTTCGGGCAGGCTCAGCTGGATGTCGGGCTGTTGGTCGGTGAGGATCTTGCTCGTGCCGTAGTCTTCTTCCTCCGGCACGTCGTGGTCAAAGTGTGCTGGAAGAGAGGGACTCGTGATGGCAGGCTCCGAGGCTGGGTCTTCTTCGGTGCTGCTGCGCAGGTCTTCCAGATTATGTTTGACGACATAGCGCGAGGTCGTTTCGATATGGACGTGGCCGTACTCGGACTGGCGCGCGGTGTTGTATTCTTCGATCTTGGTATCGCTGGGTAGCGGAGGCAAGGTCGGTGAGGGCGGCGGCCAGGTGTCGACGCTCTCGCCGCCAATGGATCGCCGCTGCTGAGGGCTAAATGAGGAGGAGGCGGGCCGAGACACCTCGTCGGAAGAGCGGGTCTCGTGCTCTTCGCGGACTTGGTGCGATTCCTCGTGCTCGGCTGGATCGGCAGAAGAAGCACCACCTGGGAGCACCGAAGAGGACGACGGTTCATGGAGAGCGTCAGGCACATCAACAAAGAGGTTAGTCGCAGCTGAAGACGGTCGATACGCCGGCTCCTTCGAGTGTCCTCCCTCCTCATCTTCTTCCTCGGTCGGCGGCGGAGGCGGTGAGCTGAGCTGGGCAGGCACGGACGACTGAGATAGCATGGAACGTCGTGGCGGAGGTCGTATCGAGATGCGCTTGCCATCGGCGGCCTCGATCCAGCTGTCTGAGCTATCAAACCACATTTCGCTCCCCTCGCTCTGCTGGCTCATGCGGTGGTCGAGTGACAGCGAAGATTCGCGGTCGCGGTGTGTGAGGGGCGCCTCCCCCACCTCTTCCTCCTCCTGATCTGCAAACTGACCCACCCTATCCATGGTGTTACTGGAATCGTGTGTGTCTCCTTTGGTCTGGGCAGTAGCGTCGACGATAAGCCTGGCTTCGGACGTGCCAGGTGCGGCATCGCTAACGAGTCCGTCGTCTTCGTATGCACTATCCATGCTATCATGAACAGGGGCAGCGTCGGTAGTGGTAGTGGTATTGGTATTGGTGGTGGAGGTAGTGGTGGTGGCTTTATCAGTGGTTGGCCTGTCATCTGCTTCCTCCTCTGCAGCCTTGACCACCACAGGTGGCACGTGGATCGTCGTGGCATTCTCGTCGTTACCGTCGTCATCTTTTTCGCCAGCCGGATCTTTATGGTCATCGTCTTTTTTGCCACCATCGTCTTTATCGGCTTTATCGTCGTCGTCATCGTCGTCGTTATCGTCGTCTTTCTCTAGAATAACGTCTTCGGCGATGGTAGGCGTGGGTATATTGCTGGTATTCTTGTCGGAGGCGTCCTGCTTGGTCGATTCACCCTGACGGAAGACACTCGAAGAAACAATGGTCTTTGTCTTTAGGGAGGAAATGACTTTAGAGTTCCTGCGGGGGTCATTAAGATCAGGCACACGCAAGGACGATTTGGGAGGGCGGACAGGGCCGGGTTTCTGCTGTTGGCTCTGCTGCTGCTGTTGTTGTTCTTCGAGTTTACGGAAGAGTGGGTTATTTTTGACAGCAGAGCGTTGCGATAAGAGCGCCAAGTCCTGTTGACGTCGGGCCTTGTGACGCAGATCATCGTTGCTTTTTTCTTTTTTGCGAGTGTCGAGGTGCTCGGTCAGGTCCTCCTGGGACTCTGCGAGGGCGCGTAGCTGTTTGAAGCGGTCTGGGTTGGCGTAGTTGGGGCGTAAGGAACGGCCAGCGTTTTTCTTTTTCGGGTCGGGCCACACCAGAAGGTCGGGTGCGACGTCTTTGGGAGCATGGCCGAATTCGTTTTGGATCGAGAACGAGGCGCCCTGTCTGATCAACCGTTCCGCCAGGCGTGGCTGGTTGAGAAAACAAGCAAGATGCAGCGTCGTGTTGCCTGCACCCCACGTTTGCTGGTTCAGATCGTCGCTCGTTGCTTGCTATCCATGGTACAGCCATAAGGTTGGTTAGTACAAATGGAAACAGGAACCCACGCGAGAATAATAATAATTTTTTTTTTCATTTTAATTTGTGTTACCTGCAGCAAAAAGTCCAATAGATTCGCCCGTTGTTGTTGCGAGGCAGAGAGAGGCAAGGAGTCATCGCTTTCGAGATTGTCTAGGATAGTAAAAGGAATGGCGGACAGGCGGGTGAGGGTGGGTCCGAGGACTTGGACTTGCTCCAGTTGGGCTATCAGAGGCGCATGATTCGATGCCACGCGTGTCTCGTCCTCGTCAAGCGCCACCCACAGCAGCTCGGGCCGTGCTGCATACAACGCCTGCACTTGGTCGAGATCCACACTCACAATGGACCGCGTCCAGGCCGTTTGCTCCGAGGAAGGCACGGGCGGGGACGCATTGTCCATGGCAAGTGCAATTCAGTGAAAAGGAATGGAGTGAAAGATAAAGAGTGAGTGTGGAAACAAAAAAGTGGTATCCAAAAAGGAAAAGAAGAGGCAAGAGACACAAGAATGGGGCTGCCAGAAGCATTCAACTCACAGCCATCCTGCCCTTGAGCGCAAGGTGGGTTACTTGTTTTGGTAGCCTTGCACAAAAGACGGCCTCTTCCTGCCTGCACCAGGACCCGGCCTGGCTCGCCTTGTAAACTGCGCTCAGGCACTTGCACACACACACCCCATATCTTGCCATTTCTTTTGATTTGCTCAAGTTAAGCTCGGTATGTGTGTTTCCAGGTTACAGATGCCGATTTGCCTCGTTATGGCTAAATCTGTTGCGTTCTCCCCTTCCCCCTTCCCTCTCCCGTGCAGTACAAGTACAACAAACACATATCGAAGAAGCAGGGCCTTGATCATTTTCACTAAGCATGCCTTTTGATTACGGCGGGTGTTGACGAAAAAGCCCAACTTATCCGTGCTTCTGTCATTATGCATCCTACAATCCATGGAAATCGATTTCATACATGTTATATTAGCTGCAGCTAAAGTCACGACTCTGCTGAGCGAAAAGGGAGTTTACAGGCATTCACTGTCAATGACACGGACAAGGTATGTGAAAAGGTTATATTGTGAGGAAAATGACCAAGCAAGGGCGGCATCATGCTACGCAATCAGGCTGGTGTATACCCTCCCGTGAGTATCGATCAGCGAACACACCTGTCACTGAAAAAGAAGCACCGGACATTGTGACAGGTGGATACGCATGCGCTGAACATGGCGTGGCCTTATCAGAAAGCCGTTAAATCTATACATAACAAGGACATCTCCATAATCGAGATATCATGAGGCGGTCTGTATCTCGCGTATAAGTATCTCGATTGAAACTGACCGTACTCTTTCTCTATTTCCAGTGAAAAATAAATTTCAGGTGAAAAAGTACAACTTCGATGTCCCTGATTTTTGGTCCTTCCTTTTTTATAAGAAAACGTTTAAAAAGCCAGAAAAGTTCTAGATTCTATTGCACAGTAGCGGCTGACCGACAGGGATCAATTCGATCGTGTAATTGGTACTCCATTCATCAAATGATTGAATGTATATTAGCATGGACTAGCCTCATCATAATGAAGCTCACTATCGACCATGCATCCATCATTTTTTCTGGAACTGAGTCTATAGATAACAAATGAGCGAACAGACAGTTATACTGTAGGTAACAATGTGATCAGGCCCGGAGCAGTGGAAGTGAGACTCGTTCCTCTTTTTAATAGATCTGCGCGAGTATAATTAAACAAGGTAATCCAAGTCCCGCCAGGCACTTACCTCGTTCATCATTCTAGACCACTTGTTTTGCATGTACCTGATTGTACTGAAACAAGGACTTGACCAGAGAATATCTTCATTTAAAAATTATACTGTACTGCTATCATTGAAACACTCTTTGTAACGCCAAACTGTAAAAGGATCCGTGCCATGCTGAAATTGTTTGGTTGTATCACACCAGCGAGAAGCATCACTCACACACCCACACACATCTCACGGTGGGCGGTCAAACACGTAAGGGAAACAATCCAGTGGAAGCAGCCATGCCTGTATATTATACACACAAAAGAAAGAGATAGCTTATTGAGCCGCGTGGTTGTATGCCCCATAATGATCGCGGACGGGTGTCACACGCTCCTGCAACCCTTAGACATGCATACAGTGATATTTAAATAAAGCACTGTCGGAGAAGAAAGAGTGCTTCTTTTTTATGTACTCCCATCATCGGGCGAACTAACTCAGACAATTCTCTGGTCCATGTCAAACATGCTTTGCTTATATGCGTGTAGCTAAAAGTGGGAAAAGTCAAGCAAACGACCCTTCGCACTGTGTGCTTTCCCAATTCGTCCACGCTTGATTGACTGATATGACAATCATAAAGGAAAGGAAGAATTAGCATCATATGCTGGGCTGGTGCAGAGGCACATGCTTCCATTACTTTAACCCGTCCTCCATGTGCTTCCACATCACCCATGCACTTACAAACACACAGGAGTGTAGCATTGCTTCCGAATACGGTCTCCGTTCTATTAGCTCCACGTAATAGCTCTACTTGCTTGTAAACAGGGAAGGTAGCCATCCCTTTCTCGTGCTGTTTGGTTTGATGGCTCGGGTGTCCCATACTGTTTGTTTTATGGATGGCTGGAGGAGCACTTGTACTCAGGAACAAGACCATGTCCGTACGAGTGGACATACCTTTACCAAACTATACCACAGCATCGCGACTAGAAGTGAAGGAAGGCAATAGACGGTGATAGTTGTGCTGTATACTGTATACATGCAAGGAGCTGCGATGGTCAAGAGGACCGAGACGGTGTCCTGTACGACGTACAAGCTCCGCCAAGGTTGCCTGCTTTTCAACGCCTTTGCTCTCGCACTCACTCTTTTTCTGGTTGCTTTGCCGTGTGTGAGTTGTGCGTGTGGTGTTGTCCTGCACTCTCTCATACATCTTGATATACACATATTCTCTCTCTACTTTCTATTACCCTTATCCCTGAGACCTTTTCTTCTGCAAAAGTAGCCAAGAGCGTCTATCGGTCTTCCTGCTCCTTCCCCTCTCTCTTTTCTACTCTTTTCTCTTTTCTTGACTTTATTTTCTTCTTGCCTCGTGTGCGCACTACTCCAGTCCAGTCCAGTCTTAGCCTAGCCCAGCCCAGCCCAGCCCAACCCAACCCAACCCAGACTCCACAGCTACGTTAGGTTTTCGACGAATCTGAACAAGCCAACACCATGTCAGCTGTGGACCGACATCGACGACAATCGTTAGGGGTAGTCGGACGCAGAAGCAGTGTGCATAGCAGCGCCATCAGTGCGAATGGAACAGCCAACGTGCTTTCGCCGGACATAAAAGCCGGTGTACGAGTGCTTGTCCACAACGAGAACACAGGCACGGTGCGTTATGCGGGTGCGACGAGTTTCCAGGCAGGCAAATGGGTCGGTGTCGAGCTCGATCAACCTCTCGGCAAGAACAACGGTGTTGTCCAGGGCAAACGGTACTTTGAGTGCCGTGCCAACCACGGCGTCTTCGTTCGTCCTGCTCACGTAAAGATCATGCCAACCAAACCAGCAGAGGTAATTCCTTCCTATCTGATCCCCTCCTGTCCTGTCCTGTCCTGTCCCGTCTAATCCTGTCCTATTTCGTGCATGTCTTGTAACCTCCCCATCTTCGGCTTCTATCTTTTTTTTTGTTTTTGGTTACAGGAAAGCAACGGCACGACATCTCCCCGATCCGACCGCACCGGTGATGCCCAGCAAAAACCATCACAAGACCCAGGAAGGGCTGTCAAAGCCGCTGCCCGTCGCTCCATGACCCAAACCAATTCACCACAGACACTCGCCAAACGACGGGCCTCGATGGCAGCCTCGGCTGTGTCTGCCGCTTCTGCCACTGCTGAACGACGCCAATCCGCCGCCGCCGTGCCGCGTACGACTACCACCACGACGAACGGACGTCGCTCGATTACAAGCCGCACGACCATGACCCCGACTACCACCACCACGCCTCGCAGCGCTCTCAACAGCGCAACCGCACGCAACACGGCCGCCAACGCAGGCGCGCCTCGTGCGACCACCACCACCACCGCGACCGCAACCACAGCCACAGCTAGTCCCAATGGCCCTGTGCGCAGAAAAAGCATCGCGGCTAAACCCGTTGCAGGCCGGCCTCGCTCCAACACGCAGGGCACGCAGGGCGCTGCCCCATCGGCTGCAGCTCCCGCCACCGCGTCGCCTGGCCCCCCTGCCACGCCTGCTCCCACCCGTCTCTCGCAACCCCCGCCGCCTCAGGTCGCGCCTGTCGATGACCCGCGTGAGGCACGTGAACGCCAGTTGCAGAAATTACGTATGCTTCAGCAAAAGCAACAACAACCTCCTCCGCCGCCACCGCGTGTCTCTTCACCTGAATCTCTTGACGACGACGACGACGACGACGACGATGATGATGATGATGATGATGACGAGGACAACGAAGACGAAGAAGAGGACGAGGAGGAGTATGATCGTCAGTCGAATACAAACACATCGAGCAACGACGACGAGGACGAACAGAGCTTGACCGACAAGAGTACGGCAGTCACTCCTTTAGACCATGGCAGCCCCAACGGTCTGGAGATATCCAAGGACCCGGAGGCCATGACTGCCACGCAAGACCATCGTTATGACGCGATGCAGGAGCACCCACCACATCACCATCAACAGCAACAACAGAGACCCCAGGCACAAACATATGGCGCACTTGCGCCCGCGATTCCGATCAGTAAATCCGATCAGGCAAGACGAAACATGAGTATGCTTCTGTACGTGCGTCAAAGCTCACCAAAATAGCATCTCTCTTCAGATGGTGCCCCTCAAAGACTATGAGGAACTCCGGTTTAAGCTCAAGATTCTGGAAAGCAAACGCCAAGAAGACCGTGAGCGCTATCGCGAGACGGAAAAGATCAAGGAAGAGGCGGAACAGTTCCTTACCCTCCGCAATAAGCTCCAAGGTAAACCCAAACATCCCCTCTCGAGGGTGCATGCATATTGATCAAATGAGCAGATAAGATTGCCGAGCTGCAGCGCGACTTGCGCGATACCAAGCGCGACCTCAAAGAAGCCGTCGAAGACAAAGAGAGCTACGACGACAAGTTTGCCGAGATGGCCGACAACCTCGAGATGATGACTCTCGACAAGGAAGTCGCCGAAGAGCGCGCCGAGGCCCTCCAAATTGAAGTCGATGAGCTTCGCGACAAGATTGGTGAGATCAGCGTCGATCTGGATATCCTCAAACGGGAAGCAGGTACGAGTTCTACTGTGTATGCAACCTCAGGCAACTCAACTCTGTCTTGATAGATGTCTTGAACCGCGTGCCCGATTCAGCCGGTCAAGACGGTGAACATACCACCCTTGAAATTGTCCAGCTGGAGCGCCACAACGAACGCCTCCGCGAGGCGCTTCTCCGGTAAGTCGCGCTACCTTCGAGCTGTATTGTATTCAACTAGGATCCTTTAGTCTGCGTGATGTCACTACCGAAAATGAACTGGAACTCAACCAGCGCATCAAGGAGCTCGAGATTGAAAACTACGAGCTTCTCGAAGTGAAAGGTAAGCAGAAAGAAAAGAACGATAAAAGCACAGATATCGGTCCATCTGATTATTCAAACGCTTATCACAGCCCAATACGACCGCGTCAAGGAGAAGCTCGAGCTCACCGAGGGCCAAATCGAGGATCTGCGCCAGCGTCTCGATGACGCGCTTGGCGCCGAAGACCTTGTCGACCAACTGACTGAAAAGAACATGAACTTGACCGAGAAACTCGACGAACTGCAAGCTACTGTAGACGATCTTGAAGCCCTGAAGGAATTAGCCGACGAGCTCGAAGAGAATCATGTGGAAACCGAAAAGCAACTCCAGGCCGAAATTGGTAAAATTGTTGAAATTACCTGTATGTTCTCTTTGTTTACCTTGAGATAGATCACCGGGACATGCTCCTCCGCGAGCAGATTGAACGACTCAAGTCGGCGGAAGAGACCAACGTAGACTATGAATCGACGATCCATCAGTTCAGAGAACTGGTACAGAGTCTACAGAAGTAAGTGGTCTTCTGGCGGTAGGATTAGTGATTGACATGCCCTTCTAGCGACCTGGAGCGCCTGCGACAAAAGGAAGAGCACCAACAGTCTCAGAATGTCAATCTCACTAGCCAATCGCAGACCATGATGTCGCTCAACCTCCAGTTGCAGTCGACGGTGATGAAAGCGCAGGCCAAATCCATCGACCTCGAATTGCGGAAACTCGACGCGGCCCAGGCCAACGATCGCCTCAGCTACATCCAGCCCTATCTCCCCGACGCCTTCCTCAAGACGGACAATGACCCGATCTCGTGCCTCCTGCTCTTTAAGCGTATTGCCTTCAAGTCGGATCTGATCATCAAACACCTCGACCAGAACCATCCCATCAGTGAAAAGATAATGGAGAGTGTGTCAGAGAACCTTGTGACCGTCTGCGAGGTAACGTGAATGTGCCAAGCGCGTGTAGTACGAGAGACTCATTCACTACTACTTATATCTAGATGCGTCAACGTGCAGCTTGGTTGTGCAGTCTCGCACAACGCTTTGTTGCCTTTATCCGGAACTCCAAGCCAGAGATGTTTGTCAAGATGACACCCGTCTATCACGATTTGATTGGCACCGAGCGCAGGCGAGTAAAATCATGCTGTCATGTGTTATACAGCTTTGTTAACGTGTTTCACAATAACAAACAGACTGAATGCCATTGTGGAGTTCTTCAGAACCGAAGAAGGCAATGAGACAAAATGCGTCGGTGAACTGCACCGGGTCATTGCTCATCTAGAACATCTCGCTGAGGTGCACCTCTCTCAACCGAACGAGGCGACGGAGGCCGGCAATGTCGAGGTCTTCTTTGGCCTAACCCGTGCGCTCGACATGAACGCGGACAAGATGGTTGTGGAGCTGACGTACGTGAAACAAACTGTTGCCAATGCAGTGCGAGGCGAAGGTACGACAAACAAATGCACCACGCTAGGTGGAAAACAAGGACATGAGATCATCTGACATCTTTTTTTTCTGGTACCTGGCCATTAGACACCGCCATCCTCGAAGGCATGGAACGCTTCGACTATGAGTACATGGAACCGCTCGGCCGCTTAGTGACTGAGACCAAGAGCAGCAAGATCACGGCCAAGAAGCTCATGCGCCAGCTCGACGACTTGGCAGAACAGGCCTTGATGCCCAAGGTGGAGCATCTCCACCGCTTCAAGACTATGCACGCCATGAGCAACAAACTTAGCCAGTTCTGCTTCGAGGTAAGTCATAGAACTCAAGAATTTCCATTTGTCTGTGCTTACAGAATGATGTATTAGACCTTGGGCCACATTCTCAATTACGTTGAGACGCAGCGTAGCAACAAGCACAATATCAGCCTGACTACGATTCAACAGATCGTCCGTGACCGTGCAGACCAGATTCTTGACTTGAGCGAGGGCAGTTTATGGGAGGCGGCCCTGCGCGTGCTCAAGTCCCTGTCGAGTGAATTGGCCACCACGCTGCGACGCATCGAAAACGACTCCAAGATGGATAAGAGTAAGAAAAACAAAGAGAGATACAATGTGGCATCCAATTGACTTTTTCTCTTTTCCTTTTTGTTCTGCTTTGGTCATTTTGTAGTTGCCACCTGCATTCCTCCTTGGATCCAGCGCGCTTCCGACATGAAGGCGGAAGTCGTCGCCAATCATGACATGGAGCGGAGACTGCAGCAGCACAGTGAAGAGATTGTGAAACTGATCAAAGACATCCGTCTCAAGGTATGCAGGGCGACACAAAATAGCAAGTTCAGTTAACGCTAAAACGTCCGTTTTCTCTGTCATTTAGGATCAACTGCTGCAAGAGTCGAGTGTCAAGGTGGATCTCTTGGAGCGTCGCATGGAGACGGCCAAGAAAGAAGCAGAGCAGATGAGTCAGCTCGAGATGGATCTGCAAAAGACACGCGAGCAGGCCCAAATGTACAGCGAGGCCATGGATAACCTGCAGGCCGAGTACGAAGCGCTCGAGCAAGAAAACATTGAGCTCAAGAAAGCGGCAGCAGCTGCACAAAACGACAAGCGCGTGTCAATCCCCAAGACACCGGTTGGATTCTCGTTTAGCGAGGCAAGCGAGCCTGAAGCAGACGTTACGGAACAGCATGATCCAGACCTACGCAATCAGGTACGTTTTTGTGTGTGTGTGTGTTTGTCCGTTTAGCAAAACCCAGCTGATCTTCACTTTTTCTCGTCGCAGATGGAAACATTAAAGTCTGGCATCCGCTACTTGCGGATCGAGAACGCCTATCTCAAGAGCTGTGACCTTGTCCGCTCGCTGCAGCTGGATGATGCTATGACACAACCACTCACGGCCGAGCACGCCGGTCGGAAAGACCAAGAGGACACGCGACGCGCACTGGCGACGGAAGGGCGTGCGTTGCTCAAAGAGATGCGTCGTGTCTCTGCAAGCCCGAAGCTGGTGGTACTGAAACCCCATGACAAAGAGCGACAGCGCCGGCGCCCTGGCTGGCAGAGCCAGAAATCCCTCCCAGACTATCAATACCAGGAACAGCAGTCGAGCCTCCACACGCTGCATCAACGCAGCGAACAGCTCCGGCACCGCGTCCGGCAGCTGCAGCCCGTCATGAATGACGAGCCGCAAGTCAGCAAAAAGGTATGTCACAAAAAAAAAGTTTGAGGTGACACCGGCACTAAGAATTGCATCCGTTTCCCCCACTTCATTCTTTTATAAAATCAGCCGTCTACACTTGTGGAGCAGTCAATGGCATCGATAGCCAAGATCAAGATACCCAGACTGCAAAGCACGCCCAGCAAGCGACATTGTGTCCAGCTCGCGAGCGCTGCAGAATTTGAACGCATTCATAGCATATTCATTCGCTAATCTTTTTCCTCACCCTCCATAGAGTAACTATCTTCGCTCTCTCTCTCTATTCTTTTTCTATCTCTTCTCTCTTCTCTTTTTTTTTATTCTTTTGATAACCCCATGCACACTTTGGCATTCCATGTCTTTTATATATACTCTGTCGCCCTTTTTTATATGATTCTATAAGCCGATATACTACGAAAAAATATTAAAAACAAAAAAGAAAAAAACCTTTGGGCTCTTTTTTTTTTCATGAGATTTCTGCGGACTCGAAAATCAGTAAACTTTGTGCGCGGAAGCGCTGTACCTTGACGCCTGTCGCCCCGCGCCCCTTCGCACTCTCTTCCTCAGTCTCTTCCTCTTCCTCTCAGTTACTTCCGACTCTCTTTCTTCTTTAAACTCTTTCTTTTCTTTTCTCTTTCTTCTCTTTCTGCTTCTTCTTTACCCTTTTTTGCTTCGTCGGTACATATATCATGCAATAGGACAACATAGAGCACGTAAACTAAACCTACCCCGTTTTTTTAATGTTTTTGGGGACCGGTCTACTTGTCAGGGCGTTATCGGGATTTCGACATGTCAGGCAACAGCATCAAGGTGGTCTGTCGTTTCCGACCGCAAAACAAGCTCGAAATCAAGGAGGGAGGTCAACCCATTATCGACATTGACGATGAGGGCACATCTGTCACGCTCAAGGTGAGGCCCGTCGGCACTATTCTGCCTCTGAGTGGAAAAAAAAAAGTCTAAACTTCGGCTTGCCGTTCCGCTCTCTCTTCTCTCTCTCTTTCCTCTTTCTAAACGCGTACACCCATTTTCTTTCTTTACTCTTCCTTTCAGGGCAAGGAAGCCACGGGCAGCTACGCATTCGACAAGGTCTTTGGGTCCAACACACCACAAGAGGACATCTTTGCCTACTCTATCAAGTCGATTGTCGATGGTAAACAAACATACGCTTCTACCTTGCACATACACACGCATGGAACCCGTCCCGGAATATGCACGTCCTCACTCCGTCATTTTAGATGTCGTCGCTGGTTACAACGGCACCGTCTTCGCTTATGGTCAGACCGGTTCCGGCAAGACCTACACCATGATGGTATTTATTTTTTCATTCTATCTGTCTATTCATTCACCATGATATCACTGATTTCTCCTCGATTTTCGTCTTGCTTTTCTTGCTCTATAGGGCTCCGACATCGACGACAACAAAAACAAGGGCATCATCCCGCGTATTGTGGAGCAGATCTTTGAAAGCATCATGCAGTCGCCGGCCAACATGGAGTTTACTGTCAAGGTGTCCTACATGGAAATTTACATGGAAAAAGTCCGTGATTTGTTGAATCGTATGTTGTTATTTTTGCCTTTCCGTCGCTGTTGTTTTCTCCCTGCATATAAAGGGATACTCACCGTTTGTTCTCTCCAGCTTCGCATGATAATCTGCCTATCCACGAAGACAAAGTCAAGGGTGTCTATGTCAAGGGCGTCCTCGAAGTCTACGTCTCCTCCACAGAAGAAGTCTATGAAGTCATGCGTCGGGGTGGCAACAACCGAGTCGTCGCATATACCAGTAATATCTTTTCCTGCATTTTGGCCTGCATATGAGGTCACTCACACGTGCATATTTAGACATGAACGCCGAAAGTTCGCGGAGTCACTCGATTGTCTTGATCACCATCACCCAGAAAAACCTCGATACCGGCGCTGCCAAAAGCGGCAAATTATACCTCGTTGATCTGGCTGGTTCAGAAAAGGTATGAAAAAAGAAACGGCAGGTTCCGTGTTCCATTGATCTTAATTCAACTCTATTAGGTGGGCAAAACGGGTGCCTCAGGGCAGACCCTTGAGGAGGCCAAAAAGATCAACAAATCCTTGACTGCGCTCGGTATGGTCATCAATGCCTTGACGGACGGAAAGGTAAATCGCCGTGACACCCGTGATTGAGCCTATTGGCTGAAGCGATCGATCTACTTCTAGTCGAGCCATATTCCCTACCGTGACTCCAAGTTGACTCGTATCCTGCAAGAATCGCTCGGTGGTAACTCACGCACAACCTTGATCATCAACTGCTCGCCCTCGTCGTACAACGAAGCGGAGACGGTCTCGACGCTCCGATTCGGTGTCCGTGCAAAGACGATCAAGAACAAGGCGAAGGTCAACGCGGACCTGTCACCGGCCGAACTCAAGGCTCTCCTCAAGAAAGTCAAGAGCGATTCGGTATCGTACCAGCAATACATTGCTGCGCTCGAGGGCGAAGTGGCCGTCTGGCGTTCAGGTGGCCAGGTGCCCGAAGCTCAGTGGGCCTCGGCCGAAAAGGCAGCCAAGGGACAGGCCCCCCTGCAGTCGCCGGCCTCGCGTGCGATCGCCGACGCGGGTGGTTCCGATTCGCGCCCTTCGACGCCGGCCCCTGTGCTTGACAAGGACGAGCGCGAAGAACTTCTGAAGCGCGAGAACGAGCTGATGGATCAGATTACGGAGAAGGTCGCATGACGCATGAGACATCCTTGAATACCTGATTGACCCTCTTTCCATAGGAATCCGAGCTGTCCAACCGTGAAAAGCAGGTCCAGATGATGCAGGAAGAGCTCAACCTGTTTAAGGAGAACGAAAAGTCGCTCACGACCGAGAACCAGCAAATGACGTCCGAGCTCAGTGAAGTCAAAGTCCAGCTGGAGAAAGTGCTGTACGAAAACAAGGAGAGCGCAATCACGGTCGACTCGCTCAAGGAAGCCAAGCAGGAGCTCGAGGCAGAACTGCGTGAGCTGCGTGAGACGTTGGCCCAGGTGCGCAGCGGCGTTAACGAGGACGATGCCAAGGCCAAGCAAATGGCTGAACGCGCGGCGGAGTTGATGAACAATGCATCCGGCGAAGTCAACGAGAAGCAGAAGCAGATGAGCGAGGCGCTCAACAAACTCGACCAGGATCTGTCGGGCATGGCAGCCGTCAACGAGGACATCGTCATGACGCCCGAGCAGCTCGCGACCCTTCGTCAGGAACTTGCCGAGTCCAAGGCCCTCGTCGAGCGCCACCAGGATACTATTCGTACCCTGAACCGCGACAAGGAGGGTTTGACGACAAAACGTGCCGAGCTCGAGCGCCGACTGACCTCGTTGGAGAGCGAGTATGAGGAGCTACTCGACAAGACAATCGCCGAAGAAGAACAGGATGCGGAGCGCAAGGCTGGCCTGGCCGGTACGATCAACGAGCTCAAGGCCAAGCTCGAAACACAATACCAGTCCAAGAAGGAGCTCCAGGAGCGAGAAATTGAGGATCTCAAGAAAGAGCTGGACCTCAAGACGGACGAGGAGACCGAGCTCAACGAGGCCGTGACCGAACTCCAGGCGCTCAACGAGAAACTGCAGAGCGCGCTGGCGCAGCGCTCGCAAAAGGCACCTCCCACCGAGGATGGCCCTCTCGACAAGAAAGAAAAGGACCTGGAACGCATGCGGAAATCTATGGCGCAGCAGCTCGCTGACTTTGAGATCATGAAGAAGGCGTTGATGCGCGATCTCCAGAATCGTTGTGAGAAGGTCGTCGAGCTCGAATTTTCCCTTGAGGAGACCCGGGAGCAGTACAACAATGTGCTGCGCGCATCCAACAACAAGGCGCAGCAAAAGAAGATGGCATTCCTGGAGCGTAACCTCGAGCAGCTCACGAACGTCCAGAAGCAGTTGGTCGAGCAGAACTCGCAGCTCAAAAAGGAAGCGGCCATGGCGGACCGTAAACTGGCCGCGCGCAACGAGCGAATCCAGAACCTCGAGCAGCTACTTCAGGACGCACAGCAGCGGTTGTTGGTGCAGAACGACAAGTTTGAGGCCCAGCTCAAGACCGTACGAGAACGCCTGGAGCAAGCGCGGTCAGCCAAATCCCAAAGCGGCAGGGCCCTGACGTTCAGCAGGATTGCAAAACCTCTCCGCGGTGGCGCGGCCGTTGAAGATGCAGGGTAAGCAGAAGACAAAAAGAGAGAGGGATCTTCAGCTCTCCTCTGTCCTTGTCATACACACACGCTCACTAATGAACTCTTATCTATGACTATAACAGTCTCAATGGTGATACGATTGCAAACGGTGCTGAGAAACCTCAGCAGGCCCGTGACAAGCGCTCGTCGTGGCTCCCATCCTTCCGCTAACGCACTCCCATCCCTTCTTGTTCATCCCTTTTAGTATATATAAGAAGAAGCCGATCCCGTCTTTTTTTCTTCGTTTTGACACAAATAAATATATATATATATATATACAGCCTGTTCAATATTTGTTTGAATGCCTTCGTCGGCGATCCCGTGATTTCTGTGTAACACAAGGCTGTGCGCGATAATCATGCATCCCGAAAAGACGCGTTGCTCAGCATGAAAATCCACACATAGGGAATACGGCAAGTTCATGTTATCTTTGTTCAGTAAAGCGTCTTTTTTGGTATCACTCATATCATTCCAGAAGCACAATGAAAGCACTATTTGTCTTGGCCCAACAAACGCTGTATTTAGTGAGAGAGTGAGGACACCATCGAAAAGAGAATTCAAGACCCCCGTCGTTCATTTTTTTCTCTTTTCTTTCCCCGTTTTCTAACATTTTCTTTCCCTTTACATACGTCATACGATGGGTAATATTGGGTCCAAAAAACGGAAGCAGCGTCCTAGTATTATTCGTGAGGAGATCCCTGACAATGAGTACTCCAACACAACCGTAAGCTATTCACGTGAAGGTTGCTACACCTGCAGGTATTGATTAGACGTAGGCGACATCACTGAACTCGATCTTGGTCACTGGGAACCAATCGCAACCGTCACCAAGCAATGGTGCACAAGCCAACACAGAACAAGACGCCATACACCCGAACGATCAGAATGAGCAATCGATGAGCTCACAAGATCTAAATCAGTTGAGCGTAATGTCACAGAATCAGCTTACGACCACGTCTATGCGCTCGATCGGCAGCAATTTGGATATCGATGAATGCATCAATCGACTCATGGAAGTCGGTATCAGCGGGAAGATTCACAAGACGGTTTGCTTTCGCAACTCTGAGATAATTGCCATCTGCAAAGCCGCGCAAGAACTCTTTTTGAGCCAGCCGGTACGTAATTTTCCAAGTGTATGGTTTTTGGATACTAAATTTAATCATTCATGCATGCAGTCCATGATTGAATTGACACCGCCCGTCAAAATTTTGGGCGACATCCACGGCCAATACCATGATTTACATCGACTCTTTGCCATGGTAACCCTTTTTTTTTTTTTTTTTTTTTTTTTTTGTTGCAAAATCATAGCTTGACGTGTCTCATTCTCCTTTGTATGTTAGGGAGGATATCCGCCTGAATCCAATTATCTGTTCTTGGGCGATTATGTGGACCGCGGCAAGCAGAGCTTAGAAACTATTCTGCTCTTGTTTTGCTACAAGATTAAGTATCCAGAGAACTTCTTTTTACTGCGCGGCAACCATGAGTGTGCCAATGTAACACGAGGTACAGATGCAAATGCTCTTCGTTAATTTACTCACATTCTTCCTATAGTTTATGGCTTCTACGATGAATGCAAACGAAGAACCAATGTCAAAATCTGGCGGACGTTTGTGGATACCTTCAACACGCTGCCCATCGCAGGACTCGTGGCCGGCAAGATCTTTTGCGTGCATGGTGGACTGTCGCCTTCTTTGAACAGTCTCGATGATGTGCGCAACATTGTGCGCCCCACAGATGTACCAGAGTATGGCCTGCTTAACGATATTCTTTGGTCTGATCCCACCGACAATACCGACGACTGGGAAGACTCTGAACGTGGTGTTTCTTATTGTTTCGGCAAGCGGGTTGTGAACGAGTTTTTGACCAAATTCGATCTCGATCTCGTCTGCCGTGCTCACATGGTCGTCGAGGATGGCTATGAGTTCTTTAATGAGCGAACGCTTGTCACGGTGTTCTCAGCCCCTAATTATTGCGGCGAGTTCGATAATTTTGGTGCCATCATGAGCATCAACGAGGACCTTCTCTGCAGCTTTGAACTACTCACGCCAACCGATCATCCTCCAGCCAAATTAGCTGCTCTTCACAAGGGCAAAGGCCGACGACCCAGGTAAAAAAAAAAAGATATAAACAAAATTCCATTTACTTACTATCTTCACTTTAGTCCTCCCATGGAACCGTCGTCCCCTATTGATGCCACCGGCAGCAACAACTTGGCATCCTCCCTCACCTAAAGACTATCCCTCCACGGTCATTGCTCCATTTCGTTGAAGTACATAGAGAGCTCCAGCACTTTGTTTGCCAGGGCAATACGGTGCTATTGTATTATTTTTGTACATAAATTGCGCGTCGCATAACACTGCTATACGTAATGTACCGGACCCTCCTGTTCTATCAATCCAAGACTTTTATATTATGACAAATGAAAAAGAAAGCCGTTTAGGCTTACAAGGAACAAAACAAATTATCTACAAAAAGATGTATGGGGGATGTGCTCTTTACAGCTTCTCAAGGAGACCAGCGAGGGCTTCCTTGACCTTGTCACCGATCTGGACGGTAGTCTGCTCGCCACCGAGGTCACGGGTGCGGGCGCCGTTGTCAAGGACCTGGCGGACAGCATCCTCGACGGCAACGGCTTCCGCTTCGAGACCGAGGGAGTAACGCAGGAGCATAGCAACGCTGAGGATGGTAGCGATGGGGTTGCAGATACCCTGACCGGCGATATCGGGAGCGGAACCGTGGATGGGCTCGTACAGACCGACGCACTTGCTCTTACCGTCGGGAAGACCGTTGAGCGAGGCCGAAGGCAAAAGACCGAGGGAGCCGACAATGACGGAGGCCTCATCGGACAGGATATCACCAAACATGTTTTCGGTCAGAACGACGCCGTTCAGCTTCTTGGGGTTCTGGACCATGGCCATGGCCGCCGAATCGACGAGATGATGCTCATATTGAAGCTGGGGGAACTCCTTGTCGAGGGTCTCGGAAACAACCTTGCGCCACAAGCGGGAGGTGGCGAGCACGTTGGCTTTGTCGATCGAGTGGATCTTGCCGACCGGGTTCTGCTTCAAAGCGAGAAGAGCAGCCAAACGAGTGACACGCTGGATCTCCTCGGTAGAGTAGGGCAGCGTGTCGTAGGCCTTGCCATCTTCACCCGCCTCCTTGCGCTCTCCAAAGTAGATACCACCCACCAGCTCACGCACAAACACAAACTCAACACCCTCCACGACGTGGTCCTTCAGCGGCGACAGGCTGGTGAGCGAGTTGGAAGCAAAGGTCACAGGGCGCAGGTTAGCGTACAAGTCGAGAGACTTGCGCAGCTTGAGCAAGCCTTGCTCCGGACGCGGGCCGCTGCCGATCTTGGCGCCGGGCAGACCGCCCACCGCACCCAGCAAAATAGCATCCGCAGCCTTGCAGGCCTCGAGGGCAGAGTCGGGCAGGGGATCACCTACATAATAGCCCTGTGAGTGGAGCGATATAGATTTTAGTACACAAACGTACCCGTCTTCTCGAGAGCAGCCAGACCAATAAGCTCATTCTTGAATTCGAACTCGACATTGAGCTTCTGGGCGCGCACAGCAGCAACCTGCTCAAGAATCTTGACGGCCTCACCAACGACCTCGGGACCAACACCGTCACCGGGCAGACAGACAATGGAAATCTTCTTGGTAGCCATGGGATGCAAAAAAGTGTAAGATACGCGTGAGAAGGAAACGGTAAAGGAAGGAGGGGTAGAATGATGGACGGAACGTGAAAATGGCCTCGAGAGAACCTCCGCGCCCTGTCATTGGCCAAATCAATGTGATTCATTATCATCTTTACAAATAACCCGGCAAGAACAACCGCCATTTTATTTTATTTCAATATATCATTGATCGAGCTATGCGGCTATGGTAAAGTATTAAGGAGTTGGGATCTATGTCAGACTTAGTACTCTGTGTACGGTCAGCATCTGTTTATTATCTTACTGAGCTGTGTACTGTATTGCGCAGTCATCACAAGGGTTCGCGTTTACTATCCAATATGCATCATTTTCGTATCTCTCTACTTATTCGGCTTAATTGTTGCGACACTCAAATTGAGCGTATGTATATCAAAATACCACTCGAACTGGGTTTTTTTTTTATCTCCTATCAGTTCTACTTATGCTTAAGTCGTAAGTTACTGGCTATAACCATTTAAGTAGCTATATACGTATGTACGCAGATACTTGGCAAAAGTAATCTAAGCCGAAACATCGCATTATTGCTTTTATTGAACGAGTACCTTGCTCTGAAAGTCGCGTTTTAACGACTTCCTCATTACCACAATGCAGCTGCGTTTCCACAGTATACAGCATATATTAAGTTTTTCAAATATGTATCATCAATCACATACACAAAACAAAGCAAGTTGCTCTTCTTGCTGCGCTGATATACTAAGTTCTTCATAACGAGGCTGTGTCTACAGGACTTCAAACCGTATCCCATTTCTTCTGACTAAACGATGGTATGTGATACTGATAGGCCAGGCATATCTTTCAAATTTGAAGCAGCCTTTCATTGGCTGTCCACGTATCGAAGCAATACGAGAACCATCCCGATAGCAAATATTTTAGGAGCTTATCTTCTACATCGCATCAAAGTGTTTGTTTCTGGAGAAAGAATGGAGCTCTACGAACGGGGATGATGTTAGCAATAAGGTTCAAAGGATGGAATACAACAACTGTTCGTCTTAAGATATGGATTATCATGTCAATGGATGTGTGCACCGATAATAGTGAGCTGCTCCATTATAATGAAGACTCCAGGCTAGCGTCTATTCAGTACTACATGCTGTAATATGCAGAGAATATTTGCTTTCGTTATGCATATGACGCACATTGAACCTTTGGCATTAGGGTCCATAAATATAGGTACATAATCACAACACTTAGCCCATATTTTTACGAGATAAGTTCAGCTACTATATAGCTCTGCAAGGCAAAAAAAAGCTAAGAACGTGTCGTTATAGTGGCGTGCTTTATGTTTCATGCACTGAATTGGTGCTTCAACCAAGGCGCTCGCTTTGTGTGACATATTCTTTTTTACACGTGCGATAATTTATTTATCATTAAGCTCAGAAATTATGAGCAAATATGCTATATCTTTTTATCTCTCGTAGGTTTAGTGACAGGGGAGACGTCTTTAACTACGAGAAGTACGCTTTGGGAGTTGCATATGCTCAACCATCACAAAGATGTGTATTTCGAACTCCGATACCACTTTAACCAGCCCCGCCTGTCTCCACCTGACCACGAGATATCACATAAGCGATAAAATAGTAAGATACATAACGCGGAATAAAAAGGGCCTTATATCGGCAGCGGTACCGGATGTCCTAAGATGGTCTACCATTTGTCGATCTTGCTGAGGTACCACCAAGATGGCCTTTGCACATTCAACTGGGGGTTTGTCAATATCGTAAAAGGAATTGATCTGCAGAGAATGCTATGTCGATCACTCCTCCCTTGTTGTCATTGGCTCCATACGCTATACGGAAGGACCCTGCCTATCCTTTTGCTAACCGCAAGAAAGCTACAGCTTTCCGCTTTTCTCTGCTGTACATGTCAAATTTTACATGGAGGTATCGTACGCCCAGAATAAACAAAGCAATCACACTCAGATAAAAGGAGCCTTACACAAGTATCACCTCATTAGTGTGGCTTCCTATTAGCCACTTTGCAACTAAGGAGACTCAAGGACGAGAAAAATATGAATGTATTTTTTTCACATCCGGATTTGTGAAATGTAGTACCAGAAGACGGGTCTTGGGATTTTATTGTTAGCATGTGTCCCACGAATCTCCTTCTCGAATATACACATGGAAGCATAACCTGTCCATACATCCAAGCGCTCGGGAAAATCTTGACTCGGAATTAGAGAGGAGAAAGGTGCACCGGATGTAACACATTGCTCTGCTGCAGGTATCTGTATGATCAATCTTTGTTTCTTTTTTAGATTGAACCTGCATTCTCTATTTCCATATTCTCCATATTTCTTCTTTGTTCCCCCCCGTGGCACCCATGTGTGCATACGTAGTCATGTACGACAGATGCGGCTCGTTTGGCTGCAGGTGATATATCAAGACGTCTAGTCATAGTGGTTAAAAGGTAACCACAACGTGTTCTGTGGCCCCATTGGTTCTTCATCTTTATTAGACCTATGCGGACTCTTTTAGCGGCGCTTTGATTTTGCTGACGAAGCAGTTCGTAAGAAGTTTATCAGCTAACGGAGGAAGGAAACGAAAACGGAAGAAGCACTCAAGGCACTTTTTTTTTTCTAGCTGGGCGTGGGGGTGGAGTTCACCGTGCACGCGTACAGGGTACACAAGATGTCCGTGTCAAGACAACAAACCAAATTTGTTAACCTGACGAATGGTGGGGCACATGCAATTGTTTTATATTTCAGCCCGCTATTGCATAGAGGAGATGTGGCGGATGACGGTCCTGGTGTAAATTTTTTTTGATCGCCTAAGGCCGCTGGCGGATTTACGAATTAATAAGCGCCCATGTCCAGACAGAGAGTTCTAATTATCGTTGTCAATGACCCTTTAATCAGAATTATCACTCACAAGGAAAACACGGACATGATAAAGTTTGGTACTGCATGCATTCTGTTTGACGTAGGACGAGAAGGCAACACAAGATGAAGACGAAAATTCAAATAGATGCATTTTACATAGGTGAATTGCTGGATTCTATACAAAAACAAAGGAAGAACATGAATGGCGTGGATCCGCGGATAAATTGAGTGATGGTTGTAAGTTGCTGGAAAAAGGTTGTGACATATTTTTTTGTGCCTAATTTATCGTTATTTTGTTGTGTCATCGTCGCATAGGATAGGATTGATAATAAGAGAGACTTTCGTCGGTGATATAGCGTGCGTAAGGATATAGGCAATCTTAACCATTCTGTCGTGTGTCCCGAAACTTTTTTGACATGCTACACAAGGTTGTGTGAGGGATTGGTGGCCTACTCTTGTACCGCCTATATCGAGATTCGGCTTACCAAATTTGGATGTAAGAAATGCTTGTTATTGCTCAAACAGAGGAAGCTGCGTTGGCTTCTTCTGAATGCTGCTCTGGAGAATCTTGATGCTGTGCATGGTGCGACGGAATACAAAACAGCCGACGCAGCTTGGATCGGACAGCCGCGAGGCAGAATGACCCTCGCTGGCTATTGAGTGTTTCATTTGTTGTTCCAGCACTTGGCGGTGTGGGCGGACTGGGCTCGGGTTGTGGGCGTGGTCGTGGGTTATTTGGACGAGGTCGGCGCATATGAACACCCTCGTTTGGATGCTTGGCGTGTGCAGTAGTCGATGTGATTCTTTCAGGTGTGCTATCCGTAGGCGTTTCAGTTGTGGCTATAGTGGTCGCTGCAGTTATCATATTAATGGTGATCGCTTCGTGAAGTAGAAGCAGTAGCAGAAGTATTGGCGTCAGTAACACGTGGTAACGCGACGCTGCTGAGGAGTTCTGCGTGAGAAATAGCCTCACAAAGAAATGGCAAGGCAGGCCACTACTACTGCCGTGATAGGACTGAACAGCCGGTAGGTATTGATGAATCTGCACTATGATGAGATAAAGGAACTGGTTTGTGTCGCACATTAGCTATCGATGCACCAGATCATGTGGTGTGCTTACTATCGCGCGTTGCCCGCGTTCATATGGAGTTGGGATGCCGGGTTGGTGAGGCCGTCAGTCGTTCCACCACGCACACGAAAGGGGATAACCACACGCAGAAGACGGTGCCCTGAAGATGCATGTAGGTGAGTTTATCAAGATCCAATGAGTAAATTAAAAGGATGATCATATTTCGTAAGCTTGCGAGAAATATTCGTGTAGTTAAGGCAGGAGCCGTGTACCTTTGGAGAATGGAGCTGAGGCGTCTTCGAGTGTTGCAGAAAGGTGGTGTGCGAAAAGCTGAGGGCAAGTGATAGCACAAACGTGCAACAGGGTGGTATGTGCGGATTGATCGACAGGACCTTCCACAGCCAGGGCCCTAGGATCTGATGAAAGCAATATTTGGTAAAAATTCTTGACGATCATTTCCTCTCTATATATACCGCGAGTGAAGCAGAAGAAAGAGAAAGGGATAGAGAAGCGAAGCACAAGCCCAGGACAATACCCGATCCCCCGAAAAAAAAAACATTGGCCCCCGCTCCAATCGTCATTGCTGCCATCCAGTTTACCTTCTGGGCTTATGTGTGAAAGTGTGAGAATGATAATAGATCTGAATTCAGCAAGAAAAAAAGTAAAAGAGGTGATAGTTCATGTGTCTTCCAATATCAGAGTTTAGGGGGGGTTTTCGCGCGGCCGTTTCATTGTCTATGTGGATGTTGGATGTGTATTTGGCTGTTGTGGTGCCGACCTGGATGCGTATGGTAGCAATAATCGAGATGTGCACACAATGGTGTCTCGGTAGAAATTAACTTAGCGTCCACAAAAGGAAATTCGAAAGAGCTTCGCTTTCTTTCGCATCGCCGTGCAACATCAGACGGCATATCGCAGATATTTGAGCGTCATGCACTCAGTGTTTTTGTTTGACCTATAGTTTAGGCGGGTGTGGTCGTGTATGTACGGACATGTATGTGTGGGCAGCTACGTACTCGGAGACCCCGCGTCGCCTCCCCAAAACAGCGAGCAACGTCGATGATTCCACGTGTGCAGGCAGGCGTAAAAAAGCATGGGTTGTACATAGCTTTTACCGTACGAGCTAATAATTGCTTAACGAGATGTGTCCGCCTGGGCAAAAAAACACAAATTGCCGAGGCTCAACAAGGGAAATAGACCCTTCTAGGAGCGTCGTAACTCTCAACGGATTCTGTAATAAAGAACGGCGCCCCTTCTAGCATGGGTGAGCACGTTGTCAGGGCTTTACAATAACACAGATAATAGAATACCTCTGCATCCGATGAGTACGGACATTCTTTGGTTTCAGCAACCTCAAGGTCATCCCTGCAGCAGATTGGCCCTTCTTGTTGTTGCTCTAGTAAAAATAGAGAAAATAACACAGAAAAAAAATCGTTTTTCGCATGTTCTCAATCGCGAAAGCGGGTTCTCACAACTGAGTCCAGACTGGATAATTAAATAGCCGCGTTATCCGCGGTGCAAGCTGCTAAACTGACCTTATTGTTCAGAAGGAGCTGCGAGTACATTTGCGTGCTCAACAGGTATACGTAATCGCCGATGAATAAGAAACAGTCTATGTAAAAGGAGAACCACGGGGAGAGGGGCCGTGGTACCAAGAGGAGGCTTGGCTCACTTTTTTCCTTTTGAAAAAAAAAGGGCAAGAGTATTGCAACATGGTGGATAGACTCCCCCCAGGTTCGTAAAACCCCTTATTCTGTCTCGCGATATCTCCCCGCTCTTTCTTTGGCAAGCATTTATGACGTTCGCGAGCTTTCATTCTTCGCGATGCAGCACTGGCCCTTATTTTGTGATACGCGCTTTCTAAAAAAGGCCGATCACCGAAGTTCGATGTTCAAAAGGCTTCTCATTGGAATATCACACCCTTTACTGCCTTATTCTGATCCGGCGAAACCATTCCTGCCCTTTTAGGCCACGCTTGCTTCATCCCCCCCCCCTCAGTATTTGACCTGGGCATCGGGTATGAGATAGCTGTACGAGTCTTTGTATGATGTGAGAAGAAAGTACGTCCGCACCCTCTGTATCTTTTTCCACAAAATCGGGTTCACACGTGATTTATGGTACAGTTTGTTGTGTCCCGGCCCGAAAATATATTTGGTGCGGTTACCTCCATTTTTTTTCGGGCCAGCAGAAATAGAAATAGTTCAGCGAGGTTATAATTATGAGAATCTGTGCGCGCGTGTGAAAGGGAGGTTTGGACAAAATGGATCGTATGTCGGTGCAAGGAGCAGTCGTAAGCTATGGGTAACAAGATGTCTGGTATTATCATTCGCCTAAATGCATTGAGCAAGCCACGATATGTCATTCCCTGATTATCAGAACGGCAAAACAGAATCAACGGTGATGAAAGTGTGCCCAAATGATTAAGCGAATACGGGAAAGTTTCACGCGCAAGCAATGAAATAAGCATCTGCCCTAGAAGCCCTGCATAATTTTAATTGAAATTGAAGCCCGTGTGCGTACATGTTAGGGGCCTAAGGAGGTCATCTCTCGTTCTTTTTTCTTTTGCCGTATACTATCGTCGTTTTAATACACAGTCTATAAGTGATAGATAGAAATACATACACGACTACAGGGATATTGGAGATGGAAGGGAGTGTAAAGGGGTATGCTTGCTATGTATATCCGAACACGCCATTATGGCTCATTGATCGGCGTTAGCCGACCTGCATGTTGTTTCTTAGCCATGTTGCGCTCGACCATTGTGATAGCTTGTGTCAGGCCGTCTAGAATATGATCCCGGCCGACGATGTCGAGTAAACCGGACTTTTCGAACATAGCGGCCGGGTTTGGACGTAAAAGGACAAAGTACACCATGACACCACGGCTATGGTAGGCTTCGACTATTTCTAGGAGAATTTGAACAGCACTTCAAGGGACCAAAATTAAGATGTGGACGGCTCAGAATATTTGGAACTGTACCTCGCGTCAATGTAAGGCATATGATCCACATCAAAGATCATGTATGAAGTCTCGCTCAGGCGTGGATTCTCAGATGGATGGGTTGACAAGTCTCCATAGTGCTCCAAACGCCGCAGACGATCCTTCAGTTGACCTGGATATGGTGTGAGTGGTACGTATGCAACTGCTGACTCAAATACCTGTATTGGCAAAGAAAAGGGGCTCTTCGACCCGAACGATCAATACATCTTCAAGATGTTCAATTTCATCTGGATTGCTATCGTGGATAGCACGGAATAGATTGTGCGATCCTTTGACACGGCCCTGTAATATCCGACATGATAAGCGATACTGTCTCCCCTATACATGCTGTTTTTGCGCCGCTGCACTGTCTGTTTTAGGATATTCATACCATGATGGAAATTCTTGGATAACTCGTTTCTTTGATGGTCAGGAGGAGCGACAGCGTGATAGCGCACAAGGTACCGAATTCGAGCGAGATGCCGACCGTACCGAGAAAAGTAATTGTGAGCAAGGCCAGATCGCGCCAGGCGCCCACTTTAAAAATGAAGTGCAGGTCTTCTGGTAATTCTCCCAACAAGGAGAGAACGGCCACAAAGATGATGGCCGACAAAACAGCCTTGGGAAGAAAATAGAAGCATGGTAGCAAAAAATAGATGGCCAGGAGTGCCATGACGCCCGTCATCATCGACGCCATTTGGGTACGTGCGCCAGCCCTGTCATTGATCTTGCTTCGTGCGACCTGCAGCTGATGATTAAAAGATGCTGTGCCAAGCAAAACCCCTTTTCTCGCTCTTTTTTTTTTTCACTAACCGAGCCAAATGCAGGGATGGACTGGAAGAGGCCGCCCACCAAATTAGCCACACCCAGAGCAACGAGTTCACGGTTGGCGCTCACGGTATAGTTGTATCTGCTTGAATAGGTCTTCGCAATCACAACAGACTCGACAAAGCCGATGACGGAGATCATGGCAGACTGGACAAGCATATCCTTCAGGTGTTTGTTGCTTGGAAACGTCGGAATCGATGGAAGTGGAAGACCCGTGCTCTTGATTTCGCCTAGAATCTGCAGGCCACGGTCCGCCCACCCCAAGCGCCATGTCAGGATAGTCGTAATGGCCACAACAAGCAGTACTTCGGGAAATAGAGTGAGTCGAGGGACACGATTCTTTAGGATGCGGGAGCCCAGCAGGAATAGGACAGATGCACATGAAACGCAGGTAGACAAAACATGTGCTTCTTGAATATGGCGGACAAGAAACACGACACGTTCGATGCTGGAAGATGCTTCGGTAATGCCTGCATCTTGGCTACTTTTTTCAAGACCAAGGAGAATGATACTCTGCTGCA
The DNA here is from genome assembly GCA_023630325.1 of Syncephalastrum sp. PYS2702. Lineage (NCBI taxonomy): Eukaryota > Fungi > Mucoromycota > Mucoromycetes > Mucorales > Syncephalastraceae > Syncephalastrum > Syncephalastrum sp. PYS2702. Next base: position 244,536 of record JAMAMT010000013.1, read on the forward strand.
GCATAACCACTAAGGATACACCGGTGATGAAACCGCGCAGCAGAGCACGACTCATCAAGCTATCGAGGTAACCGAGCCGGACGATGCCTAGCAGAAACGTAAAGAAGCCAACGAGGAACGTCATAAGGCAAGCCCACTGCAGCCGATCGATACTGTCATGGCGTTCCTGTTGCGCAATCGATGAGCCAACAAGGAGTGACAGTGTCGCCTCTGGACCCATGCTCATTTGGCTATTAACAACTTCCTATTTAGCACTGCGTATTTTATGCATTTCTATTTTTGTTCATCTTTTTATCATTATTTTTTTTTTTTTCGTTTTGAATGCTTACCGTGACATGCCAAAAATACCATAGGTGATAGCGGGAAAGACGATGGCGTACAGGCCATGGATGGCGTCGAGTTTACATAAAGCAGTAGCATAAGAAAGAGCTTGAGGGATCATGAGACAGGAGAGGGTGAGACCAGCAAGGAGGTCGCCAAAAAATAGCCGCGGATTGTAACGCGGCAGCCAGCTCAGGATAGGCAAGTAATACTTGGATCTTACTTTCAACAAGGCCCAAGTATCCTTATGATCGAGATCAGCTATCTGCGCGGAGGGAACTGCAGAGGCGATTTAGGGTCACGCTGGTGAAACGTTTGAGGAAAAGTTAAAGACGTACTCGGGGAAGCGGTCATATAGCGTGGGACACGCGCATCGGCAGAAAGCAGCATGCGTGTTTCCTCCGAAGCATCGGTCAGAGCGTTGCGAGGCAGCACAGGCCTCACCAAGTCATCATCGCTTTCGGATTCGATGTAAAGTGACTGAGAGCCTAAAATATGCATGTTCATATCAGACTAAAATATAGGGAAAACAAAGAAATTGAGTGGTGCATTCAGGGATACATACTGTTGCTATTCGGCAGACCGTGATCTGTTGCCATGACTGAAAAAGGAGTAAAATGAAGTATATATGTATATAAAAAAAAGAGAGAATGTGATCAATTGACAGCTCTTGGCTGTTGGTATAAAATAAAAGAAAAGGGAATCAAGGAGGAGACAAGAACAAGCCAAGAGCGGGACAGGTGGATACATTTTTTTTAATACACAACACACATTGGCACTCCGAGGTCGGCATTGTTGGGCTGGTACCAATGCCATGGCAGCACGACATGAAAAAAAGGGCGCGCGGTTCTTCCTTTCGTTCGCTTGTCTTTTGTGATGCATTATATGGCTACATAACATTAATGAAATTAACAAAAAGCATCGTTCATTGTGCGTGTTGTCGTTGTTCTTTGCTAGTCCACTCTCATTTTATATTTAGCCTCCTGTTACCCCTGCTTTAGTCAGTCAGGCATATAGACATACATACACACCACGCACACATACAGACACAGATACAGATACAGATACATATACATATACAGTATACACACGCTCACGCACCATACACAAAGCGTCATCCCTTATTTTTAAACTTGTCTCTCTTTCTCTCCCCCACTCCTAGACTATATTTCCATTTACGCATCCTTTTTTCTCTGTTCTGTTCTGTTCCTTTTCTTTTACCCTCCCTAACACATATACCTTTTTGCTGGTGCCATGAGTCTATGCAAAAGTACAGTCGATGACCTGTCACCACCTGCCACTCCACCGAGCAGCTCTTCGAGTTCATCAAGCACAGCGTCATTGGACATGACCGGTCGTCAGTTGACATCGATGCTTGACAAAAGCAGGATGGACTACGTGGGTCGAGTCAAACATACCTTCCAGCAGTTCACACAGCAGCAAAAGCACGTCTTCTTGGCCGAACTACTTAGTTGCTGTGACAACCAGCTTCTTGCCTTTGTACACACGCTCATCGTCCCTAAACTCAAGATTGACTTTCTCCAGCAACTCCCGCCTGAGCTTGCCCTGCATGTCTTATCCTTTGTGGATGATCCACGCACGCTCGCCCGTGCGGCCCGCGTCTCACGGTACTGGAGCCGCCTTTTGCAGGACGAGTCCATGTGGAAGGCGCTCTGCATTAAGCACCACCTCGAGAAGCGGCTCCCTTCACAACCCTCGTACCGCGACTACTTTCGACGAAGGTACAATATCGACAATGCATGGCACCATGGTGGGCGGATTATATCCTGTCGCAATTCCATCGGCACCGCCCTTGTTACGAGCCTGCAGGTCGACGGCCCTTACATCGTTGCAGGCTGCGACAATCAGCGCATCGAAGTTTACTGCTCCTCCACGGGAAAACACCTGAGAAGTCTGCTCGGCCACGGCGGAGGAGTCTGGTCGCTACAGTTCATGAAGGAGGAAGACAGTGATGAGTACTTGCTCGTTTCGGGTGGTTGTGATAGGTATGCCGATCTCATTTTATGCACCTCCACAAATACGGATACCATCTTCATAATAGTTTTGCTAAAACACCTCCTCATATGTCCGTCCTACCCTATTACCGTGTTATATTGGACCCTAGGGAAGCGCGCGTTTGGGAGCTCTCCACTGGACGTCAGCGTCATGTGCTGCGCGGTCATTCGTCCACCATCCGCTGCCTCAAGATGCGCGACTCAAAGCTTGCTGTGACCGGATCACGCGACAATACCTTGCGCATCTGGGACTTGGAGACCGGCCGTTTGCGTCACCTTTGTGTGGGCCATCAAAACAGCGTGCGGTGTATCGATCTCCACGGCAACAAGGTTGCCTCAGGCTCTTACGACTACAGCGCACGTTTGTGGGATCTCGATACGGGTGAGTGCCTGCACACCTTCAACGGCCATCACTCCCAAATTTACGCGATTGCGTACGACGGCACTCGCGTCGTGACCGGTTCGTTGGATACCAACATTCGCGTTTGGTCCCCTGACACCGGTCGCTGTCTTGCCACTCTGTCGGGTCATACCTCGCTCGTTGGCCATCTGCAGCTGCTGCCCTCCGACCCCGACATCCTCGTCAGCGCAGGATCAGACGGTTGTTTGCGTGTATGGGATCTCAAACACTATGAATGCAAACACCGCATCTCGGCACACGACAACTCGGTGACCTGTCTCCAGTTTGACGACCGGCGCATCGTCAGCGGTGGCAGTGATGGCCGTGTCCGGCTCTGGGACCTGGACACTGGCAGGCTGATACGCTCCTTCACAGATCCGGCACGCAACGTCTGGAAACTCCAATTTAATGATACCAAGGCGGTGGTCATCATGCAACGCCAGATCTCGCCCGATGAAACGTCCCACCTGCAGACAGTCATTGAACTGCATGATTTTGATACCTTGGACTAAAGTTCCAGCCCCCTGTAGAACATATCCGTACTCGCACCACTCACACCATTCACACCACAATCACATATTACAAAAGTAGTCCTTTCCTCCTTTTTCTCCCCATGCCCTCCAGACACTTTATCCCAGTCGTAATCCCAGTTTAATCCCAGTCTCCACTTCTCTTTTTGTTCGTCCTCTTCACCATACTCGCTTACTGCATGCACTATTTTTTTTCTTTTGACAGCATTCAATCATCCATCGACACAATATATATATATACCTCCTTTGTCTGCTTTTTAATGGGTCTAGGATAGGGTAGATGTGTGTGTGTATGTGTGTATTTCGTCTGATTTTTAATGCGATCGTGGCTTCTCCAAGTACCAGACACTAATAGTACAATGGAACATGTTTAATGCGCGTATTCCTCTAGCAGAATATTCGTTTACCTGTTCGTGGCAAATGCAGCGGGTGCGATAGGATCGGTCTGTTCACAAACGCGAATCAGTAAAGACAGTCATCGACTCGAGGAGACGTTGCTGTAACGTGTATTATTTACCGATTGGCCGCGTGTGGATCCCGTGAGACGTCTGTCGCGTTCCATCATTTGGTAATCCCACTTGTCGAGATGGTAGCGGGTAGGCTAATAACGTGCATATGCAATTTTATAGAGGTTGAAGGGTAAGTCGAAGAAGTCGGCGAGGTGGCTCTGTTATTACTTTTCTGTCGTTGGAGAAATATCTGGTCACGTTCAGGCCGGTACCCGTGACGACAAAGAATGTCGTCATGATGCCGAACGGAATGAACGCTTCGAAGGGAACAGGCTAGCGTCGCATTCAGCAAAGCGCATTGGCAGCTTCATTGAGTCTTACCATGGTGTGGATACGAGGAGAGTGGGGAGGGAGGGTATGTAGAAAACAAGCAGGCAACCGCACCCCCTTCAACCCCGACTCTGGAAGAGAGGCTGTGACGTCGCTGTCAGCCCGGCCCGGACATTTGAATTGTGGCTTAGAGTGTGCTCACATCAATGTGACATTCGCTCCTAGGTACGCAGCTGTATGCGTGCCGTTGTGTCTGGGCATGTGCACCCAGTGGTTTTATGTAATTTCTGTGAATGGCTTCTCATAAATATATACTATGCTTAAAACAAGAAAAAGAGAAGGAAGGTGAAGGGAAAATGGGGGGGGGGGCATACAGGAAACTATTTTTTTTGTTTTGCTTTTTGGCTTTGCTTTGCTGCTTGTGTGAATGTTCAGCTGTTTATCTGTGTGTATGTGTTCGTGAAAGGGAACAGTGTGCGTGTGTGTGCAAAGAGAGAGGAGGGGGGGGGGGATTGGGGGAATGAAAGGCACAGCCGGGTATCGCAATTGGTTTGGTATATACGAGGGACTTCAAAACGTCAAAGAGGTTGCCGTTATGTTTACAGCACCAGCAGCTGCTGCCGCTGCCTCTGTTGATGATGCTGGGGTTGCACTGCACCAATCTAAAAGTGTGTCGTCCGAGAGTGATACAAGACCACCCGAAGCGTCAGGGTGTTGCGTTACACTGTTGTTGTTCCGTATCATGACATGCGACAGTTGCGAAGGCACAGGCGGTATCGGTGGCACTGACTCATCGTCGAGGCGCAACTCATGCGATCTCTCGTGCTTTCGAAGCGACCGCAGATGATAGTAGGCTTTGCCACAGTTCTCAAATTGACAGAGATAAGGCCGCACATTCGAGTGAATCTTGGCATGCGTTGTAAGCGAGTCAGGCCGCGAGAAGCGCTTGCCACAGCCTGAATAAATCCACCCATCATGGATAAGATTGTCAGTGAAATCGAGAAGCACATTCATCCATAGGATTGTTTGTCATCATACCTGGCTCAGCGCACTCGAAGGGCCGTTCTCCCGTATGCGTCCGAAGATGATTATGCATCTTGTGTCGTTTTGTAAAGGGCTTCTGATTGCGAGGGCAGTCCTTCCATTCACAGTAATACAGGGCCTAATTGTGAAAAAGGGTGGGTGGTGCAAACAAGCAAAAAAGCAAACATGTGAGCAGATGAAAAATACGCTAAATACGCCGAATGTATTACCTTGCCGCTGCCGATATGTACATCCTTGACATGCGCAATCAAGTCCTCCAGCGCACCTAGTTCGAGCCCACAGCCATTCCACATACAATGAAGCTTTTCGTCCTCTTCTGGCGCAGATTCCTCATGGGCACCTGGAAAAAGCGAATGAGACAAGTGTCATGGTAAAATCCACAGAAAGGGTAAAAGCAAAGGTTATTTTTTTTCCTTTCTTTTGGTAGTGAGTCACACATGTGCATGCATGAAGTAAAAAGCGAGAGGGCGAGACTGAACGCGAGAAATAGAGTAAAAAGAGAAAGGTAAGGTTGAGGGAACGTAATACATACCATTTGAAAGTTCTTCGGCATGATGATCCTCCGCAGCAGCCTGCTGCTGCTTGATGTCAAACTGAGCCCACGGATCTTGGTCGGTCGCATCCGGACTACATAGAGACGAGGCAGATGATACGGTCGTCGTCTCTGGGGAGCGCCACTTGTTGCCGGGCATTTCGAGTTTTCCAAGAGAACGGTGCCGCTTGGCTTTCAAGAATTTGCGGAACTTGGCTTGCGTGTACTCGGTTGAAAGATCTTGGTGACTTGCACGGTGGTGCAGCACATGCTGTGGCTGTTGTTGATACTGTTGTGGTGGCTGCTGCCCTGGGAGTTTGGGAGGTCCATGGTACGGTGTCGAGACTGTGTGACGTCGCGGCATGGAGCGTCGCGTTTTACCACCGTTGCTATTGCTTCGGGACAGAGCATTACCGCCGGCTTGGTTGGCCTGCTGGGCGGTTGCGGTCATGTCCCCGAAACCTTCTTGTGACGTGAGTGTGCTACGCCGTCTGTGCTGCTGCTGCTGCTGCTGCTGCTCTTGGTGGCTATGGAACGGGTGATGATGATGATGGTGGTGGTGGTGGCGATGGTTAAGGTGGGTTGAATACGGATCAGGCTGGTCCATGAACATCATCATAGGGGGTTGTGGGGTGACATTAATCATGCCCTGGAATTAAAGTTAGTGATCTTGAACAAGTTTGGCGAAATAAAAGCGTACCTTGTCAAAATTAGAAGCATCTGCGATGGTTGGGTCGTTGTATGGCTGTTGGACAGGGGGTACAGGAGGAACCATCGCGGGCGGAGGAAACATCGCATCAGCCATCATGTTCATATCAGCCGAATGAAGCATGGGTTGCGGAAACGCCTGCTGCTGGTGTCGCTGCTGCTGAGGCTGATAGTCAAATGATTGCTGGTGCGAGGGATAGGCCGCATCCACCATCATCGGCGACGGTACATAAGGTTGAGCCATAGAGAAAACTTGACCATCGGGTGAAACCATCGGTGGTGACGGAATAGGATACATGAATCTTCCTTGTTCCGAGGGAAGCATCGGCTGCTGGTGCTGGTGCTGTTGTTGTTGTTGCCAGTTGTTGGTTGTCGCTTGACTCTTGACGATGGGAGCAGAGGTCATGACAGCAGAGTTTGAATCCTTGGGAGGGTGTTGGAGAAAGAGCATGGAGGGCGGCGACTTGTCAGAGAGTTCGTCATGCAGATATTGCGATGCGCAGGTTGTCGTGTTGTGCCCTGTGGCATTTTGTTTGTTGTAATCTTGTTGAGACTCCGGCGTCATGGCTGTTGGCTATAATAGACGACAATATATTATTTATATGCTCACATGCATTGTGAATAGATAAAGAAATAAAGTAAAAAGCGATCAGAAAGAAGCAGGGGACACGTCTGAAGGCATAGAACAAAGAAAAAGACGTGAAGGGGGGGAGGAAGAGAAGAAGGGAATAATTACCATGAACATTATACTGTCTGAATCAAGTGGCACGGAGGTCGATGTCATCATTTGATTATTCTGATATACGCCGAGCGAAGCACTTTTGCTACTGTCATCATTACTCCCCATCACGGCAGCAGCATGATAGCCGCAGCTCGGGTCATTCATCATATCGCTGAAACTCATGTTTTCAGGTTGCTTGTATATGGTGCGTGTTTTGCTTGGTTTTCAGCTTCGTGTCTGAGTAGGTAAACACGCGTTCCGGCTTTGGAGTAAGTGGTGTCTGCGATGTCGACAATGAGGTTACGATGGCAGAAGACAAGACGACGGACACTGGCGGAAGGGTGGGGGGGGGGGAGAAGAGGTGGGGGGAGAGAAAGGTGGCCAAGTTTACCTTTTGTTATGTCACAAGATAAAATATATATTGTGCGTCAATGTGGCATGTGCCTTGCAGCAAAATAAAAAGTGATGGAGCGTATATGGATAATACAAATGACGAGAAAGATAAAAGAAAAGAGAAGCGAAAGAGAAGAAGGAAAGAGAAGAGGAAGAGAAGAGAATCAGAAAAAAAGGCAAGTCATTGAGGACACAGGTTTTTCATGGCAAAGCACCAACAGACACACATAACATAACACAACAGACTCGAGAGAGCAGTCTTCATTTTTGTGTTGCCTCACTTTTTTTTGGTCCGAGTGTGCCGATCCGGGAAAAACGGTCGTCGCTGCAGACCCTCTGTGTTTCGGCCTTGTTTCGACCTCGTCTTTTCTGTATCACGCCCGTCCGTGCAAATAGGGCAACTCGCCAATAAGCCCACAGTCGCCACATCCAATAACAACATCTCTCTCCTAAAAATCCACGGTCATTATCACTATTTCATCAACAGCAATAGCGATATGGCAGACATGCCTTCTTTGGAAGAACAGGAAAGAATCGATTGATTGTCCATCTCATGTCTATTTGACTCGTTTCACAAAACTGAATGATAACTCACTTCCCCTCTTTTGTCATAATAAAGTGCCACGTATGGCTTGTTCTCGTCCGCTTCCCATACGTAATTAACATGTCCCACATCTGTTTACATATCAAAAATGTATCTATCAGATTAAATTATTACCATCTACGACTCTCTGAGTGTATCTCGTGTGTATGACTCACGTCATCTTCACACTTTTCTGTCTTGTGGCCCATGACTGTTGTGTCATGTTCCATGTGGCGCACGCTAAAATAAAAAAAGACACATAGAAAAGAAAAAGTGTAGAGAGAAGTGACAAAAAGTTTTTTTCTTTGTACGACCCAACAAACTTAAGGATTCTTCTTGGCCATAGCCTGCAGCAAGTGGAAAAGTGGAGCTTTCGGAAGACCCACCTGTAAAAAGGTCAGATGTTTCGTTCATGTGTGTGATAACCCCCACTTTATGCCGCTAAACATTGACTCTTTTCTTTTCGCACCCCTTAAATAGATAATGACACTTACCACATTCCAGTAATCACCTTCAATACTCTCGATAAAAACCGACGCTGCTCCTTGAATACCGTAGCCGCCTGCTTTGTCAGCCCAGTCGCCAGTATCGAGGTCTAGAAGGGAACAAGCAAGATTTTTTTTTAAAAAAAAAAAGTCAGTCAACTCAGCCTAAATAGACATATTAAATTCGCTTACAGGCTTGCAACAGCTCCTCATCAATGTCATAAAACTTGACTTTGGTCTCGACCGTGATGGTTTGCGCGTCATAAGTGTCACCCTCTGTGCGCCAAAACACATGCACGGACGTGTAAGTGCTATGTGTTTTGCCGCTCATCAGGCGCATCATTTTCTCGGCATGCGCTCGGTCCTCTGGCTTATTCAGCAACGTCTGGTCATCCAGCACGACCACTGTATCGGCGCTGATGACCACGTCGGCGTCTGGCAGACTTTCGTCCTTCTGTATGACGCATATAAGGCGTTAAATTGACATTTCGCATTCCAGATATCGTCCTTTCTTCAGCGTACCTGGCAACGCTCCCAGATCTCGTCAGCCTTGGCCAAGGCAGTGTCGTGGACGTAGGTTTTCATGGAATCGAAGTCGGCCGGATCGTTGGTGTCATCGTGGATGGTAGGAACCACGGTAAATTTAATTCCCTGCACGGCGTTATGAGATCAGTGAATGGCTGCCAGGGTAAGACGCACCATGCTGGTCATGATCTCGCGACGTCTTGGCGATCGTGAAGCGAGAACGACCGTCTTTTCAGCATTGAACAGATCCAGCCAGGGCAGTTTTAGTTGCATGACGAGAAAAAGACTGCGAGATGGTCTTACTCCTCGGCCAAAATATTTGAATCTCAGGTACAATGCAAACGCAGTAAGAAAAAAAGTGGCAAGCCTCCCCGAATGGCTTCCGCTGAAGCCGATGAAGCACGGCTGAATTTTCGGGAACCTTTGAAATTGCCCATTCGAAAACTAATGTGGGGTATCTACTCTGTGTGAGAATATGATTCGTCAGGTATTATTCCTTTTATTTTTTCTTCCCAGCTACACTATTTTTCATTGTGTACAATTCCCAATACCTCTGTACCTCTGACACACCATTTGATACAGGATCCCACTGTCGCATCTTCAACAGAAGCTCGCAGTGCTATTAATCTGTGGATAGGTCTAGTGCGAATAAGTAGATTAGGTAGCTAGAAGCGTAAGCGATCGAAAAAAAGGATCCTCGAGTCGATAAAATTTCTCAAGAGTCAGCTTGGCAAACCATGGGAAAACGCGTGGCACACTGCCCAGAGCGTGAGCATGTTTAAATAGCCAAAGCGCTTTCTCATCCATCTTTCTCCCCTTTTACACGTCCAACATGCAACAGTTTAGAGAATACAAGTACAATAATCTTGTTGAGCTGATGCTTCATAACCCGACGGGGATGCCCGAGACGAAAACGCTCTACGTCGACTCGCATACGGGCGAGAGTATCACCTTTTTTCACTTGAAACGGCTCGTCGGATGTGTCAATGCAGGTCTTGCTCGCTTGGGCTTAAAGAAGGGCGATGCTGTCTGTGTTTATTCCCCTAACCATGTACGTACCTACAATTAACAGTAATAACAATAACGCAATGCGCATGAATGAAAAAAGCTTATATCTCCTCATTATAGATCAACATGCCTCCGATCTATCTAGGAACCATGGCAGGTGGTGTTACCATCAGCCCTGCCAATACATCTTATCTTGCTACAGAGCTGCAGCGGCAGCTCGAGATCAGTCGTGCCAAAATCTTGATCGCCCACCCTCGAAATCTCGAGACCGCCTTTGAAGCCGCACGCTTGGCCAAGCTACCAGCTGCTAACGTCTTCGTTATCGAGCGTGACCTCAAGGGTCGTGCCCCGCTCTGGTCGGATGTTCTAGTCGATTACGATCAACCAGAGCGTCCGCCTATCCCTATGACATACGAGGATAGTCGCAACACTGTCGCATACCTCTGCTTCTCAAGCGGTACGACCGGGAAGAGTAAAGGCGTGATGACGAGGTAAACCATGTTACACAAGCTGTACTGCTCCTTTTCTCACAATGGAAAAGCCATCACAACTGTATTGCGGTCGTACAGGAAGGTGCTGAGATGGTCAAGGCCTGGGAAGAACCACAGCCACCCAAGACCTTGTTGGCTGTCATTCCGTTATACCATTTTGCTGGTATTGGTAAAATGATCAATGGCAGTATTCCTGGTGCTTCGACCGTTGTCATTGTCGGCAAGTACTCTGTCGCAGCCATGTGTAAAGCTATCCAGGACTTTAAAGTCACAGACTTGAGCGTCGCCCCACCTCTTCTCATCCATCTCGCCAATAATCCTATTGTCAACCAATATGACCTATCAAGCATACAAACCATCCTCTGCGGCTCAGCCCCCGTATCTGGAGACATCGTCCGCCGCGTCATGAAGAAGTTCAACATCCAAATTATACAGGGTTATGGCATGACCGAGGTTGCACCCGTGATCACATATCAGCTTCCAGACTTTGCCGTCCCCGAATCCGTTGGTCGCCTAGTACCTTTCATGTCTGCCCGTTTCATTGATGCTGAAGGCCGTGGTATGTTCGTTGGACCTCCCCCCCTTTTTTTTTCTGTTTGTTTATTTTTATGTGGATCGTGTTTGTCAATAACACAACATTTACTTTTTTATTAGATGTCCCCGAGGGCCAACCTGGTGAGCTGATCGTCAAGGGACCTAACGTCATGATCGGGTACCAAGACAACCCAGAAGCTACGGCCGGAGCAATTGACAAAGATGGCTGGTTGCACACGGGTGACATCATGCGAGTCGACAAGGACGGCAACTTTTTCATTGTCGACCGCGTCAAGGAGCTGATCAAGTATAAGGGGTTCCAAGTCGCGCCCGTGGAACTTGAAAGTATCTTGCTCCAATGTCCTTACGTCGTTGACGCCGGCGTTTTTGGCATCTATGACGAGAGCCAGGCTACCGAGATCCCACGCGCCTTTGTTGTGATTGCTGATCAATACAAGAACGAAAATCATACAAATATAGAGAAGAAGGTCCAAGACTGGGTCAACGAGCGTGTCGCGAATCACAAGCGACTGCGTGGTGGTGTCAAAGTAACGGAAGCCATCCCCAAGAGCGATGCCGGCAAGATTTTGCGCAAGAAGATGGTCGAGATGTACAAGAAAGAGGTCGCGAGTTCATCAAATCGTGCTTCCAGATTGTAAAACATGGGCCAAAAGCAATGGATGTAATTTCGTATGTATCGATTTAGAGAAAAGATTTCTTTTATATGAGATATATTATTGGGCTTGGAATAGCGTTGACTATTTATATCTAAAAACGGGGCTGATTCCATGCGACAAGCCAATCGACATTGAGTGGTGGTGCTTTCGGCGTACGCTTGCCTTCGTCACCAATGGCAGCAAGGCATGCAATAGCCCTATTTGCATATATTTGGCGACTCGGCTGGTATCGCCACTCAGCGGCGGCCTGGATATGAGTGGGTATCGGTTTGTCTGAGCTCGACGAGGAAACAGACGTTGTGCTAGAATCATGAAAGGTAGCTGATGCAAGAGACAGCGTATGGCTGCTTCGCCGGGATAATTGAAGATCGGGTAAGGATGGAGATCGTGTGCTATCACGTGATGTCATTGACGCTGCATAATACTCGCACGTTCCCGATTCCGAAGGCGTTGTGAACGGCTGCGGATGGGATGGTGAAGGAGGTAAAGGTAATGAAACTTGCTGCTGCTTGGAAAAGCTGAAGGCTTTCAGGGTGGAGAAACGTATGGACTGAGATGAGCGTCGACGCTTGCATTCATCGAATTCAGCGGGGATCACGTGGGTGGCAAGAGTGCTGCTGCTGCTGCTGCTACGTCGTCTACCACTGTCAGACCACCGCGTCTCGTGATCAAGCCACCGTAGCTCAGACCGGATGGAAGTGTAAGATTGCTCGGCCTCTTGGTGGTATAGTGCATTGAGGGCCCTCTCCCGTTGCTGCCGTGTTTCGAGTCCGATCAATGCAGCTTTGACTTGCTCATGCTGCTGCTGGAAACTTAGGAAAAGCGTCTCAAGCATGATGTGCGATTCGCTTATTTTATGGGGGAGGGGAGAAACGATGCGTGTCAGCCATATTTTCAGGTATGCAAATCGATGCATAATAGTACTTACAGGGCGCACTGATTGAGACTACGTTCTTCCTCTTCCTCTTCGTCATCGAAGCGTCGGCACCACGCGTCTCGGCAGCGTCTCCCATCGCATCCTTCGCCTGCTTGTAGCCATCGGACCGGATCTTTTGACCAAAGGGGACGGACGTGCCAGAATAAGATGGCCAGATAGTAAGACTGGACGCCTGTATGCCAATGTAAGGCGAGGCGCTCAAAAAAGAAAGGCTGCAAGAGGATGCGGTTGCACATGAGATCCAGAAGGTCAGTCCGTGGGGTGAGAAGGCCAAAACGGTTACTGATAAAAGCGAGTGTACGCATGTGCGCTATCGGGCTGTCTGATTTGTGGAGCACGAGCTGCAATGTGTCAAGTAAGAACGGCAGATCAAATTGATGGGTGAAAAAGTTAGGAGGCGCTTTGGAGTTTCTGTAAAGAAAATTGAGTTAAATCATTCTGCACACACGATATCTTCTTGTCGAGCTGCAGTAAAAAATCACCTACCTCTGCAGCTCGCCGATGAAAATATCGATAAAGTCAATGAGACCTAACGAGAAGCCCTCGAATAAGTTAGTCGTTCAATTTTTCATTTCTTGTATTATTTCGCACTTACAATAAACGCCTTTTGCATCGGGCCATCGTACATCGCGAATAATGCAACGCATCCAAACATTAATCATATCTTGAAACAGATTCTCGTGTACCTCAAACGAGCACCATGCAAGGCAGTAAGCGTAACGACGGGTGGCTGCATCGATGCTGCGCGGCTTGGTATGCTGGTGTTGATAAATACTGCTATAATACGACTCCAAGGGTGTACTCGAGCCGCCACTAGATGTAGGTTCCCCTATGCTAGCCACAAAGTCGGCATTTGGGTCGTCTTTTTGCAGCAAGGCGGAAACCCGATTGGTCATATAAGCTGCTAGGTGCAGATAGGCAGGAGAAGCTGCAAGGATAGCATTGCGATGACGGATAGATGACCCTAAGGAGCCTTTCGGAAGCTTGGCAATATACTTTTGGAGATGTGTATGATAATGCTGATAAAAGAGTATGTACAGTGCTCGATCGCTTGTCTGCCACCTGTTTTTAAAATAGCAGAAGTTTTTTTTTTTTTTTTTTTTTTTTGCAGGCACAAGATAGGGTTAGTCATATGCCCGTCTGCCCGTCGATCTCTTCTCTTGTGCGACTAAAAATAGGACAATTCGCTCCTTACCTGGAGAAAAAATGTCTGGTTGCTTTGATAACGTTGTGTTTACTGCTGAAGCATCTGAAGGTATACTGATGACTTTCGCCTCTGCTGACTGGGATGCGAGGGACATTTCGTCGATCATATACCATCAAGGAGTGCAGGTGGGCTGGTGTCACGTTTCGAAGATGTTCCAACACCGATGCATTGTTGATATAGGATCGTTCCCTGAAATATTATGTTACATGAGATATGTGCCTTTGTCGACGATAAAGTTCAACTTACGCAGGTTCCAAAAGATCATCCGCCATGCGTTTTATCATGCGCCGCTCTACCGGGAGCGCCTGCAAAAGCCAGACAGCAAAGCCCGGGACTTTGAAAAAGCAAATAGCTAATACAAAAATTATTAATGAGCGTATACTATCGCTTGTTATGTAGTGCCATCATCGAGTCTGAGATAAGCACACATGGCAGATGTGGCTTCCTCATTCAAATGTCCAATAATGCCTGACTTACCGAGCATGTGGGCACAAAAGATAACAGTGCCGGGCTGTGAAGCGGCACAATCCACCTTGCGGATAGCAAATTGTAATGTCTGGGCCAACAATGTTTGATAAATTGCTTGTTGTTCCTGGTTACACCGTCCATCGAGCGATGGCACTTCCTTTTCTACAAGGTCTAAAAGACATTAGATCGTTACAACAGACGGGCAACGGGAAAATACACAACGCAGGGGAAAGCTCCTCGTGGGGTCGACGAGATGGTTTCTGTCTGTAATCTTACCAAACTTTGAAAATTCTTCGCTGTATTCCATAAAGAGGTTAGTCTCGAGTAAGTTATAAACGAATAACAATTATATGTAATGCTTACTGTGCTACAATCTCGACCAAACTTTCGAAAAAGACGCTGCGGTCAGTGGTTGCATACTGCAGCGAATCCAACAATGCTTTCCACCTAAAGGATGCACGATCCATAGTGAGAAGAGGTCTCTCAAAAAAGAGAATGTTATGATTACCATTGCAACAGTACGGGTGCAAGGCCACCGTTGTTATGAATGTCATGGTTGTCAGACCGTTTCTTATTTCGCATCACGGGCAGCCAGTTTTTCTTGGTGTTCTCTGAAGAAAGGGGATTTGATTTCCCTCGGAGCCAAGGAAGGAGATTCTTTGCAAGTATGTGGATGTGCCGTCTAGGACTCTTCCGAAACCTGATTCGATCAATGCGTCAGACGGTGTACCAGGACGACGCGTGGACCAATAACTTCACAGACTCACTTTCCCAGTAACCGGGTCAGATAGCGAATCGATTCGTCGTCCATGATAGGGAGCTCGACAGTAGAATGAACAACCGCAAAAAGAGACAGAAAGAAAGCGAAAAAGAGAGAGGTTAGCTATGGGTTGTCAAGGTGTAAAGGAAGCAAGAAAGAAAGAAGGGACCAAATAAGCCCGCCAAAGCATTTCGTAAAGAAAAATAGTAACGGAGTTGTATGATTAATGTCCATACCACCTGCATTCACTCATATACTGGATCCAGCAGGTAGGACTAAATCCTGATAAGCAATAACAACCGGCGGGAGGCGCGGTCTTTTTTTTTTTTCTTACTTTTTTTTCCATTGGCGTGGCTGCCAAACGGCGATCCTACTTTTTTTTCTATTATAAGGCATTTCATTCTTATAGATCGCTATCGCTTTTCACCATACTTCCACCTAGAAGTTAGGGCCGTTGTACACCCTCTTACCTTTTTTTTTGTGTACGCAGCCCAGCAAACAGCAACAAGCAGGGTCCCTGTCGGCGAACGCGGGCGCGACCGGGGGGGGGGTTCCTCCGGCTCTTTCTTTCCGAGCGATCAGAAATTCTTGTCAAGTATCGCCCTGAGAAACGGGCGAAAATAAGCTTGTTCTTTTCAGATGACCCACCACAGCCTTCTTTTTTAGCGTGTTTTGCACTTTTTTTTTTCCTGAAACACGTGTATCAAGAACAGAATACATAGTGCCAAGTTTATTCTGCTGGGCTGATGATGCAAACGCGGAGCATAATGGATAAAGTGGCTGACCTTAGCTCGCACTTATGGCGTATATGGCTTGGAGTACACAGTCTTATTTCGCCACATTTCGCATCTACACCTTGAACAAGGTTCTGTTGCTTTTGTTTATTGTTGTACTTGGGCAAGGGAATTTCGGTCGAACGGAACTGTCTGGGTTTTGAAGCTCGTGCATCCTTGCCTGACTTTTTCTACACTCGTGTCCGTCATCGTTCTTCTCCTTTGACCGTCATCATTTACCTGTCTTGCGTTGCCCTCATCATCACGCGATCGGTCACCCTTCCGAGTATTGACACCGTAATTATGTCATGCCTTGATTAATTCTATCATACACTGCTTGATGAAGGTACTGATTCATCAAATACTCACATCTCATGAAATAAATGAAGCATTTGCCGATATGTGTCTTGCAGGGTACTCATATCCCAACAGGGTGAGTATCAGTGCCTGCATTTACAAAGAGACGATGGTTGAAGGGGGGATTTGGTAACAGAACGCGGGTATTATATTGACACGTGCAATGGTGAAGTTATCCAGCCAATCAAGTGTGCTTTCTGCGCCATCCACCCAATGTAAAAGAATATGTAGGGTGAAAGCTAAAGATAAGGTGGGATGGCGCACTCCGCTCACATTACTTGTGCAATGTAGTAAGTCAAGATGCGCTCAATTGTTCTATCGTGCGCAGTCTCGGAAGAAAGCTTTCCGTCATCGGTGATAAGTAGGTCTGTCGTAAGATCGCTATCCTCGAGTGCAAAAGCAGAGAGCCATCGCTGTCGTGCGGTCGTGTTGAGGTGCTGGCACGTTTCGACAAGGAGAGCGAGGACGGCAGCCAATTCAGTCTGGCTGCATGCTATGAATCAGCCGAACAAGTATTTTAAAACATGGCTTTCTTACTGCGTCAATAGAACCTCGGGAACATTCATATCTCGATCGGAGAGAAGAAGCCCGAGGAGATCTGTCACCACGATCAAGCACGGGGGTTGGCCATCTTTCTTATGTTGCATCCAGGAGATGATGCTGCGGGAGGGCTTCTCCGTCTCGAGCGAGATATGCAATGTACACAGAAGGGCGCGTAGCTGGTGAATGGTATCGACTTGGCTATCAAATGCAATAGATAGATGTCAAAGAACAAGCGAAACACGTGGGCACAGGTGCACTTGCCATATTTGCATTGCTTCCAACCATGGGCGGTCTGCCGGTGCGATCTCACCACGCTCTGCCAGAGCTTGCTCCATTAAAGTGCGATCGTGCACGAGCAGCATTGCCCAGGGTCGTGTTGTGTGCACTGCGGCTGGCGCTAAGCGTGCAAATAATGCTGATGAGGCTGTTTCGTCTTGCTGAAGTCGAAGCATGGTGAAATCAAGTACTGTTCTTATTTCATGGAAACAGGTCAGGTTCCAAGAAGGAATGATAGCAGAAAGTGAATTTACTTCGCATTTTCTACAGTGTTGGTGCCCATTCGCAGAAAACAGTTGGACATTACGCACCACAGACGTACTTCAGGCACAAGAGCAGAAAGACAACAACTTTGTTTTTTCCGCGCGTCGTCCGCTTTCTCGCATGAAAATTGACCAGCCTACCAAACGCTCGGGCACATATACTCGACTTGCCTTTCTTCCTCCTTGCTTCTCCCCCCCCCCCACCCCTTCCCAAGGTCATCCGCTCCCATGCGTCCCCTACAAATTTTTGTCTGGAAGATACTTCTATTATGCGGTATGCAAGCAATCCTTCTATGTCTACATTGTGCTCATTGATTTCGGTATCCATTTGGCAGGCGTCGTACTGGTAGCTGCAGTTGACCATCAGCAGCAGCAGCAAGGGCAGCCAGAGAACGAACAGATGAACACACGAGGCATATCACGTGAAGAGCGTGGAAATCTTTGTGACAACACCAAAGCAACCTGCGGCAAAGCCTGTCCAGGAGCCAAAGCAGCGTGTGACAAGAATAGTCTTCAATGGAACTGCGGATGCCCTCTGAGCAGCAGCGAGCTAGCCACCTTTCCGATCCCGAATGCATTGTGCCACGTTGATCTTAGCCTGTGCGAGTCCAGCTGCAAGAACCTCGGTAGCCACGACAACCGTGCCCGTGTCTGCCGTTTGCAATGCATGAGCTCGTATCCATGTGGCACAAGCAAGGCTCCTGTCTACAACGGCACTGATATTCTTCCTTCCACCACAGACGATCCACACACGCCCAAGCAAATCGATGCTCATTCTTCCTCTTCCTCTTTCTCTTCCTCTTCCTCTTCTGTCCCTTCCTCCTCGGCCTCATCATCTGGATCTAAAGTCGTGACCTCGTCGGTGCTGTTATGGGCGTCACCCATCTTTGTCATAGTAGTAGTAGCAGTAGGCTTGGTGGACATGGGTGGCTTGGAAGTAAAAAAAATTTAGTGGCCGCTTTGGTCATTGGTGTGATCCTCCTCTTTCCTTTTAATATCAAACCATGGAGAACTCTGAAGGCAGACTTGTCGACTTGTACATCCCCCGCAAGTGGTGAGCAATGACACACAATGCAATAAATACGAGTGGAAGAATTAAGCATGTCACGTGTTTCCCATTAGCTCGGCCACCAACCGTCTCATCACTGCCAAGGACCACGCGTCCGTGCAGATCAACGTCGGCGACGTCGATGCCCAGGGTCGCTTCGCCAACACTTACTCCACCTACGCTTTCTGCGGCTTCGTCCGTGAGAACTCGGAGGCTGACGACTCCTTGAACCGCCTTGCCACCAAGGACGGCTGTAAGTGTCTTTAAATAATTTTATTTTATTTTCTTTTATTTTATGACTCGAATTGACGCCTGTTTCCCTTTCTCTCTTAGACCTCAAGAACGTCTGGTCCTACCAGAAGTAAGAATGCCGTTTTTATTCAATAAACGACATTTGGTTTAAAAAGAGAAAAACTTTTACTGCGGCTCCCATATATGAGTGCCTTCGGTTTTGTCTTATTCTTCGGTTTATCCTAAGCCGCAATCCTGTTCGATATGGATGTCAAATCAAACTTGACCTTGATGTCAAAGTGTTCCTATTCGACTGCAAAAAGCGCCTTACTACATCCTGACATAATGGTGTGCTCCCTTTTCAGTGCTTAATTATGGCTGGCATGCTTGTAACGCTTGTAATGCATTGGAAACTGGTAATGTTGCACCCGAGCACTATGATTACCGTGCAAACCGGCTACGCCGCATTGTGCCGAATATCTGCGAACGCTTTATCGCTCCCCCGGGTCAGCTTGTCTATTAAATGGATATCCTGTATTACCGACCATTGAAAGCAGAAAAAAAAAACAGTACATAGAGCGGATACAGTAATGAAAAACCTACCTTTCCTGTTCCCGCCCTGTGGGGAAGATCGTTTACTTCATAATAAGTTTGTCCCCTGATAGGGTCAGAATTCTTTAATGCATTTCATCGCCCTCTCACTTCTTTTCCCTTTTTTGTCTCTCTGCTTCTACTGGTTCAATTGATCGTCCTGTCGCCGCATACATGGCCAACAATGGCGATGCGGATATTTTACCACTACCTGAATTGATAGAGGCGGCCTCGTTCTGTACGGGACAGATTATGCAAACTTCGAAGGATACCGAGCAGCTTTTGCGCTTTGTAGCCTGGGTCGCTGCCAACTCTTACTCCAAACTAATATGACTCCGTTTAGTTAAATGATACCTGTCCTTTGCTCCACATTCGATACATGTGCTTCACAGACGTATTTCGGCTACCAGGTACCGTCTTAATCTAGGCCAGCAATTACATGCTTCGTCATGACATACGACATAGATATGGATGTGTGGGTGCAAATGGTGCGATGGACAAAAAGGAACAAGGTTGACACATATGAGAGCAAGAGCACGGACCATATCTACGACACTGGATATCATATGAGATGGGCGAACCAAATGAGACAGAGTGGACAGAAAAGAGTCAACTTGATTCAAACCCGAGTCCAGTTAGCTTTCCATTGAATAAACCTGTATGATCCTAGGATTCAAGAATCGCGAACGAAATAGAAGTTATGACAACGAGTAGAACAAGGCAGTCACCTGGACAGTATGTCTATTAGTTTGGTATGACTATGCTGGTCTAAGTTAAGTAGAAGCTGTGGCGAGCAAGTTTACACAAAGAGCACTCAGTAACGCGTGTATCTAACGAGCTAGACCCAAATGCGGTCGTCATCAGTAGGACAATAAATCTAAAAATAAGAGGGAACATATCAGATCAAGACGGCAGATATGACTTCAATACTTCAATACATAACATACCTGTTGATTAGCGTCATAAGTAAATTTCGTCGGCTTGCTGGCAGGCTTGATAAACAGATTGTTCCAAATGATCTGAATATCAAGGCGGATCAAGTCAGATATAATTTCTTTTCTTCTCTCAGCGTTGCTCTTACTCTGGCAATCCATGAATGAGCCTTGGTGTTGGGATGAAAGCAGTCGACATTGCTATTATCGTTCGCAGCGTCAATTTCTTTTCTAGGTTATAGGAAATCGAGCATTTTCTCCTCTTTCTCTGCGTACCTAAGAACGTCAACTGGGAATGTAGAAACGTCTACATTTGCCGGCTGATATGCGAGCGCAAAACTTTCATTGTTCTGGCTCTGATACTTTTTGTAAATAGCGTCCAATTTACTGTTGTAATCTATATCATATAAAAAAAATGGCGTTGATTTTTCCTTTCCATATTGGTAATCCTTGAATATTGACTTGTAGAACTTACTGTCGACGAGAGTGTCCATACTTGTAAGGCCCTTGTCATTTTCAAAGAAGCAGGAACATTCAATTCGGTTAAACTGAAGTTGGTCCTGGTTCAGGAGGGGATGACAGTATTCGGTTTGGTTCTTCGTGAGATAGTATACTGGTGAGACCTTGAACACGCCCACTAAGATGCGAAAACCTCAGTAAATATACACTACTAGTAGGTTAGCGGGAATCTTACAGAGGTTGACGAGCGTGCGGGGAATTTCATTTTGAATTCGCTGAATCGCAGCCTCAACATACTGCCCATATTTGTCAGCAGTGACCTTGCTAGACCAAGGCGTCAAGCATGACGCGCATTGATCGTTGCCTAGAGATAGATAAGTACATACCTATGTTTGTAATACTATCTTTTTTCTATGTGGCTACTTACTGCCAATCTGGATGCTAATCATCTTCCAGTCATTTTGATAGTCGACACCAGGAAGGTTTTTCATCTCTAATATGTGAACTCTACGAATCAGATCACCTGTGGTTTTGTAATACACTCCCCGTTCACTTGCGATGAATAAGAAAATCAATCTCAGTATCCAGATTCTGGGCAATAGCACCACTGAGAGCAGAGTTGAGTACATCCTTCTTTGGGAAGCCTAACATTGAACCATGAGTAAAACCAGACCACTGATATGTATGCTGAAGGATCCTTACGGAAAAAGTCCAGGCAAATATCACTTTGGCAGAATTCTACAAGGTGTTCTCCCACCGAGGCACCTTTCAGGCTCGAGTTATAATGATTCACAAAATTCGGAAGGGTAACAGCACCAGGATCACCGCCAGCGCCATAGCTCTGACCACGGAATTCATTGACAGAGCTAATATTCAGCAGACCTGTGCCGTCAGGGTCCATACCCTCCATAGCAAAACCGGCCATGATACTGGATAATACGAAGGAAGTGTTATCTTCGCATTCTTTCAAGTAAGATAGCTGTACCTGTCACCAAGTGCGCCAATAACCTTGATGTCATCTGGACGAAGGTCAGAGGCATTAGCAGGGCCACTACGTGCCGTAAGAGCAGGACAGTCTGAGATTGCCGTGACCGATTTTGCATGGGAGCTGTTGACCAGCGTAGTCGTGACTAGAGCGCCAAGTGCGAGGAATGAAGACGGGACCAACATGACTGAAAGTTGAATGGAGTCAGCAAGTCAATCACGTAAATCGATAAAAAGAACAGAGTTCCTCATCATTTATATACCATTAAGGTTCTAGCGTGAGCTCTAGCTGAATGTAGAACACAAGTGATCCACATATATCCAGTTCGCTGCGGACAGCGCGATAGAGGCAATACGCGGTAAAATTGTTCCGCGCAGGTGGAAAAGCACATGTTAGTATAGCATATCTTCTGTAAAATACAAGCATTTATGGGTCCCATTCTTCCCGCGACTAATATAGTTTGAGACTGTGGAACCTAGCACTAAATTAAAATGAATCGTCGTATGTGATTTGCTGTTATGTGTCACACACTGCTAACGTCCGAGGCATAGATCCAGATGTATGGGTCTGGGGAAATGCCTTTGAAAGAAAAATAAGTACGTGATCCTATCATGGATGACAATTACGCCATGACAGTAATATGCAATGCAGAAACTTCATTTACGGTAGTGGCTTTATAATTTTCGACCCGTAAATATACGTCAAGATCAATAGGATGAATTGGAATAGAAGACAATGCCTGTAGCAAAATTCAGGAACTCAGCAACGCTGCCATATGAACTTGTTTCGTGAGAATTTAGTTAAAAACACTCCTACCTAGAACTAGTTTTCTTGCAACGGTAGTACCCTGAGTCCTAAATATATCGCATTCATTTAACGTAATGTCCTTTTCTTCTTGTGTGGTAACCTACGTATATGGCCCGATTTACATGCCTCCTCGTGCGATGCCTGGATCCTGTTCATACTGTAGTACTATCGATCCACACTGAGCAGCCACTGCAAGAAATTTTTGCAACCTGTGTCTGGATTATGGTACATTACTCTCAATATAATTATCGTCAGCTCGGGGATCGTGTAAAGGGATAACTTTGAATCATAAATTCCAAATCTTGAAAATGATGAGTCAAGGTCAACAAGGTACGTCGAGCCCCAACGGCAAAATAGGCAAATACAAGGGGAGTGTTCAAGTTCTTCATCAAGGGTTCGCAGAAAAATATAGTTCACCGTATCGCTTGGTACCATACATACGTAGTACGGACCATTCATACATAAGGAGTACTATGAGTAAAATCTTGGCTGTGTAATCTGTGAATCGTTTCGCAAAGCTTGCATTCGCGCGCACCTACCTTAAGTTTTTGAATAGTAATACTCACTTGTGCAAGTGAAATCTCTTACACAAGTACTACTTGAGTTCTTCACTAGCATTAATGAAGGCCTGCCTTCACATTCAGGACCATAGAAGACCACACATATTGCATAATCAGGGTCAGAAATCATGTGTTTGTGAATGAACAAACCACAAGACCTTACTTTGGATGACCCTTTACCAATGGGCCGCGTTTAAGGTAGAAGCGCGTCATGCATGAAGCAGTGTATCACAACTTGCCTAGCAAGAAGACTTCAAAAACAATTATTGCTAGATTATAGAGATATTAGTCAGGAGTCATTTTCTCTTTTGCTGTGCTCTATAATTTCACGTATCCAGTCTACTGAGGGACAAATTATGGCAGCACTATCCCACTGTGACAAGATGAAGGTCACTGTGTACTCACAGCAATCCGAGATATAGAACACGTCTACAATAAATTCGGACAAGCCGATGAAATCTTCACTGCTGCACAAGAATATATATATATATATATATATATATATATATATCGAACGACCCAGGTGTGCTACTCCTGTGATGCAAGTCCACTGCAAAGCCTTTTGATCAACGAAAATGACGAGGCTTCAAAATTGCATACAATTCTATACTGTAATTTCTGAAACAGGTTATAGTAACAAGACGTCAACGCATTCAGCAACATCCGTTCCTTCGAGAGGACTGAGCCTTGCTCAGTACTTCTTACACTTGACGATCTTATACTCGTGGATTTGGCACTGGTGGGCGTTCCTGTTGTCGATGACGGTGGGATGCCTGTTTCTAATGCCAAGAAGGCGCGGGGCGCAAGGTAGTCCGACCCCAGGCTGTTGACAATATCCACCATGGCGGGATCATCTCTTGCACAGTGTTCTTAAGTTGAGATCGTCAAAAGGAGAGGAATTAACTCTTCTGTAAGTGTCTCCGTTATAATGAACTCTTGCTGATAGACAAAAAGAGGGCAAGGACTGTTAAAATAGCAAGATAAAACGATAGAGTTTGTTTTGCCATTCGGCTTGGGTGTGATTCATGCAATGCCTATTGAAACATCTCTTCGTGTGAATCTGTGACCTACAAGAAAAAGACAACAGAACACTTTGAAAGAGAACGGAATGTTGAGCAAACTCAAGAAACTCTTTCTATCAAACCATCATAAACAGCAAGAAAAGAAAGCAAAAAAAAAATTCCTCGACTGCTCAAAGGGTGACACAAAAGACGCGTCGCGCTGTGCATGAAAAACAAAAAAAAAAAAAAGAAAAATTGCCCGCCTTGTCCTCTCTTTATTGTTCTTTATCATTTTTACTATTGCATATAAAAAAAGGATGGGTGCCTCTTAGCCGTCCTACCAAAGGTAGTCCGTTGCCCGAGAATCATCGCTTGGAGATAGGCACCCGTCGATTCTCTTCCACACTTCACTGTTGAGTCCGATTGGAAGGGGAGCCCATCATCGTGCCCTGGCGAGGGGCCCTCAGGGCAATCTGAAGATCCGGATAGTGTCCAACCCTGCGTTTCTTTATACAAGCCAGGCTGCGCATGCGGTAGTGCAATGCATGAGCTGTCGAAACTTGTCTGCTTCCTTGGGTCTGGGGCCTGGCCATCCCCGGGATACCCTCCACAGATTGAATAAAGGAAAGAAAAGAAAAGCGAAGAGGCGAAAAATAGACGCGTTTATATAGTTTTTGACCCCTGAGAGTGAAAAAATTCTTACCTGTAGCCAATGAGGCCTCGCGTTGGTGAAAATATTTTTCACTTTCAGGCGTCAGGTGATAGTGGAGCGTGTGAGTGTGGGTGCTGCGGCAGGTGCTGTGGTGGGTGGGTGAAAAGAAAAGAAGTGAAAGAGTCCTTTGTGGACATGAAGAGGTAGACATTATATTGAATGTATAGCAAGCTGAGTATCGGAGTAACCGTGTAACGCCGCTCCTTTGTGCGTTGAGTTGCTACACGTCGTGGACATGTTAGTATGGATACAAATAGACTGTGCCTGGAATGAGTTGGCTACAAAGTGCTGTTCTGTAAGGTGTTTTATATTATGCTTGCACACAGCAGGTCCGTAGAAGCGTTGGTGCGCCACAATAGCATGTAAAATACGGGGATGATGTGGTCTGTGCGTTGTACTATTTTAGTCTGGACACAAGCTTCCGCTCCAATAAAAACACCTTTCCAGTGTCACATATGGATATCAACAAAGACTAGGTGGCATGCATGGTTTATCTCGAGGACTCTGCGGAAGAAATGAAATGCGTCCTACACTACGCAGTCATGTCACCCACGGCGGATATCCGCAACCACTGTACAAAGCTTTAACAGTGAAACTATTGAATGCTTCTACGAGATTACACGTGCGGTGCGAATGTCGAGCAGACAATTGTCGACATTCATAGCCATCTGCTAGCAAATACGTTGCTCGCTTTTTAAAACTACCATCGGCTTGTGCCCGATGACCCGGTAGCTCTTCTTGGAACAGTGACATCTCTGGACGCTCTTGAAAGTGGGTACTGAAACTCGTATACGGACGATCCAAGTGGGCCAAAGGACGCGTGCTACTGGCTGATGATTCCTGCTGTCATGTTTACGTCAAAATACAAGTCGAACGGATAGGCTAGTTTGATCCTTTTATATTATAAAAGAAAAAGAAGAATGGAAGCTTGCTATATGCAAATATGTTACATGAATGCTTTTCAAAGAAAAAGAAAAAGAAAAAGAAAGAGAAAATAAATATGCTTATGCTCGTAGGATAAAGTCCTGGACTACGATCTCGGTAGAGTTATCGACGGTATATTGGATCTCACACTCCAGCTCGCGCTGATTTTCCGTACCCTTGCGACAGGTAAAGACACCATTCAGCTTGGTGCCTTGCTTGACCTCAATTGGGTTCTTGAGCACAAAAATAGTTTGCTTCCAATGGGTGTCTTCGCCAAACGGGCTGGTGGTGAGGTACGTCTCGCCCGGTACATGCTGCGCTTCCTGAGACAGCGGAATTGGGTGGCCATCACGCGTGAACCAGGTGTCGAACCAGCCGCCTAGAGCGTATATCGTGCCAGCGCGATTGGCCACAATCTCGAACGGAGAGCTAAAATCGAGCTGCTTCACGGTGATCTGTTGCAGGTAGAGGTCCTTGATGGGTACCGCATCGCTGATAGCTGAGTGCGGTTTGATAAAATCGACAATGGCCTCATTAAGTAGCGGCTGCTTCATGGCGGACATCTTGAAGCCATAGACATCATCCCAGAAGTTGACACGGTCGTTCTTAAAATCCTCATCATCCAGTGCCGTCAGCAGGATACGGGTATGGCTTGGTGCCACTGTGAAGATAGGTTAGCTGACAGGCTGGAGAAAGCATAACGCCACTTACAGATGCCATTAGGGGCCAGGTGCCGGTCGCGTGCCACCAGGACAGAGTCAAGCATGGCTTCGAAAAGTAGAAAGTAGCCCATCCACTCCGACACGATGATATCGACCTTTTGTGGCAGCTGAATCTCCTCGATCTTGCCCCGGATCACAGTGATGATATGATCCAAACCGTTTTCTTTGATGTTTGCCTTTGCTTTGTCGACAATATCTGAGTTGTCGACGGCGAAAACCTTCTTGGCACCCGACCTGGCAGCAAACATGGACAAAATGCCCGTACCGCAACCAACGTCCAGAACGACCTACGCGCTTACGGTTAAAAGCGCGAAAATCATTTGTGTGGCTTCACTGACCTTGTCTTTCATGACATCCTTGTTTTCATACATGAAGTCCCGGTACGCTTCTGTGCGTGCCTTATCCTTCAGCATCTGTTCGTGGATATCTAGTGAAAGAACATATGAACTTACAGATCTTCATGGCTTTTAAAATAGCAGCTTACCGTTTTGGGCATAACCATCGAAATAGTAATTGTATGCGTCTTGAGGAGGAGCCAAACTCTCTCTCCGGGTGTTGTTTGTCATGACAGAACGCTCGCTGTACAAGCTGAACCAGAAAGTCAACCCACTGTAGCCTATCGCACCGGTAGATCACTGCTTTACCTTCGTGTGTCATCAGCGATGTTATCCAAGAAGGTCTGCTTCACCATCGACTTATATTCGTCATACTGAGCCTCGACCTGGCTGCAGCGTGCCTGGGTCTGCTGGACAAGCTGGAGAAGCTGACGCTCGAGGTCGGTGGTAGGTTGAATCTTGGACAGATCGGGGGCAGCCGGAGTCTGGGGCTCCTGCTGCTTTTCCTGGGCGTAATTGTCCTCCTCAGTGTCGTCGGCGATCTCGAGTTCCTCAAAGGCAAACAAAAGAGCGTCATTCTCGAGAACGGGTTGCAAAAGCTCGTCGTTCTCCCAAAAGTCCTCCGATCCAGTAAAAGCGTAGTTCTTCGCATCGGCAAGTTCGGGTTGGGCGAGGACTTGCTTGCGGATGTGGTTGATCATGCGGATACACTTGTAAAAGTCAAGACCTGTCAACGAAAGAAAGACGGGAAAACAAGCAATCAATCATCATGCGGGGATATATGAAACGACGTATATATGTATGTATATATATTTTACCAAGCGAGCGTTTGACAGCCAGAAAGTCAAAACCATGGTGATCTTTGCAATGAGCGAATGCATCCTCGGGAAGGTCAAAGGTTTGAGGGCAAAACAGACATTGAGGAGGAGTGTCGTACTGATCCTCGCGCTCCCAGTCGTCCCAGTCTTCCTCCTCTACTCGGTGGTGTTTCAGCAAAAAAAAAAAAAAAAGGAACACAAAACAAGTGTGCCATTTACCTTTGGGGTCTATCTCAGAGGCAGTGTATTCTGAAGGGGCGTAGGGTGCGGGACGGCCCATGCCACGCAGATCGTTGAAGCGGTACGCCATGGAAGGTTTTTTGACCAGGAAGGACGAAAAGAAGAAGAAAAAAAAAAAGATTGCCTTTTGAGGTAACGAGGCTTGTACCCAAGTCCACAGGCACATCCCATTCTCTGAAATTTATTTAGCAGGTGCTATTTTTTATTTCAACCCAAAGGTATTGTAACAGCATCATAAGTAGATCCTCTATTCATTGCATATATACATGAGCGTCCAGTTTTATTCTGTCGATAGTTCCCCATTTCTAAACAGTCAATTTACAAAGCATAATAGCAATGGCTTTCAGATAGATTGCATCGCATATTTGTGAAATTTGCATATACATATCCATATTTTTACACTGAGTTCAAAGATAGCTGGAGCAGTACCAGCATTACTCAGGTAGGACTCAGGCCTAAACACCAGCAGAGCGCTAGTCCAGTCACCTGCAAAATGCAACCTGGTGAATGCATAAAATTAATATATAATAGCAGCTACTAAAGTAAGTTTTTGATCGGGAGAAAAGGAAAGAGGGAATCTATTTATGGTTTTGCCGCAGAAAACAGAAATGGAAGAAGGGACCAAGGCTGGTATTATGGGGTGCGGCACTTGAATTATACAATGAAGGGTGAAGAGCTTGGCACGAGCGAGCAAATACCCGTACTTCTTCCAGTTTTCTCTCAAGCCATGCTCATCCCTCTCGCCATTTTCGTAATTATAATAATAGGTAACTGTCTCTCTCAATATCCTATGCATAAATTCTGACCAAGAAACACAGTATGCTTCCTGCTGCGGAAGCGAATAGCTGATCTCGCCAATCGAGGGGCGAACCAAATGAATCGGTTACTAGGCTACCACCTGCTACCAACGTCGATTGGCTCCTTCGAGGATGATATCGAAGACGGCCTGTCCAGCACTCACTTTGACCTTGAATCCCAAAACATTGACCAGAACGACCACCGGGCTGGCCTCAAAGACAAGGAGGAAATTTTAAAGATTATGAAGAAGCAAAAGTGCTCGTTTGACGAGGCACGCCTGATTCGACAGCAGCGACTCTTGAAAAAGAATGTAAGAAGAATAAGCTTATTATATGCATGAACCGCGAGTTGCTCATCAATTTCGTGATATTGCGACACTTTAGAACATCGATCCTGCTACGGGTCTGCCCCTCGACCCAAAATTTGTTACCTTCGGTCCTTCACCTTCCTCCTCTGCCTCTTCTTCATAACATGAACATAATACATTACATTTAATATACCAACGTCATTGGGATATCTCTATCTCGCACCTATGTGTATACGGAATACAGGATCTATTGATTAGGGTCTACAGTTTCGCTTTTTGGACGAGCGACTCGAGTTTGCCATTGCGGTAGAGCTCGTCGAGGTTGCTGTAGCCGCCAATGTGCTTTTGGTTGATAAAAATGTTGGGAACTGTCTTTTGGCCGGTCAGCTCGGCCAGGGCTTGCTGAATTTGCGAGCCATCGTTTCGGGTATCGAGTTCGTACGCATTAAACTTGACATCGAGATCACCAAACAGATCTTTGGCACCTGTGCAGTAAGGGCAGTAGCTCTTGCTAAAGATCTATACAAACCTAACATGTCAGTCCTTGTTAGAAAAGCAGCCATGAGCAGTTTACCATAACATTGTTGTCAGCAATTGCTTTCTTGACGAGTTCTTTGATGCCTTGAGTAACGGCGGCCATGGCGAGTGTAAAGAGAAATAAGAGACTATTTTACATGAACAGGTACGCCTGGACTGCCAATTTATATGAAATGTTTCGGTCTTACCATATAAATTCAGTCCTGCTTCTGCACCGCCTTACAAATCAACTGTAAGGGACATAAGACGCACATTAATAATCCGCAGACAGCGCACACCCTACAATAAATTCCGGCCTAATGAGGCACCTCTTGCTACTGCGATTCACCTCAACTTGTACATTTTGGTCTCCCTCTCGTAGCCGCTTATTTTGCATTCTATGTATGAATACAAGGCACAAGTCCAGCATCTTCGTATTCTTAAAGTTTGGTTATTCTCAATAGGATGGAGGGCATGTGTGCGTACTGCTTCGTATTGACAGATGATTTGTATGATGACAATAGGTGGATTTATTCCAAGGGATTCCGACTTGCGTCATTTTCGTCGAGTTCTTGCATAATCTCACCCTGCTCATTAATATAGACCTTTCGGAGACCCAGACTAGTCAGGTCGACGAGATAGTCAGGCACGGGTGGGTCGAGGATTCCCCGATTCGCCATTGCTTTTAGCCCTTCCATGATACTATCTCCTCGCATCAGTATTTTGACATCAAATGGGTCGTCCAGCTCTTGCGGATTCGACTCATTTAGCCGGATAGGTATGTGGCACTGTGGATAGAGAGTACAAGATCAGCACATAGGCGTACTAGTCCCATTCGTTGTGGAAACGCACCTCGATTTCAATTTTTTTCAACCCCTTGGTCAGACTGCCATGAAAGAGATCCCGCTCCATCGCAGCCCGCTGTTCGATCAAGTCTCGGTCGACAGGAACAATACGACGGGTCTGATCACGTGTCTGCACGTAGTTGGCAATTTTGGCGCGCTTCTTTGGCTGCTCAAAGTCCAAGGGGTTCTCTTGGGCATCATGGATCTTGAAGTCTTTAAACGAGCCGGAAAAGTTCCTCTCTTTGATGAGCGGGATGATATCTTTCAGTTTGTTTGTCGAGAGAGTGCTAGTCTCTACAGATGCTGCATCAAAGGCGGTGGCTATCGCATGCTGTATGTAGGGTTTGCCGCCGGTGACACGGCCATTTTGAAGAAGGTAGGGGGTATCAGGGAAATAGAGGAAGTGCACGGAGCCGTTTTTTGGGAATTCATTGGGTGTCTGAGATTCGAAAACCGTGATGGTGATCCACCACGCACCCAGTTCCTGATGCGCAGCAGTAAAGACGTACTGTATCCGGTATTACTCTTTTGATGTTCATATTCCTGCGACCCGTGCTTCTTGTTGACTTTTGCTTACCGCATGTGGATACCATCCAACCAGATTCTCACCAATCCGTTTCCTGATCGTGTCGCGCGAAAGGTACGTTTGTAACTGTGTATCTTCCTTTTCTTGAAGCTCCCAGAACGACCATGCTCGGCTCTGGCTGTATGTTTCAGTGACTAGACAGTGATGCATAAGTCAGTTATGGTGTGACAATAAAAAGGTAAGGTTACCTTACCTTTCAACGAAATACGTGCAGCTTGAAATCTCGTGAGACCGTCAGGCTGGCAAAAGAGCATAAAAGAGTCAGAACTAGGCACATTGTCAACTTTGCTTTGTCCAAATAGTTACATAGGCAAGCTTCAAATGTTCAATCAGTCGCTCCTTTGGGTAATGCTCCAAGGCCTGGGCGTCATGCTTGTGTCTTGGTCGGATCTCCGGGTGGGCGTCCCATTCGTCGAGACAGTCGAGGATGTCTTCTCTCTTGAGGCGTCGTACTAGGTTGTCAAGTCCATTTGCGTATGTTACGAGGGATAAGTCGGTTGAATGCAAAGGTTGCGGTGGTTCTGCTGAACGGGATATCATGAATCGGGAGTGTTGGACAAGGATGGGGAAAAAGAGAGAACGCGCGCGGGGTGGGACAAGCGCGCGCCTTCCGTCGCGAAAATTCACGATTTCTTTGTGTCGCGTCGCGTCGTGCTGCGAAAACACAAAAATAGCTCGACCACGTCCTGAAGTAACTTCTTGGACATCACTCTCTTCACTTGCTTCTTCCTCGATGCATATTAAGCAGGTACCTTTTTGCGCGTTATGCGATGAACCGTCCCTGACTAGTCTCTGCTCAGGTCACCATACAGGGCTTCAAGTCCTACAAGAACCAGCTTACCTTTGATCCCTTCAGCCCAAAGCACAATGTCATTGGTAATTTGTCCTTCCTCCTACTCCCAGCACCCTCTCACGCTAATGGTTTCTCTGTAGTTGGTAGAAACGGCTCCGGGAAAAGTAACTTCTTTTCAGGTACGCCCCAATCCCCTGGCCCTACTTCCCCTTCTTTGTATGGTCCTTCTGTTGCACTACTTAACCGGCTTTCGATCCTGTAGCGATCCGCTTTGTCTTGGGAGATGCTTACCTCAGCCTGAGCAAAGAGGAGCGTCAGTCGTTGCTGCACGTAAGTTCGCTATTGGATCCCGCTACCTTTCTTTAACATTCTCACCTTTGTAGGATGGCGACGGTTCGGCCACCATCACCGCCTTTGTGGAAATCGTCTTTGACAATGCAGACAATCGCTTCCCGGTAGGATAACACTATGAAGCACTACGAAGCTAAGCACAAGAATCTCATGCCATGTCTTTAGACCGGAAAACCTGAGGTTGTGCTGCGCCGTACCGTGGGTATGGCTTTGGACGAATTCTCCCTGGACTCCAAAAGCGCCTCAAAGTCAGATGTCATGAACTTGCTCGAGAGCGCCGGCTTCTCCAGATCCAACCCTTACTACATTGTCCCTCAAGGACGCGTAAGTACCGCTACGCATGGTTTATAGGGATGGTGAGGCAATCTGACAGGTGCTTCTTAGGTTACTGCCCTGACCGTCGCAAAAGATTACGATCGTCTCCAGCTCTTGAAGGAAATTGCAGGCACGCGCGTCTACGAACAGAAGCGGGTAGAGAGTAGCACGACCTTGGAACAAACAGGTAAGCATAGAAAACGATTGTAAAGGGTAGGAAAAGAAAAAGCTCATTTATATTTCGAAAGACATCAAGCGCGCCAAGATTAACGAAGTGCTCGAGTACATCCAGGAGCGCTTGACCGACCTTGAGCATGAAAAGGAAGAGCTCTCTCAATTCCAAACGCTCGACAGTCAACGTCGCTCGATCGAATACACCATTTTTGAACGCGAGCAGTCAGAGACAAATGAAAAACTCGAGCAACTCGAAGAGAGCCGACGACGGGACCTGGCTCAGAGCGACGCGAAACGTGAAGAATACGCAGACAACGAAGCCGAGATCACCAATTTTGAAGTCAGCATACGAGACATCAAGCAGTCTCTCGCTTTGCTCGATAACGAAGTCTCCGAGCTCCAAACTGAGAAAGAGCAGCTGATCAAGCGCAAGACACAGCTTGAGCTTACAGTCAAGGATTTGGAGGACGGTCAACTCTCGGAGCAAGAATTCCAGGCCAAGATCAAAGAGCAGCTGGACCTCGTGGAGCAAGAAATTGCCAGCGCCGAGCAGACCGTGGCTGAGTGTGCGCCTCAATATGAAGCATTGCGCGAACAAGACATGCAAGCACGCGATCAACTCAAAAGCCTCGAACTCGAGCAGGAGAACATCCACGCTAAGCAAGCACGCCTGGCCAAATTCACCAGCAAGAGCGAACGCGATGGATGGCTCAACAACCAAATTGCTGACCTCGAGAGCAATCTGACGACGCGTAACAACCAAGTTCAAATCCTGGAGGAGGAGAAAAAGGCGGTTGAATCCGAGGTGGCACGACGCAGTCAGCATATCCAGACCTTGCGCGAGCGCATCCATGAGCAGCATACGCTCCAGCAGCAGCTGGCGGAGGAGGAAAGCCAGTTAAAACAAGCTCGGGATGATGCGACGGAAAAACGCAAAGACCTGTGGCGCGAAGAGGCCAAGCTCGACTCGACCATGAGCAAAAGTGCGGATGAAATGCGACGTGCTGAGCGCTCGCTGGCGTCGGCGGTGGACCGTGCGACCAGCAGTGGCCTGGCGGCGGTGACCCGTGCGGTGCGGGACCACCAGATGCAAGGCGTTTATGGTCCCCTCTACGAGTTGTTTGACATTGACGAGCGCTTCCGTACGGCGGTGGAGGTTGCAGCGGGCGCGAGCCTGTTCCATGTGGTCGTCGACACGGACGAGACCGCCACGCGGCTCCTCGAGATCATGACCCGTGAAAAATCAGGTCGCGTGACCTTTGTACCGCTGAACCGCATCAAAACTCGGCCAGCCCCCGAGTACCCAGGCGCCAACGATGCCATCCCGTTAATGTCGCGCCTTCAATTCGACCCCAAGTTCCAGGCCGCGTTCCAGCAGATCTTTGCCAGTGTCATTGTCTGCCCCAACCTGGAAGTAGCGGCGAGTTATTCCAAATCGCATCAGCTCACGGTGGTGACCCTCGACGGCGACCGCGTTGACCGCCGTGGTGCACTGTTTGGCGGTTACGTCGACACGCGCAACTCGCGTCTCGATGCGGCCAAGCGTCTGAAGCTGTCTCAAGCTCAACACGCGGCAGAGGAAAAGCGCGTGAGCGAAATCAAGGTCGAACTGGACGCTGTCAACCACGAAGTCACTCGGATTCTCAGCGACCTTCAGCTGGTGCAGACAAAGAAAAAGCAGCTGCAGCTGCGCCAAGATACCATGAGTCAGGAGTCAAAGCTGCGCAACGAAGAAGAGTCTTTCAAGAGTCTTTTGGAAAGCAAGGTAATACAATGAAAAGGATCGGCAGCGCAGAGGCTTTGGAAGTACGAAAATAAGGGAAAAAACGTCACTAACACCATATGCATGCATCTCCGTATGGTATAGGTCAAGCACCTTGAAGACGTACGCAAGAGCGCGGCCATGCTCGAAAAGCAACTGGCACTCTACCGGAACGAACTGGCCTCTGAGCCTACACAGGCACTTTCCCCTGAGGAGCAAAGTCAGCTGACCGAGAATGCCCAACATATCGAGCGCATAAAGCAACAGCTCCTGGAGCTGTCTGCATCCAAAGCAGAGGTAAATCTAACAAAAAGAAAATACGCCCCCTCTCCCAAAGAAGAAAAGAAAGAAAAGAGAAAAGATCAGGAGAAGCGACCCCATGCTGATGCCGAGGATCACATTATCAGGTCGAGCAGCGCATGAATGCCCTGAATGACAAGCTCAAGAATGATCTGCGGCGGCGGCGAGACGAGCTCACGAGTCGAAAAGAGCGAGTCCTCGCGGGCGGAAGCGAAGCCGAGCTGAATCGCAAGCAAAAGGAGCTCAAGTCGGTGACGCGCAAATACACACGACTCACCAATCGACTGGGTGGTATGAAAACATCATTTCTTCATCTTTTTCTCTTGCTGACGGCATTACCCCCTGTAAACAGAGCTGGAAAGGGAAATTGAACAAGATCAGCAGGCGTTCGAAAAGGCAAGCCAGGCACTCGATCAGCTGAAGGTACTGTATATAGACACACGCAATATTTTCCTTGTATTAGCATGACTCATCGTCAGGACAGGAAGAGCAAGCAGCAACGGCACAGACGATTCGTGACTATGAGAAACGAATGGAACGACACCGTCTGCGACAAAACCTCTTGGTTCAGCGCAAGGAAGACTGTAACAAGAATATCCGCGACCTGGGTGTGTTGCCTGATGACGAGGAGGCGTTTGCGAAATATGCCAAATTCTCCATGGGCAAGGTGAGAAAATTCACGGGTAGAAAAAAAAAAAAAAAAAAGGGGGATGTGCGGCCGGGTATTGCGGGCGGGGTGAGGATAGAGCATCGCATGCTTACACAACCCAAAAACAGCTGCTTCGACACCTCCATCGCACGAACGAGGCTCTTCAAAAATTCAACCACGTGAACAAGAAAGCGGTTGATCAATATGACCTCTTCACGAAGCAGCAGAATCAGCTTATGCAACGCAAGGGAGAACTCGACAGCTCGGCCGAGGTAAGGAAGAAATATATGCCAGGGTCCATGCAAGGAAGGGATTTGCATTGACCGTATTTGGGATAGGCTGTACGAGGATTCATGGAATCCATGGACCGGAGAAAGGATGAAGCGATTGAGAGCACATTCCAACAGGTGGCAGCCAACTTTGAGGAGATCTTTGAACAGCTCGTCCCTGCCGGCTATGGCCGCATGGTGATTAAGCGGAGGCAGCAGGTAATGCTGAAATATGAAAAACAACAAAAAATTGGAAAAGAAAGCACGCCGTTGGCGACGCTGATGGCGAAATAATGCTAATAATAATGAAAAATTTTAAGGATGCGATGGAAGTGGATGGAGGAGAGCAGCCGGAGCGGTATGACGGAGTTGCGATCCAGGTAAGGACAAGCATGAATGCATAGCTTCTTTTGCCATGTGGAAATCCAAGTGTACTGAGTGCGAATGTGGCAGGTGTCTTTCAACAGCAAGTCGGACGAAAGCGTGATAATGCAGCAGCTCTCCGGCGGACAAAAATCAGTGGTTGCACTCGCGTTGATTTTCGCCATCCAAAAGTGCGACCCCGCACCCTTCTATCTCTTTGACGAAATCGATGCCAACCTTGACGTGCAGTACCGCTCCGCAGTGGCAAACGTGATTGCGTCCATGCCCGGGCAGTTCATCACAACGACTTTCCGCCCCGAACTGCTCAACGTCGCTGACAAGTGTTATGGTGTAGCTTACCAGGGCAAAATCTCGATGATCCAGCCTGTCCTCAAGGAGCAAGCTCTCGACTTTGTTGTTGTGGTAAACAAAGAAAAAAAAGTTTCCGAAGATGACGGCTCACATATCCCGCCCAATAGGAGCAAGCACATTAATGAAAACATCTGTACACACACACTCTACATCAACACAACACGATCCATACACACACATACACCCACATACGCATGCGCGGAGACATTTAGTGACGAGCGAATAAAAAAGTATGGCGCGTGTCGATGAACACATGAGCTTATCTCTCTCGTAAAATAAACATTTCCTATGCATCTGATTCACGGGGTTTGACCAGTATTTTTAATACTGCTGGTGACAGAGTGATACAATATATTGAGCAAAAAGGCAAAACGAGCAAAAATAAGAAAGAAGGAAAACATATGTACGGATAACTATGGAAGATGCGCGATAGAGCGTGTCAGAGTGTGACCGCGTGTGTGAGAGCGAGTTGAAAGAGGAGAGGGGTTGGAACGAGGATGGGGTGAATGGATTGTACGGAAAGGGGGTTTACTCCAAAGAGAGAATAGGAAATGGGGCTGTTTACAAGGACCACTTTTCAGTGGTGGAGGTATGAATGAAGACAAAACGGTCTTTCTGTTGTTGTTGTGAGTTGTTTGTGGTTAGACATGGCGAAGGCGGAGGCGGCGGAGGCGGCGGAGGAGGAGGTGCGTCCATCATGGTATCATCGTCGTCCTCCAGTTGATCAAAACAGGCGTCGAGCCATATTTCTTCCTGGGTTGGTTGGTATTGCTGACACGAAAGGAGGACATTACGGACCAGGACTTGCCGACGTAGGGCTGGTTCGGTGCGAGATCGTTCGCCTTGCCAGAGTTTATAGAGAGAGACCTCTGTGATGTAGACATAAGGCTTCATAATCACAAATTCGTTCATGCTTTCATTTTTTGTGGTGTGCAGTATATATATACAAGTATGAGAAGACTGTATATATATAATGCAGGCAAGAAGAAGAAAAAAGAAAGGAAGAAGAAAGAAGGAGAAGCAGGTGAAAGAGGTAAAGATTGCGGATTTCGTTTGTTCCGTCAAAAGATAAGCGCACACACACCATAATAATCATGTATTTTCAACACAATTTATGCTCTTGTGGGTTGCACCCGCAGCACACAATATACATTCATTGACTTCTGATTGGTTCAATTCCAATCTCCTCAATTTTGCCACAGTTCACTTGGCGCTATCAAAAATCTCTTCTGTATTTCTCCTCACCCAGAACAATCCCCGCATCCAGAGGTTCAGTCAGTCAGGCGTTAACAGTAATAACATGTGTCAATATAATGCATGCTATTTAGACTCTGTGGTTCAGTTGCATACTTCTCCAAGAGTAAGTCTCATAATGATATTTATGTCACACCGGCGCTATACTTCCACTTGTCACTTTCTGTATGGTCTCTGTTACTGCGGCCACGAGCCGCTGCGGATTGATCCGGCTGCGGTGGCATGTATTTGTGTTTACCAGACGACGAGTGCTGTCCACGTAGTATCGCGTGCATACGATCGACTTGTCCATATTTGGTGTTGTCTTCTGTGACATAAACGAACCGCCGCGTACTACGTCCTCATTTTCGCGTGTTTTTGTTCTGCGGCGCAGTCAGAACAGTTCTTATTGTGTGACACTTGGCCCCCCTCCTTTCTCCGCGTTGAAACGCAACAGGGCGTTCACTGCGGTAAAGATCTTCCACATAGCTCCTTAACTTTTCTAACATGAAAAAAGAAAGTTTATCTTTGCCCAAATAGGTTAAAAAGCAGGTCCATTGTTATGAGAACACGTAGTACCGAATAAGAGTCCAGCTACAGTATACAGCCACTCAGAAAAGTGGGGCACTGATATAATGCGAACGACATGAGGCCGTTACTAAGGGGCTTACTACTATAATCACGTAGCAGCAAGAATACATATGCTTCGTTCAGCAGCGGCACGAATCTGTGGAGCGATCCGTATGGACCTTATTTATACGGATTTGCAATGAAGAGAACAATGCCGTAGTACGCGTAACCGCTCTATGTTTCGATGTATACCAGGCGATCTAAAAGCCATTACTGTAGCTCTACCCTGGTCTTTATGCAATTACAGTATGTTACATAGCAGCCCATTGCGTGCGAGCCACTTGCAACGTATTCTGAATAGTTTCTCACGCGTTATTGCAGTACAATATTACGTGAATGGAACATGTGTGGTTTATATTCAGAACATATAGTTCAAAAACAAGCATGTCTCCTTCCTTGGCGCCTTTTGTGCAGAATGCTGTTGATACATGTGTTTCCTGAGACTCGATTCCCGCCGGTAAATGTTGTTGCATCCAGACTGTTCGCATCGGAAAGGTGGTAACTATCTTTACAGTAAGTACTGGTAGATCAGGAAGGACAAAAATAAGATCTTACGCGTCCATGTTCGCGACATTCATGTCTCCATAATCCATAAGCCTCTGCGTAATTCTTCCAGCAATTTGGATACTCGCATTGAAATACCTGGAAACATGTTAGTTGATCAATGCTGTTGATACTCTCTTCGCTACTACATACATTTGGAAGCTCAGGGCGTTTTTGTGTTCTTTCTTCCTTTTTTCCTCCCCTACAGTGTGCCGGTACTGTATGATGCATGTAGCTGGACTGATGAATGAATTCCTTGCTGCACCCATCTCGTCCACAACGGTATAAACCCGACTGTATGAGACAAGACGGTTTGTTGAGCGTATTGCGATACCGGGCATGTAAATTAATAGCTTACGACATGTCTGTGTTTATGTTCTACGTGCTTGTAAAGATCCGTTTCATGTAGAAATAGCCTATAACAGCTACCATAGCAACAAGTATAGTACTAGATACATATGAGTTATATGTTTACATGAAGATAGACCCATCATCCATTTATGCTTGTAATATGCTTACCGACGTCTCTACCCCAGGATGGTTCTTTTGAATGTGCTTTACATAATTGCGCGGGTATGTAAAGGAGGCATCACACCCAGACACATTACAAATATAAGGCGCTTGCTGCGAATGGTACACGTAGATACATATCAGCAATAACACCGTAGAGACGTGTCATTATCTATATAGCAGTCACGTACTTCAGACTTATGTATCCTCGTTATATGAATTAGAAGACTTTTTGCAGTCTTGAATGAGCTACGACATCCTGGTTTCCAGCAGAAGTACGGCTAGAAAACTTTAGCATACTCAGATGCGGCAATTCAAAGTATATACCTTTGTATCCTTGGTACAGTGTATGCACACATAAATGTACCTACGTCAGCATACACGCGCTTGGGGCAGTACTTAGTGCGAACACTACAAAATTCGTACCTTTCCAACCGCATCATGGGCTCGGCTATGAGTATCGCGCACGGACGCCGCACGTTCTTGTTTTTTTGTCTGTTTCTGAGCAACTTGATTTTTTTGAGGGCTAACAGAGGTACGCTTTACTGGAGATAATTCCCATGTGCCAGCCGAAGTGGGTTCGCTCTTGATGTCACCCAGCAAAGCAGCTCTGCTGCCACTCTTTACGCGGTGTGCGTCGGATGGTTTTAAAACTTCCTCTGTCGTCTGTGAGCTATTATCATCTCCACTGGGTGCAGTGGCGCTGTCCTTTGACGAAGGAAATAAGAAAGGAGCAATGGATGTCTGTCTGTATTTTGGTTTTCGCCACAAAGGACAGTCGGGTTTTTTCAAGGGCTGTTTGGTGCCTGTATGCCTTGGTTCAATGGGATCGACTTGCGCCGCTTGTCGACCTTTCCCGGTACTTCTCTCGTGGTCGAACATGACTGGTCTATGCTTAGACACCATCTCCATAGAATATGTGTATTCAGGTGTGGAGGAACGAAAAGAAGGAAAAAGAAAAAGAAAGAGGTGCCAAAGTTTTTTTTTACCGACTCCTCGTTTGTGTGACGAAGCCTGAATGTCATTGGCCCGCTTATATGCTATGCAGCCAGCTTGCATTTAATGTTTTTCGGCCGGCTAGATCAACTACTGTACTAAAATTACGCGTTGTATATTATGTATGAAGACTGGCTGCTTATTCGTAATTTTACTGACGACATATCTCTGTATTTCTACGTATAGCTACAAAGGGCTACGCAATACGGAGAAACTACTATATGTATAATTAAATCCATCTACCTTGACCCTTCGTCGTGCTTCAGGCTAACACCCTCACTTACAATGCCACAGTGAGAGAGAGCTGCGAGTGATATTTGTGGTATCCATCAAAGACACAAACTAATAGGATAAAGGAAAATAGTAAGCTATGCCCCTTATCCTGCCATGGGTCTCATAAAAGCGATATCAAAGGTATCTGGCATAAATTTATTCATTGAGCCGAACATACTTTATTTATACGTTACACATCTAAAGCTGCAGCTGAATGCTGTCTATGTAGAAGCAAGTAGTATTACCAGTTTCATAGCGAGTTATAGTCTCAGGTGTTGCAGGTATATATGGACAATTTATTACAAAAGGTCACATTTGGAAACTAGTTCTCTTTACACCCCCAGGAAAGATAAAAGCAAAAAAGAATACTAATCACAATGATCAGAACAAACAGCGTACTGTACACACTGATCACCGAGATCGGAAACACTGCCGCAGTCGAAAACCACTTTGATGTCTCTTCTCCGTGTTGTGGTCGTTGCGATGGCCGGGGCTGTTCAGTGCCTTCGCCATGGATTTTCTCTTCCTGGTCCAAGCGACCGAGTTCATTCAAAGCGAGGGCAAGCCGCGTGCTTCTTTCCGACGACCGCAGAGCATCCTTAAAGTCCTTGACGCGCTGAAGCATAGCGTGGTGCTGTGCATCGAGATAGCGCGACAGGTGCATCTGGTCGTCCGATCGGCGGCGGCGGCGGCGCCAGTCCAAAAATTTGGATGCTGTGGACTGTCGCAAGGCGCTCGCACGAGGAAGTAAGGTTGTGTCAATCAAGTCATTGAATGACGTTTCAGGAGCGCTAAAGACGGGTGGAAGTGTATCGAGACCCTCGAGGTCATGGCGCACGCGCTGTTTCGCGACGTCGAGTTCTTTCTTATGCTCCATGATAATCAGCGGGACGAGGTTGCACATGTCTT
The DNA here is from genome assembly GCA_023630325.1 of Syncephalastrum sp. PYS2702. Taxonomy (NCBI): domain Eukaryota; kingdom Fungi; phylum Mucoromycota; class Mucoromycetes; order Mucorales; family Syncephalastraceae; genus Syncephalastrum; species Syncephalastrum sp. PYS2702. Next base: position 285,725 of record JAMAMT010000013.1, read on the forward strand.
GGAGGGTATACATGTACTCGCGGTCGACAGGCTTGACCCGATTAAGAATGACGTACACACAACAATCCAGGTGGCCGGTTGCCCCGTGTGCGCTCACCAGTCGCCGCAGCAGCTGATAATCCTGGTCTTCTATGATGTGTGGGTTCAACAGCCTGCGTGTCATCTCGAACTGCTTCTCGACGTAGCCAGCCACGCGCTGGATCACCTGCTGGGCCTACACAACAAAGTCATGATCTTTTTTCTTCGTCTGATATCACTCCCTTTCACCTCCACTTGCTCGACACTATGCCCATGTCACTCATGGAACAAATGCCTCTGGCTTCTTTTTTTCCGCTGTCTCTCTTCCCCAAACCGCCCCTTCCCCCCCTTTTTTTTTCCACAAACATGTACTGTACATCTACGCAAGCGCCATACCCCGGCGTGTCGACAAACAAGATGTCTTGATTGCTGTATATCGCGAAGTCGTCTTCACTGAGGATGGGCTCTGGTTCGGCGTCATCGTCCTTGTTAAGATTGTCACTAGGTGCAGAAAGGTTGGGTGTCAGGGCGGTTCGAATCAGTCTAGTTTTCCCGATGCCCGAATCACCGCAGACAAGGATCCGCAGTCGCTCGTTGCCCTCTTGGACAGAAATACGAGGTACGACAAAACCACTGTCATGTTCTTCTTTTTCCCCATCATATGCGTATTCAGACTCATATTCATCACTGCTGGGTTCACTGGTGGAGTGAGGTTGGTACTCTTCCTCGTCGTTACTGTCGTTTGGATATTGCTGTGTATCGTGACTTGAGTCACAATGCAGGGACGTATCTTGGAGACTGATAATGCTGCTCGTGCGACTGGTATTGTTGCTGCCGTCGTCGTCTTTTAGCCCCACAAACACTTTGCTGCCAATCACACAACTCTCGGGTGTCGTCATGTCGAGCCATGCACAGTGGTAGAGGGTGAATGAGAAGAATGAAAGGAAAAAAAAGAAGATAAAAATGGTGAAAAGAGACAGGCGCAAGAAAGAAGAAATAAAAAAAGAGGACGATATATGCTGCGTATTTTTTCTTTTCTTTTTGATCTATAATGAATGCAATAGTTTACTTCTTTTCGTTGCTGTTCAGGTTGGGTGCAATGTTGTCTTGCCAGAACTTTTGGGCGTGGCTGCCAATGTCGGCGTTGATGATGCTGTGTGCTGCATTCGAAATGTGGTCGTTCCACGACTGCTTCACTGAATAAAGGCACAGGGATGGGTTAAGTCAAGGCTGAGACGTGCGGAATGTTCAGTGCGTTACCTGAAGGCACGAGGCGGCCGGAGACGTACTTCTGAGAGTCGCTGATAAAAGAGGAACGCGCAGTAGGAGAGTCGAGAGGCTTGCTGCTGGCGGTGCCGGCCGCGACCTGATCGAGGGTCGTCTTTGCATCGTGGAGTCTTCTGCGAATGTCGCTCGTGTCCGACGACAGGTTATCGCGCAGCTTGTACGTCACAGCAGCAGCAGTTAAAACACCAACGAGAAGCGACACGGTGCGTGGCATATTTCACAGTTGAACAAAGCAGGTGGATATTTTTTTTCTTTGGGCAAGGGCCTTCTTTTGTCTTTCAGTCTGTGTCTGTCTGCTCTTTGCCACTCAGATTCACCCCCGCCAATGAAATTCGCTTTCTGCTTCCCTACCCACATAACACATTCTATATCCCAGTAGGTATGCTTATTCAGTCAGTCAGTCATTTAGGTAGTCACGCATGAAGTCAGTGCAAGTACTGTAGTGGAAGAAAAGCCGTAGTATGAAGGAGGCGATATATCTCATGTCTAGGAAAGGCTATGTACATAATGTATGAGCGAGCGTGTAAAAAAAAAGGAGGGATGCTGGTGCGGTTCGAAGGTAAGTGAAGGAGGATAATTTATCGAGGAGGAGTGCGGCGCATTGGACTTGGGCAGTTGCTTTGGCTGCTCTGCGACGTACTACAGTCACGGGGAGACGGTGAAAGCACGTACGATCCTTCAATACGCCCATCCGACGGTACTCTGTCCCTTTGGATATCTTTTGCAAAAGGAATCGAGATAGAGCTTTCTCGGTCTGTTTCCTCAATAGCCTCCTCTATTTCTTCTTCCTCTTCGCTCTCGTCCACGTTATTCATCGCAAACTCCTTGGCCGCCTCCTCGCCTTCTTCTTCGGCGAGCACGTTGGTCCACTCCTCAATGTTTTCGCCGATAAAATCAAGACAAAATCCCATCTCTATACCATAAGCTGTCAGTCATTTTACCACCCTTCCCCTTTTTTGATTGAACCCGCTCCACTTACCGGGAATAATCTTGGAGAGAGCCACAAAAAGCTTCATGGCAATGTTGCGTTTGAAGGCGAGTTGGAAGCGTGCCAAATTGACGTTTTGGCGATCATTCATGGGTAGCACATCCAGATTGAGTTCCTTTTCCAAGTCGCCTTGCAAGAAAAACTCTTCCGCAAGGTTACAAGCCCAACGCTTTGCTAACGGAAAAGGTCGCGACTGTACGCGCACATTAATACAATCGAAATTCGCAGTTAAAGAAATATAACTTACACAGTTACCGATATCGGCGCATTTGATGATGGCGCCGCAAATGATTTCACGCTCTGCATTAGCCACAACCTCGTTCTGCAGATCAGTTGTATGGATACGCATGCTTTGTTCCTCAATGCTATGGACAAAGTCATCATGTAGACTCATGTCGGTCATCAATATGCAGTGCACAACCAGTTTTCGGAACCACTGCAGATCAGGCCGATGATAATTCAGAGTGAGTTTACCGAGTTTCGGTTGCGTGTGTAATATGTGGAAGAACGCCATTGAGTGGTAGTTCTCCAACACCGATCGGTCGTTGTAAAGCATTGCCAACGGGGTCCCAGTGTTTACCTGGTTCATACCAATCCTGTTCAGACCAGATTCTGGTGTATCCACTTGTACTTACCAAGAAGCGATTCGTAACGCCGGGGTGGCCGACGTCATGACCTAAGCTCGCCATCAGAAGGGCCAGGGTGTCAATGGGCCGGAGCAGTTCCTGGATGAGCTTGCGCTGTTTTGATCCCGAGAACCCGGAACCTTTCCGGGTCCTAGAGAAACCGGCCAACGCGTCTTCAAATAAAGGCTTGACTACACCGACTTTGCATAGAATGTAGTATGTGGTCTGCATAACGTCGACAGCATGTCGAAAATTGTGGTAAGGGTTCTGGTTATTGTACGAATTGCAGATGTCGAAGATAAAGTTGTAGAGGTCATCTGTACAAAAAGAACAAAACAAAATGAGTGACACGTGCGCGTGCTACATTACACAAAGAAGGATGCAAAAAAGAATAAGAATACGAACCAGCGGGTACCCGGAACTCCTCGAGCTCAGGTATACTCAGCACTTGTTCCAAGATGAGGTATACGCAGTGGACAAGGTCGGTGTCGCTCAGATGGAGTGGCATGAAGTCCCAGCTACAAACACGCGATTTGAGAAACTCGTTGCGGTCGGCCGAAATCTCAATTCTTGATCGGCTCAGTGTGGGCTCGGGAGTATAATAATTCACAACAGCTCGAGGAATCCTTTGGTGCAAAGATAAATAAAAAAATAAAAATAAAAAAAGTAAAAAAAAAATACAAAAAAATAGAAAGAAAAAGCTTATGTTAGATATACACACACAGAGAGAAATAGACACAAAAAGGTGATTATACCAGACATCATCGTCGTAAACGCCCTTGAGTCTGTCCGTAAAACTTCGCCAAGAGGGACCTTGTCGTCTGATATTGGTGCGTATTCTTTGCTTTGTGATTTCCTTCTCATTTCCACTCTCATAGTTGTAGCGGTGGAGATTCTAAGTGGATCGATTGGGAAAGTCAGGCTTTTTCGGTATCGTCCGTCTGAGATGCATCATACCAAAAAGAGAGTTTTCATCGTGTCTGGTCTTAGGGGTTTGAGAATATAGTCGCCCGCACCGTGCTCCAGACAGCGCAGCATGTAATCTTCATCCTCATTCTTAGATAGCACTACAATGTCGATATATATGGTGTCCACATTATGAGTGTATGTGCGCATGAAGCAAAGCAAGCGTGGGAATGAGGGACGAGGCCTGCGTTGGGTGTATGAAACTTGAGTCTGCCTTACCAATGGTGACAGTGTTCTTGAGGGAGCGACGCAGAAGTTGTGAGGAGAAGGAGTGGATGACGGATATAGTATCTTCATGTTCATCACAGCCACGCTCGTTATCAAACAATAGAAGGGTGGGGTTGGCGGTATATTTTTGCTTGGTCTGCAATGACCGCAGAGCAGCGGTGGCGTTCGCCACGATGGTCACTTTTGCAAGTGTAAGTCTTTCCTTTTGGTCTCACTTTTTGTAGTGTTGGGAATGTATGTCTACCTTCACCAAACGTAGAGTGCAGCTGGGTGACCAAGGTGTCTTGGTGAGTGGCGCTGCGATCCACCAGAATGACGGAGCATTTGCGCGAAGACATGAAACTGCAGCAGCATGGTGAGCCCAAAAGGACGACAACAAAATTAAGTTCTCTGTGTTCTGTGTGTACCAAAGGTTCGAAAAGTCAAGTGACAAGCCAGAAAGGAAGAGATCGCGCGCGTGTGCGCGAGTGATAAAGTAAAAGAGTAGTTTAGACGCACCGAAACAAGCAGGTGATAAGGCCGCTTGTGGGTTGCAATCAATTTCATTGGCTCAGACTCGCATTGCGCACCAGACGCATCAATGTTGAATCGTGTATGGTTAATGGATCTGATACCCTTTCCTTGTCTTTTGTAGGAAGTTGGCAGAAATTAAGAAGACTAGATTCATTGTATTTCAAAGCACGTCAAAAGCATCTGTGCACAGCCCATCGTTTTGCAGTGGCGAATCAAATAGCAAGAATCCGACCGCCGCTTCGGGTTTTCTCACGCTGCGACGACACCTGGACTGACATCAGCGGAAGGCCCGCAAGAGGTATTATCATTCAAGCGTGAATCACTCCGAAGGGTATATTCTTTTTTTCAAAAGCCGACACTTCGGCCTTCTTTACTTTATAAAAGCCCTTGCAAATTGCGACCAGGAACACTCCTTGCCCCACACTCTTCTCTCTCTCTCTCTCTTCTCTCTTCTCATCAAGCATTACTGTAACGACTCCTACCATGGCTGCCTACCAACGCATCAACCACGAAGACCTTGCCTCGTCCCCTCTTGCCCAGTGCATTGGTAAAGAAAGCTTCACCCGAGCTGTCAAGACAAGCCCGCCTTCAGAACAAGACACTGACCCTTCCCTTCCCTTCTGTTCTTCATAGACCTTGCCAGCTCTGCTACCGGCAGTGAGATCGTCGAGGTCACCAACGAGTTCTTCGCCCCCGCCATCAACATGATCAACCCTGCTCCCCCGATCCACGCCCCTGGCAAGTTCGTTGGTATGTTAACCGCGTTATCATGCTACAAACGAAGGATGACTCACATGCTTTACAGACACCGGTGCCTGGATGGACGGCTGGGAGACCAAGCGTCACAACCCCAACTATGACTGGTAAGGGAGATAGAGAAAGATAAAAAAAAAAGGGCTGGGTCTGGCTATATCTGTTGCGGTGTGTGGAATGTTCGATGGTATCAACAGAGGCGTGCATTTTAGGTGCATTATCAAGCTGGGTTTCCCCGGTTCGGTCCGCGGTTACGATATCGACACCCACTACTTCACCGGTAACCAGGCTCCGGCTGCTTCGGTGGAGGGTGCCTTCTGCCCTAATGGCGACATTAAGAACGCCAAGTGGACCGAGATCCTTCCCAAGGTCGATCTTCCCCCCACCTGCCACAATGTCTTTGTCCTCGAGAAGGAGACCGAGGTCTTTACCCACATCCGTATCAACAACATCCCCGATGGTGGTATTGCTCGCTTCCGCGTCTATGGCCACGTCCAGCCCATCTGGCCCGAGGACAAGTCGTAAGTTTGCTGAACAGATCGTGTCGGGAATTCTGGAAAATTCATACTTCTCTTTTTTTTTTTTTTTTTTTTTTTTTTCATACAGCGAGGTGCTCGACCTTGCCTACGTTGGCAACGGCGCCCAGGCTGTCTTCACCAGCAACCAGCACTACACGCCTGGCAGCAACCTGCTCCTGCCTGGCCGCGGCCAGAACATGGGTGATGGCTGGGAGACCAAGCGTTCGCGCACTCCTGGCCACAGCGACCACGTCGTGATCAAGCTCGGTGCCAAGGGCCACATCCTCAAGGCCGAGATCGACACCTCCCACTACTGCGGTAACTACCCCCACCGCATCCGCCTCGAGGCCACCCAGGCCGATGATTATGAGAACGCCACCTGGGACACCATCATCGAGGACTGCGCCGTCGGCCCCCACGACCTCTTCTACTTTGACACCCTCCACACCGACAAGGTCTACACCTATGCCAAGATCGTCATCATCCCCGGTACGTTTCCAACCCACTCCATATGCGCATGGTCTTATGTGTGACTCTTTTACTAACGTGCCCGTTGCAATCCCAATAGATGGTGGCTTAAAGCGTGTCCGCCTGTATGGTGTCCGCGAGGGTGGCAAGATCCCCTCCCTTCCCCTCGCCATTCCTTCCCAGAAGCAGAACGGCAACTAAATGTAATCTATGTACCTTATCAGCATCTACTAGATCGATTACCATTCTGTACAAAAATAAAAATATCCAGATAGTATATAACAATCACTCAATCAATGGATCACCTACGGTATTTTTATAATTTTCTTATTTTTCATGTGGGTGTATATTTATGCCGTTGCTCTGGACGGATGATAGTTATTTCAACATTCTGACGCGATATTAGATGGCTATGATACGTCCGCGGGAAAATGTAATCATTAGGGTTTGGTAAGACCTTTTCAAATACCCTAAAAAAAAAAGGGCGTATGCAAAACTTTTTCTTCTCTGTTTGTCAGATGCGGTGATAGTAAGGGAGTGCGTGGCGTGGGTTGGGACGTTTCGTTATATACAAAATTCTACTTCAAATGATCCGATAGTATCGCATAAGGATAGTCGATCCAACACAGAATACAAGTATGGATACAGTGATGCTCATGAACCAGCTCAAATCGTGCTACGTTTGGGGCTAGGTTAGGCTTGCGTGGTCCTTGATTTTTAAATATCTCGGCAACTTACTTGATCTTGTCCAGGGACGAGTACATTCATGCCCCAAAGACCGGTGACGAGGTTCATGGGTACAAGAATACTACCCAATGCGGTCAGCTTCGAAAGTACGTCGTTCATTTCATTGTTGGTCTGAGTCATTTCAATGGAGATCTGGGCCAGGTAATTGGTGTGAGACCGAGAGGATATCTTTTCGTAATGATTCAGTGCTTGCAGCATGGTTATAATATGATCTGTATCAGAAAAAGAAAAAATGCAAACCCATCAGCGCAATGCCTCTCCACTTTCCAAGAACACATTACCTTGAACATCGCCGAGATACAGTGCCACTTCCGGGCTGAGTTCCGGTCTGGTATTGTCTGCTGGACGTGCCTCACCCCGCTTCGCCAAAGTCTTGACCACGTCGACCTTGCCCTGAAGCAATCGAAGCAAGCTCATCATGCGTTTTCGACAGTATCCTATCCGTCGCAACATATCGGACTGCTCCGACTCCTTGAGAATCAGAACGAGCTCATCGATGGAGTCCACCTCAAACTCAATGGCCCGGATCAGCGGTGCAAAGGAGTCGGTAATGTCATCCAGGAGACCATAGCATATCCAGTCAGGTGTCACGTCAATGTAGTCGCGAAGCTGTTTGATCCGTTTCCGGACATTGTGCGGGTGTGGCATCGGACGAAAATGAAACTAGGGCCATGTCGTAAGCAAATGGTCTAGATAAGCTTCTCTTTGAGAGCTTACAGTGAGTACGCCTTCTTTCAAAACTACGATATAGAGAGCCAGAGGTTGCATGTAGTTGAGGGATTGTTGATCTTGCTCGAAGCTGCGGAAGCAAATAAAGTAGTAGTTTTTAAAGACCTCGCATTTTTCTCGTTGCTCCTCCATGGTGATATCTTCGACGGTCAGGGGATGGATATTAAAAGTCTAAGGAAGCGTGAGCATAGGCAGGGACTACGTCATAGTGATAGCACAAGTTACCGTGGAGAGTATCTTCATTTCCTCGTCGGTAGGCGAGAGGATGTCGAGCCAGAAGTAGCCCTTCTTCATGGAGTCTCCGAGCTTATTGGTATGGGTCGGTATATCAGAGATGGAGCGTGCATGGGTCGTAGTTGGTTCTGCGACCGAGTAAAATGTGATGCGGCAGGCGTCGGCAGTAGTTACTTTGATGTCGGGATGCTATGGTAGAAAGTGAGAGCGTATTATTATGGATTGTAACGGGCAAAAAAGCGGAAAATGTGTGTGTGAGAGAGATCGGACTTGCCTTCATGCGATCACCGTACAAACTGAAGCGTCTGTCCATCTTTCGCTGAGTGGGTCTGCCGCTGCTCACGTCGTCTTCCGTCGACGCCAGTCGTCTTTTTTCTTCCTGCACAAATGCGTCGAGGCCGTCATAATCGATCTTGTGCTCGACGTCTTGCTCCTTGTTGGGCGCAGGAAAACACACGTCCTCTTCTGCATCGGACAAGTGCCGTGAGGAGGCCGTTGTGCTGGCTTCGTCTGTATCGTACGGGTGATGCATGTCATCGCCCGAGCCTACGTCGATGCTGACACTCTGCTGATCGCGGTTCATGTCGAGCGGGGACGTGCTAAAGGTGGGTGGCTGGCGTGCATGGCGTTAAGACACGAAAGCAATTCGACTGCCCACGATTACCTCTTCTTCCGGAATGGCATGGTAGCGCGTGTGGGGGTAGTAGAGATTGAGCGGTTGAGACTGACTCCTGCTGGCGGGTGGCGGGCGATGGGCGTTGGGGGGCTGTTCTCGTCTTTGTTGCTGTCTCTCGCTTCTGCCATTTCTACGCGCGCGTGGCCTGTCTGATCGTGGCATGGTTCTGTGCAAAGAAACAGAAGGAAAGAAGAAGGGAAAAAGGAGCCGTCGTGATAAGGATAATAGGGGGGGTTTTGACGTGGTAGGTAAAACGGGAGCTTCACTCGAGAATTCAAGCCACGATCAGACGCCCTTCATGCATGAATTTGAGTGTGCGTTTCGAGTTTGTCATATTAGGTTCAACAATGTTTATTTATTCTTGCCCATATACTATAAGAATTGCTTTATGTATGACCATATACTGTCTCATATCATCTATCTACTTTTGGATGTGACATAAATTTACCTCGGTTACCCTTTTTCATATGCGACCTTGGTGGAGTTCGTTGTTAGTTACACCTACTTGTTCATCCTATTTTCATCCACCGTTTACTTATAGGCGGCCAATGATCTGCCAGAAAAATATACCTGACACACAAAACAAATGAGCTATATATACAGTGTATCAATATCATATGCCAGTCGCGAATTTGCCGCATCACGCGATGTTGCAGAAATAACGCGTCGCATCATTCGAAGAGCAACAGCCCATGCTTCCTGCATTGCACACTATCCGGAACCCATCAAATAGGGCACACACGATGTCAAGCGTGCTCCTTATATGGATGGTATCTACTGATATATGCGACTGTTACGTACTTCGCGGGACAAAGCATACTTTTTTTTCTGCAGATTTATTACTACGTTTTGCAAAGCATCAGACAGCACAAGTATGTTGCTGAGCATCGATTTCGATTGGTGTTTGAACAACGGCCAGAAAAGGACTATTCAGTCATTCTTTGTGCTGAGAAAAGGATATCTTCCTTAGGAACAGACGTTCTATTGGGTGTCACGCACAGCACCCAGAATGTAAGACCAAAAGCTCAAGCCTATTGGTCGTAGGTACTCTGACATCTTCTCACGCGGTCTGTGCGGGACGATATATTAAAGGACATATATGACGTATACAATCAGATAGGATGTAATGCACACTGTGTGGGTTATACGCGGTAAATCTTCCATTTCAGCTTTATTTTGTATCTACTATACTTGAATGCCAGTGTTAACAAAATCATATTAGGCACGCTTTGATGCAGATTTGGGCGATCAGGAGAAGAGAGTCTCGATCTGGCATGTTTGCTATTGTCCTCGCGATAAAAACCCGTTTGTCAAAATGGCAGGCTTTGTTCTCATTATTCCTACAATACATTTCTGCGCAGTACAGAAAGTATCTGGATACAGACGAATCCAGACAAGGCAAAGCAAGGGAAGGGAAGGGAAAAGGATGTCAGTGACTTCTTTATGGGTCGGAAGGTGAAATACAGAGGAAGGCAAAACAAAATTGGGTGGCGGAAAAAGAGAAGTCTGGGGGTCAAAAAAAAAAAGCAAGTACACGGCCACAGGTTGCAGCGCGCCACAACGTAGAGAGACGGACACACTCTTTTTTTTTTTCATTTCTTGATACGCTCGGGTGTATACTAAAGAAAAGAAAAGAAAGAGAAAAAAGAAGAGCTTAATTGCGACGCAACACGGATCGGAATGGCTCTACCGTCGGTGATGCATACAAGAGCCTGGCGACCCATCAACGCGGCCGTGCTTACGTCTGCCCACGTGCTTTGCCGACAATGTCTCTCGCGCCGATTCGCGTCTGCTTCCTTTGTCACTCATTCGCGCTCCAGACTCGCCGATCCCAGGGCGCCCGCCGCCCGATTATCCCTGCCACGCTCCTCTTCCTTCACCACCGCCACGAGCACCACCAGCAGGCGTACCTACGCCCCTCCGCCCTCGCATACCTCGCCTTCTGCTTCGCCTTCCCCTTCCCGTCCTCCGCATTCCTCCTCCGAAACCAACCCAAACACGGCGCCCGTGCCTTCGACGCTGGCCGCACGCGATCAAAAGCTACTCGACACATTCCACCGCCAGCTCAGCCTGAGCATTGCTGACGCGAAATACCCTTCCTTGGTCAGCCGGAGGCGGCGTCACCTCCACGAGAACGCGAACGAATACCTGACCAGCATCCGCAAGCGCACCGTCCTGCGGCGCCTCCATCAGATGATCTTGCGCACCCTGTTCGGCCGCATCCGCCGCAAACGCGATATCCTGGAGCAGCTCACCAAACGCGACATTCAGAAACTCATCAATACCTTTACCCCGAACCCAGACAACCCTCAGGCACGCAAGGCCTGCCTCTTCGCCATCCAAGTCCTCGAAGACATCCAGGCCATGCGCCTGCCCAACCTGCCCTTTGAGGAGGACGACATGGAAAAGCTCATCTATCTCTATGGTGAGGTCGGCCACGTCACCAAGGTCGAGCAGTTACTGCAGAAATCCATGGCGGCAGGGCTGGCCCCGACCGAGGACGCCTACACCACCGTCATCCGCCTCCAGGCCAAGGCAGGCGATCTCGACAGCGCCCTGGCCTGGTTCAAGCACATGGAAGACACAGAGATGTGGCCGCCCCCGAGCCAGATCGTTGAATGGATCGTCGCAGCCCATATCCACGCCGGCCAGCTCACCGAGGCCGTCCAGCTGCTCAGGACATACCCGACCCACCCGCACGTCGTGCGCGCCATCGCCCGCGGCCTGCCCGCCGACGAGATCCTCAACGCTGCCCTCAACCGCTGCGCCTACAGCTGCGTCGACCGGTGGCGTCTCAATGACGCGCTCTGGTTCTACCACATCAAGCGGAAAGCAGGCCTGACCATGCGTGGCCCCATGCGCGATATTTTGTACAAGGCGCTTTACACAAACCAGCGCACGCTGGCCGAGCGGACCGTCGACAGCATGATCGAGACCCAGGACAAGAACAGCGGCTTCATCGCCCAGCGTCTGATGCGCTGGTACATTCGCATTCACGACGTCCGCCACGCCGTCCTGCTCTGGGATCGCCTGCGCGCAGCCAACATTGATCTAGGCGAACCCGATACGGCCCGTCTCCTCGAAAAGGTCGCCCTCGCCCGATACCACGTGGATCTCGGACGAATATACCGTTACTACACCCAACACTACGCTACCACGCTGTCCTCGGACATGTACGACAAGGTGATCAAGGGCTTCCTCTACAGTAAGCGTTACCAGGAGACGGAACAGATCTACCAGGACATGAAGGCAACCATGGACCCAGAAGCAATCGAGACGACGACGTACGAGGCCCTGTACGGTCTGTGCGCACAGACGGGCAATACGACGCTTTTCCACGAGATCTTGCAGACCCAGCACCAGATCGGCGACAAGCCAAGCAAGAAAGCGCTCACGTCGTTGATGGCGAGCTACCTCGTACAGAAGGATTTCGAGTCGGCCCGAAAGGTCTATCAGAGCATCCACCTCAGCGAGGAAGGGCCCGATATCGTAGACTACAACCTCCTGTTGCGCATGGCCGCAATGGAGAAGGACACGGAGGTGGACAAGGAGCGTATCCTGGAGATCCTGAAGCACATGACAGCAGACGGCGTGCAACCCGACCAGACGACCTTCCGCACGTTGGTGGGCGTGTACGGCGATCATGCCATGTCGAAGCAGCTCTTCAAATGGCTCTTGGAGAACAGCCGCCACCTGACGCGCGCCGACGACGTGTGGGTCAACAACCTGGCGCTGACGCTGCTCGTGAAAAGACGCGGTCCGGAGCGGGCAGCGAACGTGTTTCTCGAAGGCGACCGACACAAGATGCTCCGTCTCGCGCTCGACGAGGATGTTCAGCTCCACGATACCCAGGTGTATTTGTTCACCGACGACATGACGTACAAGATCCTCCTTGACGCGCTCGTGGCCCGACCCGAGTACATGGCCATCGTGGACGCGCTTTTCAAGAGCATGCGTGCGCGCGGCTTCAAGCCGAACGTGGAGCTCTACCGTGAGATGATCTCTGGATGGGCGAACCGCGGCCGGATCCAGCGCGCACGCCAGATGATGCAGACCATGGAGCAAGACACCGGTGTCGCACCGGATGTGACGACGTACACCCGACTCATAGAAGGCCTGGTCCGGGTGGGCAAAAAAGACAAGGTGCCTCAAATTTTGGAAGAGATGGTGCAGCACGCGATCTTACCCGACGCTGCCCTCGGTGATCTTCTCAACCGCATTGGCATGGATGACATTGTATAATAAACGCATTCCAACTCTATCCTGCAAGTCATAATAATATTCTATGAGGGTGGATCGCATGGCATAGGATGGCATGGGATGGCATGGGATGGGAAGGGATTGGATGGGGATTTCTACTTCTATTTTCAGGTGGATTAGTGACGCTAGCACCGCGCTATTTCCACTTTGGCTTCCAATGTCACCGGCATAAAGCGCGGAAGCACCCGATCTGACATGACACGGGGGAACGTGGGGTCTATCTCTGTCTGTGTCGGCTCTGCTCTTTCCTATGGGGAGCGTAGTCGAATGTAAGCATGTAGGTACATGTGCATGAAGTAATTAGCTACAGCGCAAAGGGATGCACGAGCAACGCACATCGCTGAATAACAACAATAGATGGACAAATACACAAACATTTAAGGCTGAAGAAGCTGATTTATTTCATCAGCAGATCCAAACAAATAGGCTGCAGATGACGACGCGCTCTTAATGATATGATACAAAAGAGCGCATGAACATGCGCCTTGCAGAGACACACACACCCGCCCTCTTGGAAAAAGAAACAGAAAAAGAAAGTGAGAAATGAACAACTCTGGTACAGAAAAAAGAGAAGAAAAAGAGAAAGAGAGGGAGTGTAAGGTTTAAATCGGTTCACTCACGTGGCTCATGAGGTGCCTGCCTGGTTGTCTGTCCCATCCTTTATACACGCACACACGCACATATATATAACATATATACCTATTTTTCTCCTCTTTCTCCTTTATTGACACAGTCCAATAAGCAACAGGAAATCAGCAATCGCAGGATGAATGAGACCCATGTCAGCCGCGATGAAAGGCTCTATCCAGGCATACTCGTGCGTCCAGCCACTGATCCATTGACGACCAGTGCTGCCAGTGCTGCCAGTGCTGCCAGTGCTACTAGCAGCAGTCCTTCGTCATGGCGTCCTCACAGCAACAATAACAACAATAACAACAGTAGTGGCAGTAGCAGCAACGTGAATAACAAGGTGACTGATCTATCGCTGGGAGAGAATGACAAGGGCCATACGAGCGATGGGCCTCTGTCGCCGAGTCCGTCGCTGCAAGGCAAGTACGACTGGCGTCTGCATTCGTTGACGCTGTGCCGGCATATCCTGAGCCGGGGCCTGATGGATGGGATTGGAAGCGATATCGAGGTGGTCGTGCCTGCGTGGGGCGGACGGTACAGGCTGCACCGGTTGATCTTGGACCAGAACCCGTACTTTAGCCTTCTGCTCGAGGGCGGCTTTCGCGAAGCGCAGGCATCGAGCGTCACGCTCCAATTTGAAAACAACCCGTACATCACGTCCGAATCGTTCTATTTCGTCCTGACCCAGCTCTACGGCAAACTCCACGACCCGTGCCTGACCCAGGCCAACGTGCGCCAGATCCTCGCGACCTGCAGCTTCTTCCAGCTCGACGCGATGGCCGAACTCTGCGTCGAATACATCCTGCGCAACCTCAACGAAGACAACATGGTCCAGTACCTGTCCTTTGCCGATGAAAACCTCGTCCACGGCTCCGATCGCATCCTCGATGCTGTCTTTACTTTTCTCTGTCGTGATGCTTATGCCATGGACCCCGTCCGCGTGGCGCATGTTCCCTTGAAATGGCTCAAGCGCGTTCTGGAAAGTGATGCATTTTGGGTCCCGAGGTAAAAATACACCGACACACAGATCTACATACACACATCCGTTGACCTCCTTCCTTCAGGTTGCCTCATTCCCCAAACCTTTATCTTACTTTACTTTTGTTGCTTTTGTAGCGAGTACGAGCGCTATCAATTCGCCTACCGCGTGCTACTGGAGCGCTACACACTGCACGCACGGCCTCCCCGTAAAACCAGCGCGAACAGGCCTAGCCAGGAAGACCTCAAGTGTTCCACTTTTGCCCCCACTCCGCCCCAAGACCCCGTCTCAGAAGACGACGACGACGAGGATGAGGACGACGATGAGGCGCCGGTCGTGGTGGATTGCCATCCTGACGCCTATCTTGACGACGACGACGACGAGGAGCAAGAGCTCGAGTCGATCATCGTTCACTCGATCCACTATATGCACATGACTTTTGAGCAGCTCCGGTCCATCGAGGCGGATCGCAACCCCTTCACGGGCGAGCCGTGTGTTCCTCCGGATATCCTCCGCGACGCACTCTGGCAACAGATTGCGCTGCGCACCAAGATTGAGTCTGCTTCCGAGAACGACACCGAGTTGGATCTGACCAAGCAAGTCAGCGACGACGATAAACGCGCTTGGCTTATTCCCAACGATGACATGACCACCTATTCAGGCGATAATAATAGTAGTAGTAACAGTAGTAACAACGCCAGCAGCAATACCTCCCTCGCCACCGCCCCTCCTCAGCAACAGCAGGAATCGGCCAAGCAAAAGCGTGTCACGTCGTCCACCGTCCCTTCGTCTATCTCTACGAAACAGGCGTCTCGCTACCCACCCTTCCGATTCAGCGTCGAGTTTACCGATTTTAGTAGCCTCAAGCAGAGTGTGCGGGTGTACTCGAACACGGTGTTCTACGCTGGCTCCAACTGGAACATGTATATTCAAAAGACGCGGTCCCAGCGCAAAGGCGTCCTCCAGCTCGGTGTCTACCTTCACCGCCAATCTGTTCCCTTTGGACCCTGTACCCATGACGATGCTTCTCAACCTGCCCAGACCACGCCACCCCCACCGCAACAGCAGCAACAACAACAACAGCAGCAGCAACAAGCGTCTCCATCGTCTCCATCCCAACAAGCCTCAGCGCCGACCTGTACGCGCCGCTGCACGCCTGACGTGTCCTCCTTCTCTCGATACCCCGACAAGCGCAAGGTCGTCAAGACCTGGTTCAAGATCTTTTGCCCCTCGCGTGGACCCAAACATGCCCTGACCCTCTTCCAGAGCAGCCCGGACAATTTTTCTGTCCTGCAAAGCTGGGTAAGTGTGAAAAGAGAGAGAGAGAAAAAAAAATGGATTTTAGAAACAGAATTGAAAGGGGAAAAAAATGTACAAGAAAACGGAAAGCGCTCATGCGGGAAACGGGGTATACTATGTAGGGTTGGCGTTCCACGACCCTGTGTGCGGATGAGGCGCGCCAGGAGCTCCTTCTCGAAGAAACCGCCTCAGCAGCGTCGTCCACACTCCGGTTTTCCATCGTCATGGGTCACGTCTAGACACGCACTACATACATACACACACACATATACACACACGCGCGTACTTTCTGCATGAACGAGATATACCCCCGATTCAGCCTTTTGGGCGTATGCGTCCCCGCACACACACACACGCAAGAAAAAGAAAAAAAGAAAAAGAGAAAGAGAAAGGGTACACCTCAAAAGACGTCGTCCTGGCTTGGGCAGTCGCGCGTCGTGTGCTTGCCGTACTCTTCACAGTTTTCGCAATACTATCGATTGTTTCCTTTTTGTTAATATACACCCACTTCGCCGCGGATCTGAATCCCGTAAGGCTTACCACTTGGGTCTGTACCGCGTCACACTCGACAATGTCATGGCCCTCCATCTCGCACAGCTCACAAAAGGGGAGCGAGGAGGAAGAGGAAGGAGGAAGGGCCTGGACATCGCGTTGGCTTGACTGGGTGATCTGCTGCTGTTGTTGTTCGAGCTTGGCTTCCAGCCGCTTGACCTTTTGCTTCTCGGCCTCGAGGGCTTCCTCGAGATCGTTCTCGCCAAACACGCGACTCTCAACCAATCCTTCAAGCTCGGCCAGGTCCTTGTTGAGCAGGTTGATCTCGGCCGCCTTGCTGACCTCGAGCTCGTTGTAGCGGCGGCGCTCGAGCGCGAGTGCCTCGTGGAGGCGATCGATCTCGCTCCGCGGCGGCGCGTTCGCATCGCCTTCGTGCTCGCTGGGCGTGATCGCTACCTGCTGCTGCTGCTGCTGTTGTTGTTTGAGCTCGGCGAGCTCGCGCTCCAGGGTCGCCTTGGCCATCTTGAGCTGATAATTTTCATCCTCGGCGCGGGCTTGGGCCTCAAAGGCGGCGTCGGCCTCCTCCATCAGGCGGCGCTTGTCTGCGACTTCCTGCTCGAGCTCGGCACGCAGAGCAGAGAAGCGGTCGTCGGACGAGGCGTGGTTGGCATGGATGTGCTTCATCTCGGCGCGGAGGGACTCGATCTCCTTGGCGAGAGACTGGCCGTGCGCGCGTTCGCGCTCGAGCTCCAAGGTGGCGAGCTCGAGCTGCTCCTCGAGACGCCGGCGCAGCTGCTGCTGCTGGAGTTGCTGCTGGTAGTCGGGCTCCTCCTCCTCTTCGCCGTCCTCGTAGCCGAGCAGGCGGTGGTTGCGCCGCTTGAGATCGTCCGCGACCTGCTGCAGCTGGTCGAGTTCCTGCTGCTTGGCGCGCAGGACCTGGTCGTGGTCTTGCTGGATCTGGTCGAGCGAGTTCTTGTAGGCGTACATGGCATCGAGCTCGGCCTGGCGCAGGGCCTCACACTCGCGCTCGAGCGTGGCCACCATGGTCTCGCGGTCCGCCAGCGCATGCTTGAGCTGCTGCAGTTCGCCCTCGAGCCGGGTGTGCATCTCGGCGTGGGTGCTTGCCTGGGTCTGGGCCTGGAGTTTGAGGTCCTGGATGTGCTGCTCCAGCTTGGTGATCTTGCGCTGCGCCACTTCGTGGGTCTGGTCGTCGCGCACCGTCTGCTCCGCCTGCACGTCGGCCCGCGTGCGCAGGTCGTCGTAGGCCGCCTGGGTCTCGTCCATCTGGCGCTGCAGCCGCGCCAGCGCTTCTTCCTTTTCCTGCACGCGCAGCGCATAGCTTTCCTTGGCCGACACCAGTCGCTCCCACGCGGCTTCTTTCTGCGCCATTTGCGCACTCAGGTCGTCCCGCTCCCGCTGTGCTTTCTCCAGCAGGTCATACATGTGATGCAGCTCCTCCACTGTTTGGGCGTGCTGCTGGTGATCGACGCCAGGAGCAGGAGCAGGAGCAGGAGCAGGAGCAGGAGTCACCACAGGAGAACCCGGTGAGGCTGGGGTGGGTGATGAGGCTGGAATCGAGGCGATGGCTGGCGAGGGGGTCTTGGTTGAACGCTGCTGCTGTTGTTGTTGTTGTTGAGGAGGAGGGGGAATAGCAGAGGTGGGGATTGAATCTGAATCTGCCGTGCTGGTGGCTGTCAGCGAAGGAGAAGCGATGGTATTTGAGTGGGTATTGGTGATGGCGGCCGGCGGCGGTAGCGGCGGTGGTGGCGACGTACTCCTCCGATCGACTGAAAAACGAGACGGGCGCTTCGAAGGGCGTTTCGTGGTAGTTGTGACAGTCGTCTTGCTAGACTTCATTTTCGGCAACGTCTTGCTTCGCTTTGCACTGGCGGTAGACTTTGTCCTGGTCGGAGCAGGCTGCACCTGAGTGGCGGTGGGTGGCGGCGTGATTTTGATGATTTTGGCCTCCTGAATGAAGAGACCGGTGGACGGTGGACAGGCAAAGTATCGCACGCTGCACATCGAATGGAGGGTAGATAGAGAACCAAATGTATCGTCAGATCAGAGTGGCGAAATAAAACTAGTAACAATAATAATAATATGATAATAATAGAACCTACCCCTGAACGGAACCATCGTTCTTGCCGGATCCGATCGCATCGAGTTCGATACCAGCCCATCGACCGGGCTTAAACTCTGTCTCGCCTAGGAAGCGCAACGTGCCTTCAATGTGCAGGGATGGGACGGCGACACGATCCCCCACACGCACGACATCGGCTTCAGGCGATGAGCGAGGTGTGCTGTGGCCCGACTTGGGTGAGAAGCGTCCCTGTTCCGGATCGCTTAATTCTGTCGACGATGTGGACACGCGCATCTTTGAACGCCGTCTGGGCAAGGCCGCGTCCTCTCTCAGTGTTTGTGGCTGGGGTTGCGAGTGGCGCTTGGCTGTAGAAGAAGACGTCGGTGCGCCACTCATGAGGCGAGCTGTGCGCGATATCGGCAGCGTGCTGTTGGGTATGGTTGAGGGCCGCGCGATTCTTGACATTGCAGGTTGGGATGAGTCAAGTCAATAGAGAAAAAAAGTAGAAAATATATATGTATATCGCCCGTGATAGATGTAGGTATAGATATAGATATATATGTATATATGTATAGATGATAGGTAACGGTGGCGTAAAAAAGAGGCCCACGCAAGAGAGAGAGGGAGAGGAAAGCAAAAAGAGAAAAAGGCAAGGGGAAGAGAGAGCGAAATTAAAGAGGGCGGAAAGAGAAGGAGCGGGGGCAAACACACATATTCATCCATGAAAACGTGAACATCCAAACTGGATCACATGCCATATTTAAACCCACTGGTTCATCACTGTCACTCGCCTCTTTTCTCTCGCCTTCTAATCATACCACGCTTCTCTTTCATATAACATCACATCGCATCACACCTGATAAAATCTTCTATTTGTTATACCGTATCGTATCATTTTACGATTGAGTTGAGCTGGCATCAATGTTTGCGATGCACGGTCGTACACGGTCCTGTCTGTCCTGATTCTCGCTGGCTGGTTGGTGAACTGGGTTGACTGGGTTGACTGGGCCTGATCTTGTACATTGGCATGTCATTTAATGATACAGTACACAGTAATAGCGTGTCCTACCCCACTTGCATGCTCCTCTTTTTTAACTGGTTCTCTTTATGGACACCCATCATGCACACCACGGCTTTTTTTTCCGCATATGTCGCTTTTTGCGGTTCATCAACTCTGTCATTGTATCTTTGCTTTGGCGTATGTACAGCGGGGTCTCGAAGGGATAAGAAAAATGAAAATGAAAACAAAAATAAAAATAAAAATAGAATAAAAGCATACCCAACTATGCCATGACAAAAGGATTACGTATTCTGGTTTTATAAGCTATGCAGAATAATCCAGCGCATCAAGCTTTATTCAAGAGCGGAAAGAGAGCGGCAGATCGCACGCAGAGAAAAAGGGGGAGAGGAGGAGGCTCAGTAGAAAAAAAAAAAAAAAAGGGGGTGATTTGCTGAAGCAGCAAATAATATTTTTCTTGTTAAAGGCGGTGGGAGAAAAAAAAAAAAGATGCCAAGCGTGGGGTCCGGCCCACAGCTTGTTGTGAGAGAATATATGTATAAAAAAAGGAAAAGAAGAAAAAGATATAGAGAAAAAACACAAGGATTTACAGGGCCCAGACATCTTGCTGATGGTGGGAAGAAATAGGATGGTTTGTCTTGTTCTTGTCCTCGGAACGGCGCAAGGGGAGTTTAGCGACGATATCAATATCGCCCTCGTCTTCAGAAAACTCTTGGCTATCGGACGAGTCAGCGTCGGTCACAAGGGTCGGTTGCTGCTGACGACGCGAGAACAACAGCTGCTGCTGCTGTTGCTGATGAAGGAGTTGCTGCCGCTGTTGCTGCTGCTGACGGATCAACGTCATCTCAAGCATGCGGATACGGAAATAGGCACGCTCCAGTTCCTGCCTGGCTTCTTGCAGTGCCGAGTCCTTTTGCAGCGCAATCGATTTCAGCGCTCGCACTGTGTGCTGCGACAAGTTGAATTCCTTTTCAAGATGATCGTTCTGCTCGGTCAGAAAGTCATTGTCCAGCTCCAGCCGGTTGACCTTGTGCCGAAGAGTCTGATTCAGTTGTTGTTGGCTGTCATAGTCTTTGGTATAGGTGTTTGAACTGTCTGACTTGTCTGAGGGGGTAGGTGAGGTGGGTGTGGGAGGCGCAGTAGCAATGGTAGTGGTAGTGTTTGTAGACACAGCGGTGACCGGCACCGCCTGGACCTCGAGGCACGACATTTTGGTATTATGTACGAAGGTAGAAGGAAGTAAAAAAGACGACCAAGGGGGGGATGGGGAATATACAGATCAAAGTAGAGTAGAATAGACGGGGTACGTTTGAATATATGACTCTCGAGTGTAAATAAGTAGAGTGATAAGGTGGATGTTGACAGGCCAGCTGTACTTTACGGGTGAAAGGGGGGTTGGCTATCGTTTGAGCGCCCCAATTCAAAAAATAATTACAAGCGGGATTTAAAATCGGCGAATGAATCCATGCTTGCCGTGTGTCGCACATTGGTGCAACTTTACCCTCTCATTGCAGCTTTGTTTCCATCCAGACTTTTCTGCTTTTCTTACAATTCACATCTTTATTGGCTAGATATCACTTACCCTTGTTTAATATATGTATTCGGCATTTTCATTTCACCCCATTACTCAAGAATTGGGAAAGCAGTGTAGACGACCAAGATACAGGAAGGAGATAAGTACCAAGTTGGCAACACCCGATGCAGACCAATGTCCGGCATGCATGGCAACAGGTCACCGGTGTCACGGTGCACAATAGATGATCGGCAGGAAATGATAATAATAAATAAAAAGATAGAAAAAGCAGCGAGCAAGAAATGATTCTCGAGGGCCGACATACCGGATAGCAGAAAGGGGGTGTTGAGGTGAAGGAACTGACACAGTGAGAAAGAAAAATCATAACCCGCCATGTCGATTCTGATTAAAAATAGAGACATCTACACATACATACACGCACTCACAACTTCTGTATCAGACACGCATTACGCCGTTTGCATTCGCATGGAAAAAGAACGCATGAAGTACAAGCAAAGCAAAAAGATAAAATATAAAAGACCAATAAAGCGAAAAAAAAAAACCAAGATCATGTTATGCTTTGTTCAGTGACGAATCATGGATCGCCTGCTGCTGGGTATGTTGTTGCTCAACCGGGCAACCTTGCTATTGTGCGTGGTAGTGATATGGCTGTTGCTGGTGTTGCTGTAACAATGCGCGGGCGTTTTCTGGTTGGCCCAATTGACGCGCATGGCACGAGACCCGAGCCGCTCACCGTTCATGGTGGCGATCGCCTGTTCTGCGTCGCTTCGATCCCGGAAACTTACAAACCCAAAGCCGCGTGAATGACCAGTCGTCAGGTCCCACATCACGCGCGCATCTCTAATAAATTTGGAAAAGGCACGCCGATAACTGGTGAGGAACATGACGAAATTTAAATCATGGCCAAGCACTTACGCCATGCTGTGAAAGATCCCAAAGGTCTGCGACAGCACTTCATCGCTGACGTCCGGTCCGAGGTCGCCTACAAAGATATGGCATTTCTGGGGTGACGATGCGCCTTGCACAGCCCAGTTCACTCGCACGTCCTATAGCATGACACACATCTTGATCAGTCCCACAATGCTTCGCCCTGCTCTCTTTTTTGTGTCACCCACATGGCCGAAAAGGCGTCGCCCGTTCATTGTTTCCAGGGCCTGCTCGGCCGTATAGTGATCAAGAAATTCAATGAATCCATAGTTGGATCCCTATTGTTATCATCATTCATTATTGTTTATGAGTGGTGCTTTCTCTCATGGTGATCACTCTTTAGTACCGTCTTGCCACCCGCAATGATCTTGACGTGCTTGACAGGTCCAATGGCGGAGAATATCTCACGTAGCATGTAGTCGACGACACGCTGATCCAGATTGCCTACGTACAGCGTCTTACGGTTATCGTTGGCAGAAGGCATGACAATAAAAAGATGGGTATATGCGATGAGAAGGTTTAAAAAAAAGTATAAAAAAAGGGTATACAATAGGGCAAGTGGTGAAAAGAAAGTTAAAAAAGAAGAAGAAGGGATTGAAGGGGCCAGTGAGTTCTTTAGAGAGAGAGAGAGAGAGCAATGACAGGTCAGAAAGCACAAGAAAAAGAGAGAAGAAGAAAAAAAAAAAAGAAGAAGGACCCTGTCCGGAAGGAGCAGCCGACACTGGTGATATAGCTTGTCTATTTTGTTTTCCAGCGTCATGTGCTCCACCGACATTGGGGTCATGATGCAAAGCACAGTCTTGGGGAGTCATTTTAGTGTGCCTCGATCCTATCCGTTTGCTGTGTGCCGCAAAGTTTGTCCTTCACACGTTTCTGATAAATAGTGCCTTGTTTGATTTGAAACATCCCGCTTCAAGACTTCTACTTCAGTACCACCCATATGCCAGCGTTTTCTAAGCGATTTTTTCAAAAATAGGGAAAGAAGGGGGTGTGCTACCATCCTAGGAGTTCCCCACACGAGAGTAGGAGCGAGAGACATACACCGGCAGGACGTGTCCGCAAAGGAGTGCTTCTGATGACGACGACGACGGTGGGGAGAGAGGGATGGATGCGGGCGGCAACGAACCCTGTTAAAGTTGTGGCACGGTTGCACAGCCGCCCCGATGCTGGGCACTCGGCATCCCTTCACCGTCCCCTCTCTTCGGTGTCGCATCGTCTTGTACTGACTGAACATGCCACCCCCACTTTTCTTTTCCTCTCTCAGACTCTTAACATGGACAGAAGCCAGTATAAAACTATATTATGCGTCCTAACGCCGATGCAGTGAAAAGCGTGTAAAGCGCACGGTGCGCATGTCATATGCAGATATGATAGGGAGCCGATTCATGATGGTTCTTGAAATAACATTATCCGTATAACGTATTGTGAATTATACATAATGTAAGGTATGTATGTATTGTATGTATGCACTAGTATGCATGTCTTTATCCTGCTGACGGTGCTGGATTGAGATGAGTGGTTACCTGGAGGGTCAACAAAGACGCAGCAAGTAAGGCGTGTATCACCTAGGGAGCGGCGCTTTGTGGTCGCCGAAAGATGCAATGCGCAGATTCAAATATGGAAAGCGGGCAAGGGCGACACATTTTTGATGTTTTCCACCACTCGAAGCACGATCCACTCCTTACGGATCAACTTCACCCGTCCTTGTTTTCACCCGGCCGCGCCCATCTTTACCACGCAGCGATGCTACTCTACACAACAGGCAATCTTCTTAATCTCATAATCTCATTCTCGGGGCCATGGTGCTTACTCTCATTTCCAGGCACAGAACTATGTGCTAAAGACACCCAAAGGCACAAAGGACTATACCGATCAGGACATGGCGATTCGTGAGCAGGTGTTTTCGACTGTGACACGTGTCTTTCGTCGTCATGGCGCAGTCACTATAGATACGCCCGTCATGGAGCTGAAAGACATCTTGTCCGGCAAGTACGGCGAGGACAGCAAGCTTATTTACGATTTGGCCGACCAGGGCGGTGAGTCCTGCTCGCTTCGGTACGATCTCACGGTGCCCTTTGCTCGCTTTGTTGCGATGCATGGCAAGACATACCACCGCTTCAAGCGATATCATATTGCCAAGGTCTACCGCCGCGACCAGCCCGCCATGACCAAAGGCAGACTGCGTGAGTTCTATCAATGCGATTTTGACATTGCCGGCGAATACGACCCGATGCTGCCCGACGCCGAAGTCCTCAAAGTCCTCTGCGATGCACTCACCCGCCTTGACATCGGGCCTTTCACCGTCAAGCTCAACCACCGCAAGATCCTCGATGGCATCTTTGAAGCGTGCGGCGTCCCCCATGAGAGCATCCGGTCCGTTTCGTCTGCCGTCGACAAGCTGGACAAGGTCCCATGGGCCGAGGTGAAGCAGGAAATGATAGAGGTGCGCCAGGTCGCGCCGGAGGTGGCAGAAAAGATTGGCCGCTATGTTAAGCTGAACGGCGGGCGTGATCTCCTGGAGACGCTCGCGCAGGATGCGATGCTGCAGCGTAGCCCGACGGCCCAGGAAGGCATTACCGATATGCGGCTGCTGTACGATTACATGGACGCGCTGGGCGTAGCCGATAAGGTAAACTATAAGTATGGGAGCGTGTTCTTTGTTTCGCTCATCATAGCATGGCTAGACCTCTTTTGACCTCAGCCTCGCGCGTGGTTTGGATTACTACACCGGCATCATTTACGAGGCGATCCCACACGGCGAGCGCGAGGTGGGCTCCATCGCCGCCGGTGGACGGTATGACAACCTGGTCGGCATGTTTGCAGGCACAAACAAGAAAGGCCAACCCATTCAGGTCCCGTGCGTCGGTGTCTCGCTCGGTGTCGAGCGCATCTTTGCCATCTTGCAGGCCAAACAAGGCGCTGTCAAGAGCAACGATCTCCAAGTGTGCGTCGTGTCTGCGCCGGGCGCGTCGCTTCTCGACCGTCTCAGCGTCGCCCGCCAGTGCTGGGACGCCGATATTCCGACCATGTTTGCTTACAAGCAGAATGCCAAGATGAATAAGCAGTGGGAGCAGTGTGAAAAGGCGCAGGTCCCGCTTGCGGTCGTCATCGGCCCTGAAGAGCTCGCGCAGGGCATGGTGCGCATCAAGAACATGCATAAAAAAGATCCGAACCAAGGACCTGGCGCGCTCGTGCCTGTTCATGACTTGGTGCACGAACTCCAGAACCGCTTGGCTGAGATCCAAGCATAAAGTACATCGCATAGGCATTGGGGATAGCATATATATCTGTAGCATAGACAGACAGACACATTGTACATAAAGAGGGGTCATCTCTAGAGTAGAACATGTAAAAGAGAACAAAGTTATTTTTTCAAATTGAGTATGGATGATGGATACTACAGGTATTAGCAAGAAATGAATGGTAAAATAGAACAAAAAGGAAAAAGAAAGGGACATCCTGAGGCGGTATGTACAAAGGCAGGGATAAGTATAGCTTATGAGGAACGTGGCCTTTTGTCAAAGGGTTCGCTACTGCCTCGTTCGGATGGACTCTCGTCCACCGACTCATGGGAGCGTTTGTAGCGGTACAGTCGCTTGCGGTCATAGATCTCGGTCCATACCTTGTTCCGCTGCAGTGTGCCGTCAGGGCCACTATTCGTGCGTCCACAGTTAGCCTATCCATTTCCATTTTCCTACTTCCGTGCATGGACTTACGGGATCATTTCGGTACGCCGCAGTTGAACTTTGGGGATCATCTCGTTGATCTCTTGCTGCACGTCATAGTGCTGGCTGGGGATGTGCTAAGAACGGCGGAATAGCACCGAGAATGAGGAAAAAAGAACAAATCTTAGGATCGATCTTGACTTACTGTGAGTTTGGGAGCACCGACGGGGCGAGGAGTCAAGGCAGGCGGAGAGGCTTTTTTGCTCAAAGCGCGATTGAGTTCCTCGACAAAGGGCATGACTCGGGTGCTCTGGGACGGTCTGGCTGGCTTGGAGGCTCTGAGAGGCGTGCGCTGGCGGAGAGGAGAGAGCGACCGACGCGGGGGCGGTGTGCGCGGTGTTTCGCGGGCGGAATAGGTGAGGGTGGATATCTTGCGAGGTGAGGCTGACGGCGGTCCGGGCGAGGGTGCGGCTGGGAGTGGGATGGAGAGAGATTGCGGCGAGGGGGAGCGGCGGGTGCGGCGCGAGAGCGTCTCTTCGGGTCGAGGTGAGAGATCGGGACTCGGGGTTGCCAAGCGTGCGGCTGACCGAGACAAGGCCCGGGTCGGTTCTGCCTTGTCTGCCTTGTCTGCCTTGTCTGCCTTGTCTGCCTTGTCTGCCTTGTCTGCCCTTTCTATCCTCTCTATCCTCTCTATCCTGTCTGCCCTTTCTACTTTGTCGGGACCCACGAGCTTATCGACCTGGCTGGCAATCAGCAACGCTTCTTTTCTATGTACTTAATTTTTGCTTCGTTACTTACCACGCCCTGAAGCATCTCGATACGCCTTTCGAGGAGCTTTATCCGGTCATCGTCATCCGCATGATCTGGGCTGTTCTGAAGGGGAGTCCGGGAAGCACTCGATGAATAAGCGGAACAAAGAGGCTCATTGTTTAAAAGACGCTGTTGGCTTGAATGGTGCGGTGGCGGAAGGTGCGGGGTGGCGTGGCGCGTGTGTTCGAGTTCTTTCACCTGGTTCTTCACATCCTGAAGGGTGGTCGTCGCCTGCTGGATCGACCGGGACCGGTCTCGCGTTCTCGCGTTCTGCCCGCTGGACCGTGCTTCTGACAAAAGACCCTTTGATAGGAAGAAAGAGGTGAGAATCGTGTTATGCATTCAAAAGTTGAATGTACCAAGGGAGAGGTCAGCTGTGAGCTTGAGTTGTCGGGCACCGTGTTGAAGCCCATTGTGTCAATGAAACGTTCGAACTCGCGCGAGGCGAATTTGGCGGTTCCTTTCATGATGCCCCAGATTCTAGATCCACCCTCACCCGCCAAGGGGCTGTCTTGTTCGGGCGTGCGCACGTCGTAGCTGTCAGACGGGTTCATTCGGGTCGAGTCTGTGTGTAATATTCAAAAAAAGACATACACACACACAAGTAGAAACAGATAAATGATTCTCTGTGTATGTGTGTGGAAAAAAAGGGAAAAAAGGGAAGGACGCGCGCGCGCGAATCTAATGCGATCCGGGACAAAGACGAAAAAGAGAGAACGAAACAAAAACAATATTTCATGCCCAAAACCGGTACTTCCCACCATTCACAAAGCACGTGGCCAGTCCCATTGTTCACCCTGTATTTTGCAAATAAATATCTTGTTTCTAGGACCATGATATTCCTCTTGCATCTGTGTTTTGTACCTTTAGAAGAATCAGGCCAGGAACCCATCGACGACCGCGGGCTGCATTCGTCAACCATGCTAGAATAAATTCCCTTTGTGCCTACAAGGTCAACCCACCTGCACAAACAAGTCAACTGATCTCACCCGTTCATACAGAAATCATAAAAAGGAACCGAAAAAAAACAGAGTGTCTTTTTTAAATATATTACAGCGTTCTATGTTATGCGAAACTCTTTGTATGTGGGATGTGCGTGCGTATGTGTGTCATTGGTCTTTGTCTTCGTTTACTCGATGGGAATACCAGCGTACTCATCAAAACCGAGGGCGAGGTTGAGGTTCTGCACCGCCTGCGTGGCAGCACCCTTGAGCAGGTTATCGATCGTCGTGCACACGACGACGCGCTTGCCGTCAGCTGCGACGTTAAAACCACCCACACGGACATAGTGCTTACCCGCATTGTCGCGGACGTAAGGCTCACCCTCAATGACCTTTACAAGCTTCTCGCCACCATAAAACTCCTCAAACACGCTCTTGACGTCCTTGCTCGTGAGCTCCTTGGCCAGCGGCACGTTCACCGTGAGCTGGATGCCCTGGAAGAAGGGCGCCACATGGGGCGTAAAGTGCACAGGCGTGCCGAGTTGGTACGACACTTCGCGCTCGTGAATGTGGCCGGTCAGCGCGTAGGGAAGCAAGTTGTCCTGGAGCACCTTGGGATCGTTTTTGGGGCTGGGCTTCGTGCCCGCGCCCGAGTAGCCCGACACACCAAACACAGTGGGCACACCATTGCCCATGAAGGGCAAGAGAGGGCGGAGCGACATCTGCGCGCCCGTCGCATAGCAGCCCGGGTTGGAAATGCGCGTCGCACCCGCGAGCTTCTCGCGGTTGAACTCGGGTAGACCATACGTCCAGGTCGTGTCGAAGCGGTAGTCCGCGCTCAGGTCGACGAGAACCTTGTCCGAGGACTGCTTCTGCGCGACGTCCTGCTCGACCTGGTTCACAAAAGGAGCGCACACGCCGTTCGGCAGCGCAAGCACCCACGCATCGACGTCCTCCTGGGCCTTGAGCTGGTCAGGCTTCAGGTTAACGTAGTTCAGGCTCGCCTTCGTATAGCCCTCCAGGGGCTTGCCCTCGAGCTCGCGGGAGCTGACATGGGTCAAGTTCAGGTCCGGGTGGTTGTTGATGATGTTGATCAGCTCGCGACCGGTGTAGCCGCGCGCGCCAATCAGGCCGACGTTCTTGGGCCGGGCGGTGGCATAGCCACGGCGCTGAGTGAAGGTCGAGTAGTGGCGGACGCCCGCTGGCTTCTTGCCAAAACCGTCAAACGTCTTCTTGACACTGTCCGAGTCCTGGATACCGTAGAAGAACATGGTCGAGCCATCCTGCGGGTTACGGAGCGAGCCGTCGGCGCGCTCAAAGTGCCAGGCACGGTCGAGCGAGTCATCCTCAATGTTGGCTCCGACCCGCCAGGTCAGGACATCAAAGTCCTTGCGGATCGTCGTCCACAGGTTGTCAGGCACGTTGTTCAAGACCGCGGTCTTGCTGGCCAAGAGTTTCTCGAGCACGGCGGGCTGCGAGGGGTCCTCAGGGTTGGATGACACAATGGCGAGGACCTGGCCGGGCTCGTCCGAGTAGAGCGTCACCTTCTTCTTTTGCTGGAGTTCGCGCAGGTAGGAAGCGACCGAGACCTGGCCGGCCTTGACGACCGGGTCCTCGGCCTCCATGATGCGGCGGATCTTGTCGGCGTCAATCTGCTCGAGCTGATCGTACTTGAAGAGCTTGTGGCCACGGCGGATGAGTGTGCCAGCGCCCGAATCGGTGAAGAGCTCCTTGTGCAGATGGCCGGCCGAGATGATGGCCACCGAGGACGAGCGCGGCAGGCCGTCGAGGAGTTCCTTGCACTGCTTGATCTTGAGCTTCGTGCCGTAGCGGACCCACGACTCCTTGAGCAGATCCTCGTATTCCTATCAGTCAAGAACCAGGGTGTAAGTATGTGTGTGTGTGTGTGTGTGTGTATAAGCTCCATTTCTTTTTTCTTTTTGGAAATCCAAGATAAAGTAATTACCTCATCCAGATTGATGGCGCTGATCTTCTTGCCCGTGACGCCGTGGTACAAGCCGTTCTTCTCGTTCAGGAAAACGATCTTAAGGGGTTCGAGGACGGTGGCCAGCTCCGCAGCGGCAACGTCAGCGTTGACGTTCAGGATCTGGCCAGCGGGGGTCTCGGCGAGCGAGGTGAGAATGGGGAGCGCACCGGCACGGATAGCAGAGTCAATGGCCTCCTTGTTGACCTTGTTGATCTTGCCGACGAAACCGTATTTCTCGCGATCAAGATAATCAGCAACAAAGACACCGCCCGGGATGGGGCGAGCCCGCGTACCGTGGCGCTCAAGGGCATCCACCAGCTTCAGGTTCTCAGCCATAAAGACCTGGCGCGCAATCTCGAGGGTCTTCTCGTCGGTGATACGGATGCCTTCCTCGTACTGAGGCTCCACACCAGCGTCCTCGAGGAGCTTGTTCATCTGGGGACCGGCGCCGTGCAGCACAATCGGATACAGACCCACCCGGTTCAGGAAGGTCAGCGCAGAAGCAAGCGTCTCGAGCTCATCGGTGAGTACAGCACCGCCCACCTTAATGACAGCGAACTTCTGCGATTCCACAGAGCTGAAATGACGGAGGTACTGCTCGACCTCTTTGCGAGATCCAATATTGTACAACAATTTGACAATCGTCTCCTACAGCCAATGTCAAACATGAGCACCAAGTCAATATCTAGTAATGTATGAAGCACACTCGAGTACCTTCTCAGCCGCAGCATTGCTCACGTCGTTGCCGTACTTGCGGGTTTGCAGGGCATGAGGGGTAGTCGACAGGACAGGGCGGGGAAGGGCTGCACGCACGGTGGCAGCCCGCAGAGCAGGGACGGATACTTTTCGAGCAAATGACAGCATGACCGGGTCGCCCTAACGAAACTCCAAGAAAAGGCTTATCGAAAGAGAAGAAGAAAGGGGAAAGTTGACAGCTCAAGAAGCTAGCAAGGGTCGATTAAAGAAAAAAAAATCCATTTTTTTTTGAAATGGAAATTGAAGGCTGTGACTCACTCAAAACTCCGATCGAGATTTTCCCCAGACAACGCTTATCATTTGAATGCTCAATTTTCATTATGTTGCCGAAACGAAGTCTGATGATGTGGATTGTTTCTCCAAGCCACGTTTATTTTCGTGTATGATAAATTCTACTATCTGGATACTCCTTAGCACATTTCGCGCCCACATGTGAATCTTTCTTGTGCGCCTTGAAAAAGGACGGGATCATGCTTATGATGTAGTACATGCGTCAGGGCGGTATTCCATTCTCAGACTTCGTTTTGGCAACTTTATGATATACGAGAAACGCACAGCTGAATCCTCTGCCGCGACCGTTGATCCGCTCGACGCCATTCGCCTTCTACAGCATGATAATGAAGATTGCGATAAACCGGACACAGACTGCATGCTAGGACCTGAACCATCGCTACCCCTTTCGTTGGAAACGTCTACGAGCTTTAAGCCAGTCGATACACCTCCTACAACTACTCAAGCTATCCTCTTGGCAAGCGGTGCTATCATGGAAGACCAGCACGTGCAGCAAGACAAGGCCATGTCAACCAAAACTAGCCTGTGACACGTTTCGCTTCGTCCAGACGCGAAGCTTCGGCCTATGTTCCGGGCGTGAGTGAGCCTCTTCGCCTGCGGTTTCCGGTCTTTGCAACCGACATTAGACCTTCGGGCCACTCCTGTCCTCGTCGTACGAGTAGATACATTGGTTTTGCATGCCTTTGGTGCTCAGAAGTCAAGATCCAGACCATGGCTTCCTGACATCAGTATCAACGGCTGCCACCATGTTGGAGCAAGGTGCACCAAATGGCATGTGGTTGGCACCAGCTGCAGATGCCATGAACTCATCTGACAAGGAACAAACATTTATTCACGTCGTCCTGGAACACATCAAGTCTACAAGGTAATGCAAACTTCTGAACCGAGACTCTGTATTCGTTGATATATCGTTTTCTCATCTCTTCCCTTTTGTCAATAGCAAAGTGGTCAAGGCATTGTCCACAACGGCTTATGTGGAACTTACTGAGGCTGACAGCAACGTCCTAAACCAGGATTGGTGGGAATATCCGCAATTGCGATATTGCTGCTCCCAGTTGCTGGTGGGCTCCATCCTTGTACAGAATGAAACTGCAATCCTTGTGAATATAGTTAAGCCCTATGCCCGAGATCCTTTGATTGACGCCCATGATTGGAAGGCGTGTCACAAGCGCACCCTCGTCTTTCCCAAGAGTCCCAGGACGTCATGGATTTTTCAGCGTTCGATTGTTGCCCGCCGCTAATGGACAAAAGCTGTTATTGATTCTCACACCTCAAGCTACCTGATCACATCAAACTCTCGTCTGGATGAACGATCGGTCAATGATGGCCCAGCCACAACCCACAGAGGGACAAACTCATCTGGAATTTAACAGCAGCAGCAGCTGTGATAGTGACAACAGCACTTCAGACGATATGTCCTCCTCTATGCGCAAGAAAGGCAAGACCACAGCGAGGCCGAGGCAAAGGGCAGGGCCAATTTTGTACCAACGTTTAACTACAATTATCTCCCTCGATTGCCTATCAACTCAGGCTTGCGGAGGTGCTCCTGGATGACGCCAAAGCGACTCGCGCAGAAAGCTTGTCATTGCTATTCCAGTTGAAACAGGTACGGAGCAAGTTCGATTGTTTGTCCACCTAGACCTGCGCGGATCACTGTCTCCATTGGCCTCACCATTAAAGCTGCAGCCTACAACATTATGGGTGCTAGCAAGCCAGGAATCTATCAACAATACCCCACCCCAGGAGAACATTGCCTCTTTACTCTTTCAGACGATTACTCTTCGGGTCATTCGCCATGGCCGCAATGCAGCACTTATCATTATTGAGTGTTTGGTCGTAAACGCTGTGTGCAAAAGCTCTTCCACAGTGCACAGCATGTATTCCTCATATTTGACAAAGGACTAGCGCGACAGCTTGTACAATTTCACTATGTCTGCTCCCTATTATACCGAAATAAACCTACTCTTGTTCATTTTCCAAATGGCATATCTATATCTCCATCACAGAAGGTTGCGCTGAGAACTGTCGGCGCCAGAGACGTGGGACTTCCATAAAAT
Organism: Syncephalastrum sp. PYS2702; assembly: GCA_023630325.1. Lineage (NCBI taxonomy): Eukaryota > Fungi > Mucoromycota > Mucoromycetes > Mucorales > Syncephalastraceae > Syncephalastrum > Syncephalastrum sp. PYS2702. The sequence continues at coordinate 318,202 of JAMAMT010000013.1, forward strand.
GATGAAATAAAGTACAGGCGTCTCATTGGTATTTGACGCTGAGAATTCATTGATAGCACACACACAGGATAAGTTACAAAAGCAACAAGAAAGAAGCATTCTTCTTGGTCTGTGGGCTTTTGGCCTGTGGCTACGTTTTGATCCCTTTCTTCTTTTATGCACCGTTGAACGAAGGAGAATGGATGTCTAATCCAAACCTCACTGTCTTTACGTCTTACTATACCTACCAGCTCAGCAATGCGGTCTGTGAAGCGGTCATCAGCTGTAGGTGGTATTCTTCTAACAGCTACTTTTACTTTGGACCAAAATTTTTCAATGGGATTCAGCTGCACCTTGCACTCCGCAGCTCCGCACGCATAATTGACGTGAAACAGCTCTTGGTCTGGCGGAATTGTACCTTTCAAAATATCTTCGTGTCCATGCTCTAGGGAAGCTTTATTGCATTCATTATTCACAGTACAATGCTCAGGTAGCATAATAAAGTATCTATATGCATCTTCAGGTGCTGAGTCTATGCAATAATTGCTGCAGCCTATCAATAAGAGCATAAATGCATAACGTTGCCTGAGCACTTTGAAATCCAGGGCTCCATTTGTAACTGACTGACTGAACCTTCTTATACTGCACAGAAACCAGTTCAGTTTATTCAGTGCGGAGATACACAGCGTTGAGGCAGTAAGACAGCTCAGTTTTATGTAAGCTAACTCATGACAACAATGGGGATCTTGTGCAAGATGTGTGCTGTGGGTCGTTGACCTGGAGTGCGTCACAGCGCGTGAGCGCGTGCCTCCTCCCCTGACACACTGTTAAAAAAACTTGGACACCCTCTTCCAGGCACGGTTCTATTCCTCTCTCCATTCTGCCTAAAGCAGAGCGCACCCATAGCACTGGTTCAGAATTAAGCCACAAACCGTGAGTAAATAAAGTGCTG